>CM037871.1:19228056-19583056 GCA_021292105.1 Anadara kagoshimensis | reverse complement strand
ATCATGCAGTGTCAGATCCAGCGGGATGGAGGTAGGTGGGCGGGAGGGGGCACCCAAACATTTGCCCCTGCTTTCCGACTTTTTCCCTCTCGCTTACCGCAAATTGTCAAGCAACCAGTGGATGGACCAGTTAATTAGTGGTACTGATAAATTAATTCGTGTACAGGTAGGTAATTGCAATCAGAGGATGATGTAATGTACCAGTTCGCTGAGGTATAAAAGAATTTAGGTAGTGCTGACCAGTCTTAGGTGATAATGTTATTTACCTGATCACTTAGGCATGAAAGAACCCAGTTAGTATTAGTAAATGACGTTAATTAGTAATACTAATTAAGACACTTCTGTCTTGTCAGAAAGCATGAATTTTAAACTGGGCTGTTATCAGTACTTCAAAAATAATTCTTATTCAAGGACAGATTCCATAAAGAGTGATTCCATTATTCATAAATGAATATTGGGACCAAGGGTCAGGGCCCAGAGAGAGAGAGAGAGAGAGAGAGAGAGAGAGAGAGAGAGAGAGAGAGAGCTTATTAGAATGGTACATTTTTAGCACATAAGATTATCTTTTTGTATATTTTTATAGCGCAAAGTCCTATTTTCATATGAAAGTCCCAATTTTTGTACATTTTTTGTACATTTTTTTATTTTTAATTGGTTTTAATAGATAAATTCCATCTCATTTGACTTTTTATTCTATCCGTCCGTTATTGGCTTTATGGAACAAATCTAAAATGATAAGTGCTATTTTCTGGTAAAAAGGATTCTTGTGTGTTGCACCATTATACTGATTATATAGTATAATAATGTAATAATTTAAT
This sequence comes from Anadara kagoshimensis, assembly GCA_021292105.1. NCBI lineage: Eukaryota > Metazoa > Mollusca > Bivalvia > Arcoida > Arcidae > Anadara > Anadara kagoshimensis. Next base: position 19,582,238 of record CM037871.1, on the reverse strand, counting down.
TAATATAATAAAATTAACTTGAATGTTCAGATGGATGTCATATAGATAATTTTAAACAAGTGTGGAAAAAAGGGGAGGAAGGAGACCTTCCACTACGGTAGCAGCCAGCTCGGTAGAGTGTCGACTGTCCGCTCCAGAACTGGAATGTCGCGGGTTTGGTATCTGGCCGGGTCTGATCCAAAACTTGAAAAAGGGTAGTGACTATTCACTCGGATCCGCTTTTGAGTATGACAATGGTAATATTTTTTTTAAACAGTTTTAACAGATTTATAACAGTAGGAAATGTCGCTAGTTCTACTGTTTTAATTGTAAAGAGTACTATTATTACAATGTTTAACATGTGCACCCCCTTTTCTCTCTCTCTCTCTTTCTCTCGCTCTCTCTATCTCTTTCTCTCTCTCACCGTGAATTGAATTAATTTTTGAAGTTATTTTATTTAACATTCTCACTGTTTCCCTCATAAAACAGTCATTTAAGTTAAATACGAGATTTTGAAGGATAGATTAAGATTATAACAAATTATCATTAAAACTCGTCCTTCCATTTTGTACAGATTATTAAATGTCGCTGGTACAATATTATAGTTGTTTATCAAACAAGGAAATAAGTATTGGTATTACAACAAAAATGTAACTAAATTATAAAAGACAATTTTAAATAAAATTTACTTAAAATTATTGTTTTAATTTCAAGAATTATTGAAATATTTTAATAAAAAAGCAGTAGTATGATTAAGATTATACAAATAGGAATGGATATCTGATCGATAATTGGTCTTTATAAAAGTGATGTTTGCCAGTCAGATAAATAAGTGTATTACAGGTAAAGGTTTGATATGCCCGTCTTCCTTTGCTCAGAAATCTTAAGTGAGTTAAATTAACCTAAAAATTATTCCTCTCAAGAATGAAAGAGCAAACTATAATAATAATAATAATAAAATAATATATAATAATAATAATAATAATAATAAAATATTTTTTAAATGGAGTAAAACATTTTATTTATATATTTTATTATTAAATCTGAAACATTTAGAGCTAGTCACGTGATCCTTAGGCTACCGGGTACTAATATAGTTTAAAAATATAAAATGCATATTCATGTCTTCCGTGGCCTAATGGATAAGGATGTAGAGTCAGGAAAGGATGTAATCTGGGGAACTAAGGGTAGTGAGTTCAAGTCCCGCTGCGAGCGAAATTAGATAAGTAAATTTGTAATAAATGATGTTAAATAATGTGTTCTTCTTTATTTGTGATTTCAGGACTACTTGCAAAACAACCAAAATTAGTATAAATTGATAAAGAAAAATGATTAAATAAATAAGTTTTTTATAAATTTACAAATTTTATAAATAAATAAAAAAAAAAATAAAATAAATTTTTTTAAATAAAACAATAAAATAAAATAAAAACAGTGTAAGAGTATAATAAGTTAAATAATTATATTTAACATCACATTTATATAAATTTAAAATTTAAAAAAATGTAAAGAAATTTGTTTTCTGTGTTTATTAAACGAATCCTTAAAGATCCTTAAAGCCGCCTTAAAGATCCTTAAAATTTCAGTTCCATTAAGGATCTTTAAGGATGTAAAGAGACCTTAAAGACACATTTAAGGTCCTTAAAGACCCCTTAAAGATCCTTAAAGCCCCATTTAATGAGTCTTTAAGGGGGCTTTAAGGATCCTTAAAGGTGACTTTTCTCTTGTGTTATAGGAGAAAGTTAATTAAGTGGTTTTATAAGGGTATATATAGGAGAAAGTTGGTTTAGTAGTTTTATAAGGGTACTTATAGGAGAAAGTTGGTTTAGTAGTTTTATAAGGGTATATATAGAAGAAAGTTGGTTTAATAGTTTTATAAGGGTATTTATAGGAGAACGTTGGTTTAATGGTTCTTATAAGGGTATTTATAGGAGAAAGTTGGTTTAGTGGTTTTATAAGGGTATATATATAGGAGAAAGTTGGTTTAGTAGTTTTATATGGGTATATATAGGAGAAAGTTGGTTTAATAGTTTTATAAGGGTATTTATAGGAGAAAGTTGATTTAATAGTTTTATGAGGGTATTTATAGGAGAAAGTTACTCTAGTGGTTTTATAAGGGTACATATAGGAGAAAGCTGGTTTAGTAGTTTTATAAGGGGATATATAGAAGAAAGTTGGTTTAGTGGTTTTATAAGGGCACTTATAGGAGAAAGTTGGTTTAGTAGTTTTATAAGGGTATATATAGGAGAAAGTTTTTAAGTGGTTTTATAAGGGTATATATTTTACTTAGATTTTACTTGTGACGAGTCTACGTAGCTAGAACTAGAAGACAACTGATACGTCATAAATGATTTGTTTATGAAGTAGTGTTTGTCACGTGACTACTATTATTAATCCTACTGGAACACCCCTTCTCACATCACTGGTGCCATTTTACCTGTTTTACCAGTTTTGGATTTTTTATGTCACGGTTGACATTATAATTTTAACATTGACCGCTATGTGACAAAAAATAATTATAAAATAAATAAAGTATAAAAATGAAAATAACTGAATAATAATTTTAATAAAAAATTCATACATAAAAATCCGAAATAATAATGATCTATTTTTAGAAATGAAAGTAAAATACTTTGAAAATAAATAATTTTGGGGATATTCTGTATGGGTTAAAAAGTGTGACGCATTTCATCGATATGTACGTGCTGATGATAACCCTTGTGTTTTGTCACATTAATTTATTTATAACTTACGTAGATTATATATTTAGAAAATGAAAGAAAAGAAATTCAATAAAATATATCGATTAGATTCTGTTTGACTTTCCTTAACTTTATACCATACAATGCAAATAAACTTAAAATGGATTACAGTCAAGCCTGTCTATAAAGGCCACACAAGGGAACCAGTGAAAGTGGTCTTTATGGACAGCTGGCCTTTATATACAAGTTCAAATAATATGAACAAAGAACAATTGGGATATGAATCTACTGGCCTTTATAAGCAGGTGATCCTTATATAGAGATGGCCTTTAAGGCAGGTTGGACTGTATATAGATTATTGATTACTTACTATCCAAAACGTGTAATAATTCTAGAAGGGAGCGTTTTACTCAGACTTTTTATTACAAATTAAATACTTTTTGAACTTATATTATTAACACATTGTTTCAATTATTTTACACATTAACTCTGGCCAACCGGTTAAAGTTTTCTTAAACAGCCAAGACATTTTTATATCCGAGAATAAATAAAACATTTTCAAACACTCCTTAACATTTTTTTCTCTTATAATAACAACCATAAATTTAGAACGGTCTTTTTCAGTTGAAATTTTAATGCAATTGCCATTTATCCCAAATTTGGAGACATCGGTGTAATAAGGCATTAGCTAGCGGCCTTTCAATATCATGTACAAAGTGTTCATCTTCCACTGCAATGTAAAGTTCATTCAGGATGTAACTCATTTTCTCTTTGCACGCCATGTGATGATATGAAAGAAATAACAAAACGTAAGCATATACAACTGGAGGAATTAACACTGTTGAAGTCTGAATATTGAACAAGTTCAGATTCTATTTCCTGTGGATAAAACTGTGGATATAACACAAACAAATGTCTGTGCCATGACACTACGCGCCAATGTCTGTGTCATTGTTAAACCTTTTCCACATACTTCATTCATGTACTCTTGAGTATTGCAAATTGATTTATTTATTCCCAAATACACCGTGTAAGGCTTAAATTCCGTCAGAACATTCTGGACAATATCCACAACTTCCTACCAATCAGATAACATAAGGTCGCTAACAATAACTTCCCAGTACATATCACCTAACATACAGTTCTGCTTAATGAACTTTTTTAATGATCGTATTTGTTTATAACGAGTCTTGTTTGATCTGTGTGTATGTATATCATAAAAGAGAAATTTGACAATGCTAAATGACAAATTAAACTTCAGGAATGTTATAATTGTCTTTTAAATTCCATTGTTTGATTACTGCAGATCCTTAATCATATTTAACGTAGATACGTTGAAAATTATGCTATAAATATTGTAGACCGGATCTATTTCAACTGAAACTAAATTACTAAATATTTCCATGTCACAAACGTGTTCTATTTCTTCAGTCCTCATTGGTATGAAATCGTAAATCAGATAAACACGGAATGTGTCTCATAGTATCTACACCATGGCTATACAGTTTGGACAAATGTTCTAGCAACACTCTTCTTTTATTACCACAAATCTTCTCTTTGAACATATTATTAGCCTTGATAAAATAGTTTGGACAGTATTCATCCTGAACCCATTTAACTAAACGTCTAAAACAAGTCCAAAAACAATCAAAAAAAAATTCTTTATTCCATACGATGTTTTCTTCTTCAATACAAAAGAAAATGCTTGTTTTAAGAAAATACGAATAAAGTAAGTGTATTACTTCTGCAGAAGAGTTGACGACATGTTTAATGTATAATTTCAATAGACCATAACACAGAATCTGTGTATGGTTGAAAGAATGTACTAACTTTTTCTCAGCAAGTGAACAAGAAATACGCCATTGCATATGGGGCTCATGAGAATTATGATTACCTATTTGGACTAGCAAACATCCATCACGAACAATATCTGAAATAAGTTCAGATGATGTCCAGTTGTTATTTCTTACTCTCCCTATCCATTCATTTGCCGTCTGTGGCCATGTGTTACATGATAAACAATGAAGATAGTCTATCTCGATTTTCAAAGGCGATTTAAAAGTTGCACAAGGTCTTTTTGCGATTGAATCACGAATACATGTCTTACTCTGATCACGGAACAGTAAACTGGACAAAAACAGACACTCATTTGTTTCTGTTATTGCGTTTCTAAATTCCACGCGGTGTTTTAGATAATCAGTTCAAATGAGTTTGAAAACTCCTGGTTTGATATTATTTGTATCCATCAGAATATCACAGTCCATTATATCAAGGTTATCAGACACAGATATGTTATTCAATACAAACATATGATCTTTGTCGCTTCCAGGTTGTTAAAGTCCTTCTGCTTTACAGCCACTTAAGATAGGTTTCACAATGTTTGAAAATCATAAGACTCCATATCCAAATAGCTTTACACTACCGGCAAACAGCATTTTATTATATTCATTAATTTATTTTTATTTTTATTTTCCTTTTATGTATATAATTGGTTCTTTTGTCTTTTGTATATCTCTCTGTTCACTATCTGTCTGCTTGTTCTGGCAAAATGTCAAAGACTTCTTCTTTTCTTAAACTTTTTTTTAATCTCAAAATGGCATATCCTGGTTTCCATCGTAAAACATTTTCAATGCATTAAATTAGGTTTTTATAAATTCTTTCTTAGATATTGTAAATTGATATTTATCTAACATTCACAATATGCCTTTTTTCACATATATGCTAAAAACATGTTGTTGCCATGAGCCATCATGGTAACGATATAAAAAGAGTTATATTAAGATATTTATTATTTTTACGTTTTATATAACTTGTATGGAAACAGTTTGGCTACATTCTATGACATCAATAAATCATCCTCTGTATGAGTTTTAGTTGGACTTAACGAGATAAAAAATAAAAAACTAATCACTGTGTGTCGTCTATATTAGGATGGCGTCACTGAGAGCCAAACCATTGGTGCAAAGACAACAGAAATGATCATTCAAAATGCTTAAAGCAAAGGGGAATTGTATTGTTGATAAGTATACCATAACCGTAGACGTGCATCATATGTAAATCCAACTTTCTGATAAGTGAAATGATATTTTGAGTGTAAACACCAGGTAAATCTAGCAATATGTTTAGTTATGTGGGGTTGGTTCCAATCAAAAACAAACAGTCCTATCCATCATATTCAAACAAACAATCCCTAAGCAACGTAAAAACAATAAAAAACTGAAAAGGAGGTTGTGCGCTATGGGATAGCTAATCACTGTGTGTCGTCTATATTAAGATGGCGCCACTGAGAGCCAAACCTTTGGTGCAAAGACAACAGAAAAGATAATTCAAAATGCTTAAAGCAAAGGCGAAATGTAATACATGTATTTATTAGTATATCATTAGCGTAGACGTGCATGATATGTTATTCCAACTTTCTGATATGTGAAGTGATATTTTGTGTATAAACATCAGTTAAATCTAGCAATATGTTTACTACTGCGGGGTTAGTTCCAATCAAAAACAAACAGTCCTATCCATCATATCCAAAATACAATACCTAAGCAACGTAAAAACTTTAAAAAATGAAAATTTACGTTAAATTCGTGAATTTTCATTCATAAGGTTGGACAGGGTGTTCCAGAAGGGTTAACACCTCATGCTTAGCTAGAAACACCTGCCACATGTGTAATCACAGGAACAAGAAACTATGGGACGTCAAATAAATCGCAAAACATCATAACGCCCTTAAAACGTTACAAGGGATTTGATAAGCATAGACTTGTAATTACCCTGCGTTCTGATAGTGAGATCAAGCTCTACTATCGCACATTAATTGTGAAAAAATAGATGGAAAGCAGGACAGATACACGAAACAAGTGATTTTTCAACAGTATATAAGATGAGTAACTGTTACTTCTTCAAGAATCAGATTTATTGATTTTCTTAATGTTTGCATTTTATTCAAATAAAAATAAATTTAAAGTCATTCTGAAAAAATTAAACTTAATTTTCTAACATTAAAAATTGACTCTGTAACATTTACACTTCCACTTTACACTTACTTCCACTTTTATTTTAATCCCTTTTATCGAATAATAAGTCGGATTGTTAGGACAACGTTTTATATTTAAAACTACTTGATAGCATATTGTCATACGAGGCAGGCTGGCCGACTGCTTCAAATATCATCACAATAGTATGGTGTTCTGTTAAGGCTAAATTTGCATGAAGATATGATGCGAAGGATTGTTATTACTATCGCTCCTTTGCCTTCAAAACTTCGTAACCCCGTGCCTTCGCCATCGTATCTTCGCAACCTCACAATTTCGTTTCTGCACAACATTGCTTCTTTGCCATCTCATTTTCGCAACTTTCACCTTCGCCATCGTACTCTTCGCTATTGTATCATGGTACCTGCGCAGCTTTTTTCGTCGAGTTCAGGCCAAAGGAGCGATAATGCAAATTTGGATCTAACAGAACACCAAAGAAGAACAAATTTAGTAAAGGGGTTTCTGTTACTGAGTAAACTGAGTAATTTTTGGTTGGTACTATGACAGCATCATATTTTAGAAATTTTACTTGCGAATCTTACATTTTGAGCTTCTTAGATTGCACTTTAGTAGATAAGCGCTCATACTCAAACACCATATCGACAAATGTTCATTATAAATAATCTTTCAGATAAATCAAAATTGTGTTGTTTTTGGTGCAAAATCAAAGGCGGGACTTTAAAGAATACGGGACCCGCGTCTTGTCATTGTGGTTTGGTGCTCGTCCAAAATGTGAAGTTTTATGACAAGTGATCTGTGTATGTTTGATTATTTCTTGATCATTTCTTGTTCTTCGTTGTTTGCACGCTTACCAATACTTGCTTAGATAACATCAAAGACAACAAGGTTAGTGAATCTGGAACCGAGCCAACCATTTAAAGGTATACGACAAGGCATTATCTAAACACAGCTAATGACACTTAAATTTCTTTTACTTAAGAAATATACCTAACAATATTTGACAGATAAAGTTTAAACACATAGAATACATTGTAAAGGTTTAATATTATTTCTGAATACATCTGAATACATCAGTTTTAAAACATAAGTAATACGATACCTTTCTTTACAAACCTTCATCAAAACGTCATACATGCTTTTGTGCATAAACTATTTAATAATATTTACTCAACATGACATGATTACATACACTTGATGCATGTCGAAAACTAAATATATAAATATAAATATAACTTACAATCTATTGGCAGATCGAATTTAAAGGCACATAGTATTTTGTATAAAAAAGCAATAAATCGTATTTCATAAAAATGGACCGAAATATTGATAAAATTAATATTTAAAATATTTATTAGAAAATTCAATTTTATGTCGTAGCGGATTTCTGAGGAAAACCATAAATTCTCGTACTAATGACATTAAGTTCATTTCCAAACATGTCAAAAACTTGTCACAGAAATAGCGTGAAAAATGTTTATGAGGGGGATTTTGTAATTACGTAATTAGTGAGGTCGCCTTTCTGTGTTTTTTAAATTTATTCAAACTATAAATACGATCTATTGAGAAAAATAATTTATGATACAAAACTGATTATACATTGAAAACGGTAACGCGTAAAGCAAAGTGAAACCTTTGAATCTGGAAATGTGGCTGAAATAAGTGAACTTTCACCAGGGAGTTGGGACAGGTGCTCTGGAAGGGTTAGCACCACCTATTGTGTTACCTACAGCCGCCATAGTCAAATTTTGCAGACAAATTTACCCACGCGTAGTAGATACGGTAGGGTTTGTTTTGTTTCAAGTAGATGTCTTTTTACGACATGAAAAACATAGAAAAAGATAAATTACTGGGTTATATGACTGGGACATATGTAAAATGTTCTCTATAAGAATCCATAATCAACAAAAATTTGTAATTACAGCAAAAATTGTGATAAAAAATTATCAAACTGGTGTCTAATTAAGTTCAGGAATTGAAAATATATAAACTACACCAGATTGTAAAATCGTAAATAGGCAGCTTTTGTTTAAACCATAAGGTGTGCGAGACCAGTGATAATAAGATCATCAAATATTCTCAAAACTCTAGTAAAGACAAATGTTTTTTCTATCAAAAAACGTGAGTGGTAATATAAATAAAATACACTGATTCAATTTCAAATTAAAAATAAAAAAATTGAAGTCAAACTAAAAAAATCACTGATATCTAATTTTATTTGAACAAGTTAAACTAATAAAGCAGTGTAGTATTTAAATTTAACAATCGCATGTATATCCTATTTACAAAAACATTAACATTTTTTACTGTGAACAAACGGTTTTTCAACATGAAGCTATGTATGTAGGTATTGGCATATAACCAGCGTGTATTTTATACATCCCAAAACAAAGAAAATAGGCGTGATTAAAATCCTTTAATATTACGCTAAGGAACAAACCAACATGATAAACACGTTCACATGTTGTTAACGACAATCTACAGAGAGCGTTGTTATATATAGATGCAAGAAATGTATAAAAAAATCCAACTAGACTTACAGGATATATTCAAATGTTTGCATATGATAATGCTTACATCTTATGAACGCCCTTGCTGAATTTTATGTTTAATGCGATTGCCATGTTTCCCAAATTTGGAGACATCGGTGTAATAAGGCATTAGCTAACGGCCTTTCAGTCTCATGTACAAAGTGTTCATCTTCCACTGAAACATAAAGTTCATTCAGGATGTAACTCATTTTCTCTTTGCACGCCAAGTGATGGTATGAAAGAAATAACAAAACGTTAGAATATACCACCGGTGGAATTAACACTCTGTTGAATTCTGAATATTGTACAAGTTCAGGTTCTATTTCCAGTGGATAGAACTTGTAATCCATAACACAAACAAATGGCTGTGCCATGACACCACGCGCCAATTTCTGTGTCATTGTCAAACCTTTTCCACATATTTCATTCATGTAATCTTGTGAATTACAATTTATACCATTTATTTCCAAATACACCGTGTAAGACTTAAACTCAGACAGAACCTTCTGAACAACATTCACAACTTCCTTAAAATCACCAATCAGATAACATAAGGTAGCCAGCAATAACTTCCCGGTACATACATCACAAAATATACAGTTCTGCTTAACGAACTTTTTTAATGATCGTATTTGTTTATAACGAATCTTGTTTGATCTTTGTGTATGTGTATCATTAAAAAGAGATTGGACCAAGCCATATGATATTTTGAATGTCAGGAAAGTTAGTATTGTCTTTTGAATTCCATTGTTTGATTTCTGCAGTTCCTTAATGTAATCGTGCATAGATACGTTTAATATTCTGTTAAAAACTTTGCTGAACAGCGGATCTACGTAAGCTGAAATAAATTTAAATAGCTCAATGTCAGAAATATATTCTTTTTCTTGAGTGGTCATTGGTATTTCTACAACAGAGTTACGTAAATCTGATAAACATGGAATGTGTCTCATACTATCTTCACCATCGTTATACAGTTTGGACAAATGTTCTAGCAACACTCTTCTTTTATTGCCACAAATCTTCCCTTCAAACATATTATTAGCCTTGATAAAATAGTTTGGACAGTATTCATCCCGAACCCATTTGATTAAGCGTCTAACACAAGTCCAGAAACAATTAAGAAAATTTTTCTTGTTCCATACGATGTTTTCTTCTTCAATACAAAAGAAAATGCTTGTTTTAAGAAAATAGGAACAAAGTAAGTTTCCCACTTCTGCATTAGAATTGATGACATGTTTCAAGTACAATTTCAGTAGACCATAGCACAAAAACTGTGTATGGTTGAAAGAATGTACTAATTTTTTTCAGCAAGTGAAAAAGAAATACGCCATTGCATGTGGGACTCCTGAGAATTAGGATTACCTATTGGGACTAACAAACATCCATCGGTAAGAATATCTGAAATAAGTCCAGGCGATGGCCAGTTGTTATTTCTTACTCGGCCAATCCATTCATTTGCTGTTTGTGGCCATGTGTAACATGATAAACAAACTAAATCGTCTATCTCGATTTTCAAAGGCGATTTAAAAGTTGTACAAGGGCCATGTGCGATTGCATCAGGAATACATTCTTTTGCACCATCAACACACTGATCACGGAACAGCAAACTGGAAAAAAAGAGACCTTCATCTGTTTCTGTTATTGCATTTGTGAATATCTCGTGATTTCTCAGATTATCCGAACAAACGAGTCTGGCAAATCCTGGTTTGATATTATTTGTATCCATCAGAATATCACAGTCCAAAATATCTTGATTATCAGACACAGATATGCCATTTATCACGGACATATTATCTATGTCGCTTCCAGGTAGTGAAAGTCCTTCTGCTTTACGGCCACTTGCTATATATTTGACAATATTTCCAAAACAAGTTTCATAGATATGTCCACAGAGTATTTGATTACATTCAAATACCTGCCTTCTGATAAATACTTGTTCTTCTGTCCCTATGTATCTACTAAGTTCTGTCCAAAACATTACTGATATATGTTCCATCTTTTAACACAAAGTAATAGTGTAGAGATCTAATTGAACGTACCTCTACTGTATGTTGTTAACAGACGAATGACTCATTAATAGTTATACGACACATATTCCTGTAAAGATAACTGTTACCTTTGGATTTTCCAAAAATACTTCAAATAGGTTATATATTCATGATATGATTAGAAACAGAAAACATTTACCTATGTAAGTTTTAAAATGAGTGTAATATATACGTTGTCATTATAAAATTCCATACACTTTATCGATATATTAGATGAAAATATAGTCCTGATATTTTGAATTTTGATTGAATTTGAGATCACTTGGAGGAACATTTGATCTTATGCTAATATAGGAGAGTTAACGTTAGAGTGTCGTTTTATACCATTTTGTATTTATCTTTAACCATGATTTCATTGAAACTTACAAAATTTTTGTTTATTGAATTTAAGATTTTCCTGGTGTGTGATACCAACCATAAAAGTCAATCGGTGATACTAGAATTAATTTTTTTTTTTTGTAGAGCCTTAATAAAGTTTAATTTAGAAACTGTTTTATATACGAAACACGCATAAATTAAAGTTTAATTGTTAAATATGAAGGCTTTGTAAAGTGTTTAGTGTGTGTGTGTGTGTGTGTGTGTGTGTGTGTGTGTGTGTGATATTTATTCAAGGTAGGCGTCTTGTGACTTATATTCATTTAAGTTATTGGTAAACATCGCATATATGTTCTGTAAACATTTGTAATCATAACAACATATTTATTAATATTATCAATTATCATCTAGACTATAAGTGGATAGTTGTTGGTTGTCTTACTTCGCATCAGAAATAATTCAACCTTTTCCAAATAGACAGTCTTCAACTAATTATGATTATTCTCAACGATTTATCGTAGCACAAGATCTTATAGTGCGTAAAGTTTGTATCATTATTTATGACTTTGAAAGCACTAAGGGTTAAAAAGCTTCCTGTAAACTTACAGATCTTATAGCACTCTACTCGTCAAAGTCAATAAATAGAAGCCCAAGTATACCACAACGAAAATATTTTTCTTCTGGGACCAAGCACATTGCGGCGAGACTCTATAACTTTGAATAATTGATTCTTACCTTTTAATCTATGAGGGGACAAATGTTTCAAGTTAAACAGACATATGGAATAAAATATATTTTCGTCCTTTGCTATCACTAAAACCAATGTTACATCCAGTATTCACAGGTCAAATACAGTAATGTTACTGATTTGTAATACATGTAATGAATTAAAAAACTAGATAAACAGACTGTTAATTGTGGTCTTCCCTTAAATCGCATGCGATTACAAGTAACCCCAACTTCATAAAGTGACATTTGCTGTTTGATGTCCAACACATTTTGTTCCAGACCTACTGTTGAGGAATTGTATTCTGAAAAGGTCGTCTAGTTCTGTAAAATTAACATTACTTTAATAGTTATGTAATATCTGAAAGGTCCGTTTACTTCTGTAAAATTAAACATTTGAATACGTTTAATATAATGTAATTATCAATCTGAATTGTCGCACATTAAATATTAGCTAGTATATTTTAAGAATATATTGAAGGTTATATAATAACAATAAATACAGTATATACATTGCTTGTTTACAAGGAGTACGTGTTTTTTCAAAGGAAGGGGATACCGTCAAGTCATCCAGATAAGAACGATAGATGACATTTATTTTATATCCTTCTTATAATTATTTATACTTTATATTTTAAATAGCGTATATAGAAATATACTGTACAATGTACATATATTTATAAAAAATAAAATTTAATGCTCTTTAGTGAGAAATATGTGTTTACACAAAAGAAGTAATACTTATCAATACATCTATAGTAAGCTCTTGTCCCTAACCGTTCACGTTGAACGTTACACGTGAGTAACGGTTTTTAACAGAAAATTATTCAGTTATTGCCTCGGAATAATTTGATATACATCGAACAGGACGATATAACAAAATATTAAATTAAAACAGGTTTTGTACTTGAATATCCTTTTTTATAAACGTTTTTGTACTGAACACTTCGGAATCCGTCAAATTTTCTTTTTTGTTAATGCTGATTTTGTTTCATTTAAATTTTTATCACACACGTCGCGGGTCTAGCAAGCTTAACAATAGGTATTACCCTCCCAGAGCATTCAGTCCCACTTTCCTGGTGGAAGTTCACATGTTTTTATAATTTTAAAAGTTTTCAAATTTTTCATATGTTTTTTGGATTGAGATTTGATTATGGACTGGTATGTTTTTTTATTTGTGTGGAAAGCTGAAGAAAAACTCCATCCTTTTTTTCTACATATATCATCTTCTTGTGAAAAAGCAAAGAGACAAAGCTAAAATGTTAGTTTAACATAAACGGATGAGCATTATTTAGGTTGTTTAACCACATCGCTATGTACATTGTTCAAAATAGTTATTTCCAATATATAATTGTATGGACAAACTACTTGAAATAAAGAGGTCAACATTTCAAACTAGGAGTACATAATTTTTTATACTCAATACAAATGCATTGTTTTGCATCAAATATTAAGAATCTTGACATGGAACACCTATTTCAATGCACATTATCCACAATCGCGCTATATCAAATATACAACTACTAGTAAAAAACAGGTCATCATTTCAAACTAGGAGTACGTCATTTTATTTTACAATCTCAGTAGCCAATAATTGTGTATTAGTGCAATATTGTCAGAAATATTCTATTGTCTAAATTTGATGCAATAGCTAGTTAAAACGTGAAATTCGAAAAAATAAGGTATACTCCCTCATACAAAATATTTTCTTAGCCTAATTTGGTATAATGTATTTTGGTCCTTTTGGGTTTTTTGAACATCTTGAAAACAGTTTTGGTTTCATATTTTTGGTCCAAGCGATACTGACCAGTATTATGAAACCGATTTTATTTCAGAGGGTTGAAAAAATGTCTAAAAGGACCAAAGAAGATTTAACCAAATTCTGCATAAGGGAGCATACTTTACTTTTGAAGATTTCAAATATAACTTGCAGCAAAGTTTAGAAAGTTGTATATCACAAGAGTATAGCCTACTAAGTTGATAAAATACTCGGGGAAAGGGATGTACATTTCACTAGCATATTAATCAAGTGGTTTAAATTACATATACCTGCTTCTTCTGCCTATGGTGTATTTGTTTCCCAATTAATACGCTATGGTAGAGCTTGTTCCCACTACGGGGTCTTTGTACAACGAAGTAGGCTGCTTGCAAATAAATTGTTGACTCAGGGATATTGCAAGCCTAGGCTTATCAAGGCCCAAAAAAAGTTTTATGGCCGTCATCACAGTATTGTTGATAAGTTTGATATCTCTGTGTTCAGTATTGCCTTGGGTATATTTGACGTCTCGTAGTTCCATGTTTTTGGTTACAGACGTGGTGGGTGTAGCTAGCTAAACAGGAGGCGCTTACCCTTCCGGAGCACCTGGCCTCACTTCCCTGGTGGAAGTTCACGTGTCTAACCTAACTTGTCAGTTCCAAAGTTTTTACTTTGCTTCTGGATTGTGATTCGGAAATGGATTAGTATGTTTGTTTTTATTACATAACCTACGAGTGTTTATTTTACAGCACTATATATGGGCGTTTCGAAGGAATGCAATCATTCATTTTTAATCAGTAGTGCTTGTAAAATTAAATTTTTTGAAGGGGTTAAAGAGATATTTTTTCTATTTAAAAGTGTAGAATAATTGACATACACCTGTCCGCTTGAATTTTCATTTCAATATTTTATGAATCAGTTCATATATCTGGAGAAAAGTTCCTTTGATTTTTAAATCATGAGAAATGAAACTTTAAAACGCATTCGCATTTAGAATCAATGGCGGGGAGAATTGGACAGTAAGGAATAATAATAATGTAACCAAAAGATAGGTACCATAGTGGCAAGCTTGTGCATTGTGTATCCAATAACTTCCGAACTTAACACTACCAATGTATTGGGTGCATTTCTCTATATGAATATTCCTAATAAAAGGCCAGTGGCAGAGTAGCTCAAAATATGTTGTCTAATTATGGGCAAGCAACAATGACCTGTCCTCTTAACCTTTCATTATGAATATAGTAGAATCCACTTATTACATGGGTAGTGGTAGGATTCGCAGTTAATATACATGTATATGTACATTGGCCATGCATGATTAGTGTTTGCATAATATAAACGCAAAATGTATGCATGATATTTTTTTAAATTAATAAGAATTTTAATTTTTTAAAAAAATATTTTTTAATCAAAGGCAAAGCGGACAGGTAAATGTTGTTTACCTATACAAAGTAAAACAGTATGTAAACAAAGTATGCCTTTTTACACTGTATTTGTTGCAACAATCAGAACCATCGTATTAATTACGGAATTATGCTTTAAGCAAATTCGAGTTGTTCCCCTTTGTTAGTATTGTTATCAGGCTCAAGTAAATTTGAGAGGAAAAAAATGTGAAGTCCTTATTCTCAAGTCAATAACTGAAGCCATTAGATCAGAAGGAAGATGTAGTCTTTGTTCTCTACAGGTAATATGTCTTTTATACCCATTGTTTTAATTAGTGACGCCCTGCTTTCTAAGGAAACAGAGACAATTAGTCAAGTGTATACTGATAAACTGTAACCATTGAATCAGTTGTACTCTCCATAAAGATTTCAATGCACTTTTCAAATATCTTTTGTAATTAATTATAAATACTATTTTTAAATATCATAAAATAATTTTAATAAAATGAAACAAAAGTGTATTTTATGGGGAGTATAGGTATTATTTTCATTTATTTGTATAACGGAATAAATTTATTCATAGGTGACATTCTATATAAAGTTCGCCTGTCTATTAAGTCTACTTTTGTTCAATTCCCTGGGTGGTCTTTATACACAGGTTATTCTGTACATTAAATCCGATAGTTCTGTCACTTAATAAGTAAATGTAAACATTTTAAGAGTGAATAATGTGATTCAAACTTCAATATCTTGCTTGGTATGACTTCGATCGACTTGATTTTTTTTGTTTTATAAGAACACAACCCTTCGGGTGTTTAGTGGATCTTCAAACATATGTTTTAATAGCAATTTAAAATAAGATGTTTATTATTTTTTTCCTTTTCGTTTAAAGGTATTTAATGGTATTATTGCTATTTAGGAGATATTGCAAGCCTTAGCCTCACATGACCCTGAAAAAGTTTAATAGCCATCATCACAACATAGTTAACACGTATGATGTCTCCAGAATTGTTCTGGATACATTTGACTACAGAAAAAACACATAAATCAGCCATTATAGAATACAAGCCAATTCATGATTAAAAATTGCAGCAAGAGAATCAAAACAGACAAGATTGACTTATCTCCGGACCTCAATATCAGACAGCAACCAAAATGTTTGACATTTCTGAAACTAAGACTACGTGGACATCGAAGAACATTACTGTTTTACAGTTTATAAACATTCATTAAAAGTGTTCTATTTGCTATTTGTCAAGACCCTTAAAAAATTTATGGTCGTCATCACAGTATTTTTGATACGTTTGATGTCTCTGTTTTCAAGATTTCCCTGGATATATTTGATAGTTCCATGTTCCTCACACAATTTTGATTACACACACGGCGGATGTAACTAGCTAAACAGAAGGTGCTTCCCGGTATCACTTCTTTGGTGGAAGTTCACGTGTCTTACATAACTTGTCAGTTCCAAAGTTTTTACTTTGCTTCTGGATTACAGTTCGGACATGGTTTAGTATGTTTGTTTTAATTTTACAATTTTCACACAAAAAATAACCATAAACCAACATACAATTTCATTTTAAAATCAGAATCCCAAAGCAAACTTTGATAACTGGCAAATTAAGGTAAACATGTGGACTTCGACCAGGGAAGTGAGGCTGGATGGTTCGGAAGAGTAAGCCCCTCCTGTTAAGCTAGTTACACCCACAACGTGTGTAATACAAATTAAGAATGAAAGGAAATTGTAACTAAGGGACGTCAAGTATATACAGCATAATTTTGGATACAGAGATTTCATAATTATCAACAATATAGTGATGACGGCTATAAAACTATAAATAATAATATTAATTCTGTTCAAATAAGTTATATTTTAAAATTATTCCTTGTGGAAATCAGATATCTAAGAACATGCGATTTATTTACATTTTCGACCATAGAAACCTATTCGTTTGAATTGTTCCTTGGGGAGATTCTGTCCACTAAATCCATCAGTATCAATAGTCTTGATATGGCCGATGAATTTTTTCTTTGTTCTTTTAATGTTAATGATGATATCATCCTATTTAGCTTTTTTACTCGCAACTAAAAGAAACGGACACTTCGTGTTTTACATTTAAATTACATATTATACAAGTTTTAATTTCACAGCACTAGACGGCCGTTTCGGAATACAAATCCTCATCAATAGCGCTTTGAATAAATTTTTTAATGTTTCTTTCTTTTTTAAAAAATGAATGGACATAGTTTTAACCACGTCGTTTTAGATTTAATAATAGGACTCTGGCGTTGTAAACTGTATTAAAAACTTGGCCTTTCATCAATAATATCCATATAAATCCACCCAATACACGGGCAGTGTAAAGCTTCGCAGTTAAAACACAAACAACGAATGTTTCCCACCATGAAGATGAAACAAACACATGTTTTTCCTATACAGGCAAACAACTTTGACCTGTCCGCTTGACCTTTTTTAGAAATATTCATATAGGCGGGCCCAACCAATACATGGGTAGTGTTAGGTTCCACAGTAAACATAAATATATATTGTCCATGATTAGTGTTCACATCATATAGACGAAATATACACGCGTGATCCCTATTTCTTAAATTCACCTGTCCATAATGACTATTCAAATCAAAGGTCAAACGGACAGGTCAATGTTGTTTACCTATACATAAAATGTACTGGTCTATAATAGATATATAAATTTCAAGACGTCAAGAGGTCAATTTTCAAAGAACAGGTGAATGTTGTTTGCAATTTCCATACTGCTAAGTTAGTAGCAAGTGTAAGTCGTCAGTTTTATAATCAGTGGTGGTGTCCCTTATTATGTCCCCCCCCCCGCTTAAAAAGTGGGGGTGTATAGTGATAGGAGGGGTCCGTCCGTCCTTCCGTTACACCCTAGGGTACCAATCTCTTATCCGCAACTCCTCCTAAACCCTTCAATGGATTTTCATGAAACTTTCACACAATCTTGGTGATATAATATAGATGTGCATCTCCAATTTAAAAAATTTGGTCCGATGGATTTTTGGGAGCGAGGGTATTTTTTGTTAGATTGTGGCTCGCATTTTTTCTAGTTTCAAATTATTTCCCTGTTACTTCTTACAGTATGATCTATAGAGAATATGAACCTTAACCACTTTAGAGTGATTATTACCCTCGATATAATTGACACCCGATGTTCCTTATTTCCAAATTTTAATTTTACACGAGGTGATTATGGCTAGCTAAACATGAGGTGTTTTTCTTTCCGGAGTACCGGGCATCACTTTAATGGAAGTTCACGTGTTCAACCTGATTTGTTAGCTTTAAAGTTTGTTTTATTTAAACTTGGCTGTGCAGTTGTGTTTTGGACATGGATTGATATATTACCTTAATAAAAGACCTTTGATAAAAATTTTAAACAACGATTTCAATAGTGTAGACCTTTATTACAATTATGATGAATGTTTACTTAATATTAATACCACTTGCATAATATATAGTCTACCATACCCAACATACATTACTACAGCCACAGCCATTTTTCACGTCAGCTATCATTCACAATTTCACATGTCATAAAACGAAAAAAAAAGTTTGACATAGAAAATATTAACAAATTTGATTTATTGTACATGTCACTTCAGTATCTATTATACCTTTTGTTGTTTGACACAACTTGGGCATGTACAGTACTCTCTCTCTCTCTCTCTCTCTCTCTCTCTCTCTCTCTCTCGTCATTATACTCGTAATTTACAAACTAAAAAATTAATGCTGTTGAAAAATTAAAAATTAATTCCGAATATATATACAGTAAAGATCTGTCGAAAGTTTAACATTGAGCTAACGAAAACGAGTCAAAGTTCAGCCATCGAGTGACCCAGATATGAATATCTAGTAGACGAAAAGAAGTTGCCAAAAAATTGTCAGCAGCTGTTGAAATACAGGTAACGAGCAGGTGAGATAAGATGACGATCAAGCACCAAATAGTTAGTTAAGTGTTAAACTTTGGACATAATTATAACGTAGTTTATAATACAATCTACTACTCGATTATCAGATTATCAATACCTTTGGCCAAGGAACATATGCGCGCGCACTCTCTCTCTCTCTCTCTCTCTCTCTCTCTCTCTCTCTCATAATGCTGTGTAAATATGAAAATTAAAATCGTATATATTTATTATCATTTATTCCATCACTTGGCATGCTCTCTTCTCTCTCTCTCCTCTCTCTCTCTCTCTCTCTCTCTCTCATAATGCTGTGTAAATATGAAAATTAAAATCGTATATATTTATTATCATTTATTCCATCACTTGATATATATGCTTTCTCTCTCATCATCATCACCAACATATTAATAATTTGATACTTAACAGAAATAATACTGTGTGATTTAAAAAAATTAAAACTGTATGTACACTATACATTGTCACCCTTCAAAGAAATTTCTCGCATAGCGAGTGGTTAACTTGCCGGGATACATAGAACGATGTTCGGACATGGACGCACGCGACGTTAAGCGGTAAAAGGGAAGTAACTCGTACATCTCTGACGTCTAGTTACGGTAAACAAACATGGCGACAGCGTACGCAAGTCACGGAAAATACGAAATGGAAGTTAAAAAGATCCAACTGGCAACGCTTTGAAGGGTGACAAAAACGTTATACATGTCTTTGACAGGTTACACGGTCCCATGTACCCCGTCAAAGATGAATGTACCCTGAGCCGCATAAATCTTTGACGGGGTACATGGGACCGTGTAACCTGCCAAAGTCCTGTATAACTTATAATGTCATGTAATCGTTTTAAGAAACAAAATAATCATATAATCTAGCACTCATTTATTGTGGCGGTCACAAATCCACCATTGTTATGCAAAATGTCCGTACAAGAAATGGAATTAATAAAACTATTGATAATAATATTTTTGATTGTAAAACTTTTGTAGAACCACTTTTATCAGAATTTCTGCTTGTAATTGGATTATCTACAAAAAAGAAACAAAAGAAATATTCATTAACGCAGAGTAATATATTGTATTAAAAACGTATTGAGGGTTACAAATCCATATTACAACTATAATCAACAACCAGAGTGTACGTGTTTGAATGACATTACAATGTTCGAGTCCGCCATATACATGTATTTAAAACAAAGCATGAAAATAATCATAACCAGAATTTCTTCCGCAATAGCATTATCTAAATATATCAGAAAGTGGAAACACACTTTTCACTGTTTTACATACATTATAAAAATAATTAGTGGCTTGCAATACGTTATATTACCTGTACAGGCCACCACTATATAATGGCCACCTGCTTATAAAGGCCAGTAGAATTGTATCCCAATTGTTCTTTATTTATATTATTTGAACCTATATATAGAGGTCACCTGTCCATCAGGGCCACTTTTACTGGTTCCCTTGGGTGGCCTTTATAGACAGGTTTGACTGTATGTAAGATAAATTAAAAACTCTTAAGTGAAGTAACATAGAGTTACCAACAACTGGGTAAAGCAGCTCGACACTATAAGCATTGAAAGTCTGAGAGAACTGTGAAATAACAAACGAATTCAGTGAATTAGGATCCCCCGCCAGTAGGTGATTTTTGTAACGTTCAAAGGGTAACATGTTCCAGGTAATTGGGCAAACCAACTCTGGTTAATGATATGCGCATCTCCTATCAATGTTGTTGCTTTCACCAAGTGTTCTGAAAGTGCATCATAGTCTTGGAATATTACTCTGGAGAAAACATGTCTAGAGGAACGAAAGTTCGAATTTAACATCACCCTCTTTCTTCGAACGGAAGGCGATAGCATTACATTTATATGTACCCCTATGTCAGGCAAGACAGAATCGCTTCAAAGTGTATTTGAACATAGGGTTAAACATTTTATTTTGCATCCGGATACAAACAGTCGTTTAAATCAAAACATACTAATCCAGAAACGAAGTACATGTAAAGACTTTAAAACTGACAGATTAAACACGTGAACTTTCACCAGGGAAGTGAGGCCGGGTGCTCCGAGAGGGTAAAAATACTAATCCATGTCTAAATAACAATCCAGAAACAAAGTAAAAACTTTGAAACCGACAGGTTAAACACACGAACTTCCACCAGGGAAGTAAGGCCGAGTGCTTCGAAAGGGTGAGCACACTAATCCATGTCGAAACGAAGTGAAAACTTTGAAACTGACAGATTAAACACACGAACTTCCACCAGGGAAGTGAGGCCGGGTGCTCCGGAAGGATAAGCAAACGTGTACTGTATAACACAATACAGTACTAAATATGTGATACCAAAGACAAAAGCAAGACCATGCTATCATTGTCAGCCATATAACTGAATTAGAAAAAAGTAGAATAGAGTGCATATAAAATGTCTTACGCCCCAGTAAGCATCCTTCAGGGGCGTAGACAGGAACCAATTATAACCGAGGCGAAAAATAGATGCGCCCAAGGCGCTTAAAATATAGGGGAAACGGGGGCATCCCCCCCCCCCCCCGGAAAATTTTGAAAAAAATGGCGTTAAATGGTGCATTCTGGCGACACCTGAACCTGATATTTGCTGTAATTGATACTAGTAAATATTAAAGAAAACCTTTACTGCAAAAAACGGATGAAAGTGGTTGGCCAAAGACAACATTCAATACAGAAAGCAGCATCTTTACTGTTTGAATATCTTAACCAAGGATATTTCTCCTCCAAGGTGTCTAAATACTTTCTTCCGTCGGTTGAGGGGTATATATATATATTTTTCCTGCTTAATTGGTTCACTCAAATACTTTCGATTTATCATTGTCAGATAGAGCTTTACCAATCAAAAAACAGGAGTCGAATTCATCGGGCCATTTACTTGGCAAAAGGTCACTTGGTGTGTTGACAAAAGCAGGTGTTGAGCTGGTATCACTGGGCGTTTCACTACTGTTTGATTCACTACGTTTTGGTGTAGAAAACATATCTGTGAACTTTTTTTGTTTAGGCTTGCGTTCCATTTGATCTTACAAGAGTTACATAAAATATGTAATATTGCAAATTAATACCTTTGACAGCATATTCATTGCACAAAATAATGAATAATTGTTAAAACGAAAACGGATGATATAATCAATATCCGTATCACAGTAGAAGACCATCTGAATAGTCAAGTCTGTACTACTAAGGACAAAACATAATTTTATATTTGTTCACTATAAATATTTTTATCCTTTTCTATTTTATTCGTGTTTCTTTTAAATTTAAAAAAAAAAAGTGATCTGATCTGATTTTTACCGAGGCAGTTGCCTCGGTTGCCTCATAGTAAGCTACGCCCCTGATCCTTTCACTGACATACATAGAGGGCGGTCAGTTTTAGGATGGTAGGAAAAAGTGGGGAACCAGGAGAAAAACCACAGAAATCCATCGATCTTTGACAAAGTTACTCACGAAAGTTTTCACACTTGATTTTTTATTCGAACGTAGAAGGGCAGACGCGGCGATCTGTAAGCCCGCCCTTATATTAGAGCACTCAGTCAATAATGTCCCTGATACAAAACATTGTAAGTGGTTTCAATGTCAATTTATCCTCTTTTTTAACTTGTTCGTGTGTTGTTGGTGTGTTATTGTTTTTCTTTTTTTTCTTTTTTGGTCATGATAGCATTCGTCATTGCAAATTACAGATTTCCATGCGTCTCATGTCCTACCAGTGATCGTTAATATCCGACAGAACAAACGACGAATATTAAAACCAAAGTTAAAAAGGACTTTATTAGGCGTTGGACTTCAGTATAGTTGTTACAAGGCAGTAGCTGAGCATTCCGAACTTTTTTTTTTAATTCTAACCAATGAACAGAGAACAGATAAAATATTGTTATCTAGATGATGGATGATCAATCTTGGATAGTGTTGAACTGCAAAAATGGTATGGTGAAAACAAAATGGCGAACCTAAAACCGTACAAAAAGATGCATTATTTGATCAAAATAAGACAAATTTCTTTTATTCATATTTTTACTATTATTAAGCTGATGTTTTTATAGCCATTACCCATATACGTGTATATTATAAAAAAACGGCATAAAAATACATGTAATAGCACGTGTGTTATTGCCACGTACGGGGCAATAACCACTTAAAAATATTAATATTAGTACCTCCAGGTTTATCTTCCAATGATATCATCTGTCCATTAGATACTACTTGGTCATCACTATTGGTTTTGTATCTTATTTCATTGTTTTTCCCGACATATGGTACCCACACGATTTGGGGATTATTGTATGATGAAATAGTTGTTGTAGTTGGGTCCGGTACTGGAACTTTGTATTCTAAAACAATAAATCATAAATGATTATATTTTAGAAATTTTTAAATTGTTACCTATTCGTCGGAGTACACTACTATGGTAGATAAGCTGGTAGAGTGTTCCTTGCTTTGTGGGAGGTCGTGAGTTCAAATCCCGGCCGGGGTCTGACCAAAATTTGAAAAACAGGTAGTGACTGTTATATCGATAAGCACTCTGGATTTAGAAGCGGAGGCCTCGGGATTTTTCGGAAGAGAAACCTTAAAACTAATGCCCGTATCACCGCAGGCTTGGCACGTTTAAGAACCCTTCTCTGTCCATTGCCATGAGCGTACTGCTTAGGTAAAAAAAACGTTCTGCTCCTTCTTTTACAGAGCTGTTGGTATATCGATATAAGTAAAATAAAACATTGAAACATAAGTGATTAGTTTTTATAAATATTGGACATGTAACCTATACGTTGGAGTATACCACTATCGTAGATGAGCTTGTAGAGTGCTCACTGCGTTGTGAGAGTTCGTGGATTCAAATCCAGACAGGGGTCTGACCAAAACTCGGAAAATATGTAGTTACTGTTGTTTTTGCTAAGCGCTCGTTATTTAGAAACGAAGGTAACGGAATCCTCCAGAAGAGTCCTTAAAAACTGGTGCCAGGTGTCACAACAAGCTTAGGACGATAAAGAACCCTGAATTCTGCTACTTTATATATAGCTTGTGATGTCTCGATATAAGTGAAATATGTTACTATGGCGTAAAAACCCATTCATTTTATTAATCAATCAATGTACGCGGAAGTTTTGAATTTGGTTGTTGTCATTGTGAGTTCTGTTTTGTTTCCCGTTTCGTTTTCTTATCAATATCAAATGAATCTTTTAGAAGAAAAAGAAAAACAATGACTCGTCACGCATTGCTGAAAAAATACTGATGCGACGTAATTCAACTTGCAACCGAGCAGTATACTTGGATTGAACCAACAAGAATGTGCACAGGGTTTAATTAACTCTGACTGGAGTGATATCAGAAATTTAATCCACTATGGTTTTTTTTCAGAACGCCTAATATTTACTATAAATAGTACAGCCCTGTTGAAAATTTTACGGTGGGCTAACAAAAAGAAGTCATTAGCCTAGATATAGTATAGCTGGTGGCGTGAAAACCAAATGATAGACCACAACTGCCAAAAAATGTTGAATTTGTAACTGAACAATTCCCGTGAGTTAGGCATGTGCTGTTGTCGAAAAGTCGTCGATATATACAGTCAACCCTGTCTATAAAGGCCACCCAAGGGAACCAGTAAAAGTGGCCTTTATTGGTAGGTGGGCTTTATATACAGGTTCAAATAATATGAATAAAAGAACAATTAGGGGATAAAATTCTACTGGCCTTTATAAGCAGGTGACCCTTATATAGAGGTAACCTTTAAGGCAAGTTGGCCTGTACATGTCTGAAATAAAAAGGAATCGAGATAACCTGCCAATTGTTAGCCTAATGTTAAAAAATCGACAGGTCTGTACTTCGTATAAATTTACCGTATAGTTCCATAGTGGCACTGGTGGATCCTAAGCCATTTGACGCCTCACATGTGTAATTTCCAAAATCGGATGACGTGATGACTCGAATCCGTAAATGCAATGCTACTCTATAATCATTTTCTGGATAAAGTTCTATTCTATAGTTGGAATGTACATTTCCGTTCGACTGTGCCTCTATTCTATTGCTTCCCTTCTTCCATACACTTACTGCCTGGGGCGACGCTGATACTTTACATACCAATATCGTCTCTTTTCCCAAAAATTGGCCTAATTTGTGGTTATTTAATTCTATCTCGGGTGGAACTGTAATAAATAGTAAAATAGTATATTTTTTATGCTGTGACATAAATTTTTGTTTTTTATTTTTTTTTTATTTTCAATATCTTATTTTTAGGGTTTCCACAATTTTACTGACGGAAATTTGATTACGCATTGTTTATGTATTAACTTCGAATTCTAACACTATTCATGTATTGGGTAGATCCTTATATATTAATATTCCTAATGAAAGGTCAAATACCCAGGTCAATGTTGTTTGCCTATACAAGCTTCGTTCTTTTATTCTGTTTAGATGTCTTGTGTTCGTTTCTGCTCTGACTATTTTCAATCTAGTGTTACGCTTTTGTCTGATGTCGAATAAACATTTATGTAATAAACCTTCACTTATTTTTACATTGCGGGTACTCCGGTTTCCTTCATCATACATAAACCAAACGCGTTGGTATATTAGTGAAATAATACTGAAAGTGACCTTAAAATCTATAACTCCACTCCGTCACACTAATTTTAAATAAATGTCCAAGTAATATCATTTCATGGCAAGTAAGAACCGATATAAGGGAGGCAATCGCGAATTCACGTTAATAATGGGTTTATCTAAAAATTATGATATCTTATGGATTGTATACAATATTTACAACGACGAGTCTTTTATTTGCAATATAATTTTTTTTCTTAACCTTTTTATTTATTTTTTTCAATTTTATTTATTTATTTATTTATTTATTTATTTATTTATTTATTTATACTTATTCTTAATAAATTATGTCATTCTAATTTTTTATGAAAAAAAAACAATTATCAACTAATATTTTTGTTCTTCTTTATATGTATTTGTCTGCTGGTAAATTTAAGCAAGGTCATGATTTTAAATCTCCGAGAAGGCATGCATGTGTAATGATTTTTTTCGGAATTTATCATTTGTATCAGCAATAAATTAGCATTGTACAGCTCTGTTGAAAGATTAACACTGAATTAACGAAAAGAAGGCTCGGCTGCCCAGTGGCCAAGATATGATAGCTAGTAGCCGGAAAACTACCGAGAGATAGATAACATCTGCGAAAACACGGTCCAATCTGCCTTAAAGGCCGACTCTATATTAGGGCCACCTGCTTATAAAGGTCAGTAGAACTGTATCCCAATTGTTCGTTATTCATATAATTTGAACCTGAATATAAAGGTCTCTTGTCATAAAGACTGCTTTTACTGGTTCCCTTTGGTGGCCTTTATAGACAAGTTTGACTACTAGTATTAGTATTTAGATATCGCTTACGAGGGGCTTAAATTATAAACCTCGGATTCGGCATTTTAAATTGTCGTGAACTTAGTGCTCAACTATTGACAGGTCTTTATTGTTTATGACAAATTGAGAATACTCAGAAAGTGATGCAAATATAATGAAATATTATCATTTAACAAAATTGCGCTCATCATTCTAGAAAATTCCGAGCCAAATGAATTAAATTTCATTTATACTATACAAAACAGACCGGTTTACAATGCTAACTGTCTAGCAATTTGCACGGATAAACTATTTTAAAAAGAAATGATTTGATCATTTTGAGCTAAGCAATATTGTAATCTATATCTTCTTTCATACAGAAACGAAAATTGTGATAAGCTTATAATTTATCCTGCGTGTTTGACATACCATTTTTATGATTTATTTATTTTACCGCGGAAGGTTACGGAGGTCCGACTTCTTCACAACAGATCAATACGCCATGATTTCAGACGCCCGGTATTTTAGTTTGATCTTATTACATCGGGTCGGCATAAATATATATTGGAAAATAAGCAATGTAATAACTTGTTATTTTAGGTATTAAAGTTGGAAGAGTTGTTTTGTAGCTCTGACACTAACAATAATTGCATATCATAAAACTTCAACAATGGACTGACTTCCATATCCCTCAAATATAGTACAGACCTGCCGAAAGTTTAACATTGATCAAACGAAGTAGTACCGAATCGGCAGTTTATCCCAGTCCCAACTCAGCTTTATTTCGACAGCTGTTATCTATTCAGTAATTCGGCAGCTTTCCGGTCACTAGGTACAAGCTTTGACCCCCTTTTGTTAGCTCAGTGTTAAACTTTCGCCAGGTCTGTACTGTATGTCCGTATTAATATTGATTACAGGCAAACAGTATTTTTATCATTTTTGATTTAATCTTGTCAAAATGACCGATAACTCGTATAAATTTCTTTTTTCCAGACTTTTTTTTAAAATTAATTTTCCAAAAATTTTGTTTTCTTCGATTTTAGAGAAAACGCGTACAAGCTATATAAATTAGGACTTCACTTAAGAGTTATTCTTCATCTTTTGGCAATACCAGTACGGTAACTTTATTGGTATAGTAATCGCTTCGTATACAAATAGAAGATCAAGGATCGAACCCCGTTTGGTCCGGCGGCATTGTGCTGGGAGGGTTCATAATGCATGACGCTTGCGCGGACATCGGTTTTTAAGACCACTAATCTTCCAATTCTAAATACTGAGTGCTTGGCGAAATAACAGTTATACTGTCGACTGACAGTCGAAATTTTAACAGTGAGCCAACGATAAGATTCGAAGGTATGCCGTTGAAAAATCGATAGTTAATACCCTAAAAACTGCGAAAAAAATGGACAGTAGCTGCCAAAAAGCTGTCAAGATGTCTGTAACGCGGACCGAGATGAGCTGATTATTCCGCACCAATTCGTTAGTTTAGTGTTAAACTTTCGACAGGCCTGTACTTTAGATACATTCATTGTATACTTACATTGGACATTTACGTGTATTTCCCTAGATGCAGGTGTCCCAACTTGGTTGAAGGCCTCACACATATATACCCCTCCACAGAATCTGCTAATGTTCCGTATAATTAAGGTATCCCCTTCTGTTCCAACTTCTGTAATTTAAATATACATTATGTATACAGACGTGCAAAAGTGTTAAATTTTTTTTTTTTTTTTTTTTTTTTTTTTTTTTTTTTTTTTAAATCTCAAAAAATTATTTCTTGGTGTCAATTTCAATGATTTTCTCACTGTTAAAACGTTATCGTTGTGGTTTTTCTCAGAAAAAATTAGAAAAGATTTGTTTTGTTTTTTAATAGATAAACATTTTAATTTCAATAGATATTTTAAAATTGAAATCTACTTTATAACCATGCTTCACACGGCAGTTTAAAATTTACCATGCTGTTCACTTGATGTTTTCTTGAATGTTATAAGAAAAATTATTGAAAGAAACTACAATCGATTTTGGATTTATCAGTGATTTTTTTTATAAAAAAAAGTTCAAGAAATAAAGTTTTTAATTATTAATTTTTAAAAAATATACAGTTTTATATATAAATAAAGAAAGGTTTTACAAAGTGACCCAATACTTGTCATTGAACCATGAAAATTGTGGATGAAATATTCAACTTATAATCATTGTATTTTTTACATTCCAAGGTAAGGAGCAAATAGCTACTACTTTCTATATATTATACTGGTTCAGTTTGAAGATTTCACAGTGAACGACTAGATTTGCATCGGTAACAAATGTTCTAGCGGCACATGTTCTATGCATTGTTTGGTTGTCCCCAATAAAAACTTTTCAAAATTTCCTATACTTGTACCTTCTAAACCATCTACCACTTGTCATGCTTTTCTGTTTATCGTTTAAATAAGCATCATATATAATTATATTCAACTACAATAGCCTGTCAGTGATATGTTGGAAGTGTTTATAAACATGGAAGAGTCTATATAATGTAAAAAGGAATATATAGAGGCGATTCTTACAAATTAACGCACACAGGCGTGAATATACACATACGAATAACACGGTATTAACCCGTATTTCCGTAGAATAGACTCTCCCGTTTTTATAAATAATCTGCAAAAATATCGCTGACGGACTATAGTATTATATATATAGGTAAACAACATTGACCTGTCCGCTTGACCTTTGATTTAAATATTCGTTTTGGACGAGTAAATTTAAGTAATAGTTATCACGCGTGTATATTTCTTCTATCTGATGTGAACACTAATCATGGGCAAGGTGTATATATGAAGTGTGAATCCTAATGCTACCTATGTATTGGGTAAATCCCTCTATATAAATATTCCTAATAAAAGGTCAAACGGACAGGTCAATAGTATTTTCCTATACTGTATATCTATTTAATACATATTTTTGTATGGTTAAACTTGACATGAACATATACAACTTAAATATAATTATTGTATTTTTTGGACTGTAAGTCTCGTTTGCAATCTTGGATATATACGAGTTTCGCGATTTTTACGAAAGAAGACAGACTATATCGTTGGTCACGTCAAATGATCAACTTATAACTCTCAGTCAAGCTACGAAACAGTGTCCACCTCCTAGCTTCGTATGCCGCGAGGTAGATAAAAGAGATACGAATGTTGACCTCTGGTCGGAGCTCGAAACACAACTGTAGGCAAGCTCTGAAACATCGTCAACTTCCTAACTCCGTATGTCGCAAGGTAGATAAAAGAGATGTGAAGATTGACCTTTGTTTGGCGCTTGACTTTCAGTGATGTACTTTTACTTTGTTCCTGATCACGCCGCCGGAAATCACAGACTCACGTTGTTCACATGACGAGACTTACAGATCCAGTTTTTCATCTACAATTGACACGTACGTTTTTTGTCGATATACATATTACCAGTCAGTCGATACCACGTGATTGACGGAAGTGGTTTTCCAGATGCATTACATCTCAGTGTCACGTCTTCACCTTCCCGAATACGGACTTCAGTATTTGAAGACAGGTACTCGTTGATTTTTGAAGGAACTTTGAAAAAAGAAAAAAAGAGGAATTAAAAATTTGAATCTTTTCTGTAATCATTAATTTTTGGATGAAGTAAAACATAACAAGCACGAAATGTGTGTGTGTGTGTGTGCGTGTGCGTGTGTGTGTGTGTGTGTGTGTGTGTGTGTGAATTTTTTTCACCATTTTCACACTAGGCTTTGGCCCGAATTGATTGAGTGGTAGGGGTTTTGCACCCCAGTCTAAAATATTTCACTCATATCGAGACGTCACCTGCTAAAGGTGAAATGACAGAAATTTTTATTTTTGCAGTGCGCTTAGGCAATGTGCCACGCATGTGCAGCCTTTGGCTAAAGAACGGTCACTACCTAGTTACAAGCTTTGGTCAGACCCCGGTAGGGGTTCGAATCCGCGACTTTCAATGTACTCTAGCCAGTACTCTACCAACTGAGTTACCGTAGTGGTCTGGTCCGAAGAGAATTAGAATCTAGACGATGGAAGACACTGTGAACTGTAAGCCAGCGGTTATACACCTCGATCATCGAATCTCTGATCCTGGTGATGCTGATGATGGTGGAAGTTTAATGTTTACGTTCGACCTGTCGGCCATTGTGCAGACCGACTGGCGATACAAGAATGATTTTACCTACGTACCATTTACAATTAACTTGACACGATTAGTTACGACGTTTGGTGTGTTTACGGTACACGTGTACTCCCCTCTATCCTCGTATTTCACATTCCGTATGTGTAAGTTCCAGTCCCCTAGAAGTGGACGTTCTATACTCATCCTGGGGTCATCAATAAATCTACTCTCCTGTTGACTCATCAGTATCTTTTTGGGATTCATCCAAATAACCTTAAATTAGATAGAAAAGAGAAAGTGTGATAAATTACTCAAATTGCCCAGATTCATTATTATCATAATTACTTGGCATTGCGTACGCACTGTATTTTTTCTTGTCACCCATAAAAAAAATTCCTCGCATAGCGGTTGGTTCACTTGCGGGGAAACATAGAACTATGTTTGAAAATCTGCATGAACGCACGCGACGTTTAGCGGTAAAAAGGAAGTACCTCGGATCATGGACGTTTAGGTACGGTAAACAAACATAGCGACAACGTACGCAAGTCACTCAAAATACGAAATGGAAGTAAAAAAGATCAAACTAGTACCGCTTTGAAGGGTGACAAAACGTTATACAGGGTTTTGGCAGGTTACACGGCCCCATGTACCCCGTCAAAGATAAATGTACCCTTTGCCTGTGGCTCAGGGTACATAAATCTCTGACGGGAGGTTACACGGCCCCATGTACCCCGTCAAAGATAAATGTACCCTTTGCCTGTGGCTCAGGGTACATAAATCTCTGACGGGAGGTTACACGGCCCCATCATACCCCGTCAAAGATAAATGTACCCTTTGCCTGTGGCTCAGGGTACATAAATCTCTGACGGGGTACATGGGGCCGTGTAATCTGCCAAAACCCTGTATACTTATAATGTCAGTAATTTTCGCTTTCATTAATTGTAGATTGGACCCGTTTTCTAACGTCAGAAGTAACAAGTTTTTAAGTCGTCTCAATCAAAAACAAACATACTAATCCATGTCCGAATCAGAAGCAAAGTAAAAACTTTGGAACTGACAAATTAGGTAAGACACGTTAACTTCCACCTTGGAAGTGTGTGTTTACCTCGTCATACATCGTATTATCGATATCATTGTTGCTGTCTATTCTTGTTGTTGTCGTATGTCTTGTAAAATTACCGATGTTTTTAGCTTACGTTGTGCTGTCTTATGTTGCTTTATTAATTACTTGTTGTTGTTTCTTTTCCTTCTTTTTGTTCTGTTTTCTCTTATGTCGTTTGTTTCTGAATCATTTGTCTAATGATATTCTATTTTGTTGCCTTATGATGTATTGTGCTGTTTTCCACACGAAAAACTGTTGTTGACTTTGTCTTATACTATCTCTTTGTGTTGCCTAATGTACCCTCTGCTGTTGTGGTTTGTTTGTTTGTTTGTTTCTGAATCATTTGTCTAATGCTATTCTATTGTGATGCCTTATGATGCATCGTGCCTTTAACACACGAATAACTGTTGTTGACTTTGTCTTACACTATCTCTTTTTGTTGCCTCATGTACCCTCTGCTGTTGTGGTTTGTTTGTTTGTTTGTTTTTGACTCTTTTGTCTTGTGGTGTCTCATGTCGTTGCCTTATGTTGCATCATGTTGTTTTCTGTTCGTTGTTACTGTTGTTGTCTTTGTCTTATGTTATCTCATTTTGTTGCCTCATGTACCATGTGTTGTTTGTTTGTTTGGTCTCATTTATCTTGTGTTGTCTCGTGTTGTTGCCTTATATCGCATCATGTTGTTTTCTGTTCGTTGTAACTGTTGTTGTCTTTGTCTGATGTTATCTCATTTTGTTGCCTCATGTACCCTGTGCTGTTGTTGTTTGTTTGTTTTGACTCATTTGCCTTGTGTTGTCTCATGTCGTTGCCTTATATCGCATCATGTTGTTTTCTGTTCGTTGTAACTGTTGTTGTCTTTGTCTGATGTTATCTCATTTTGTTGCCTTATGTACCCTGTGCTGTTGTGGTTTGTTTGTTTGTTTTGACTCATTTGTCTTGTGGTGTCTCATGTCGTTGCCTTATATCGCATCATGTTGTTTTCTGTTCGTTGTTACTGTTGTTGTCTTTGTCTTATGTTATCTCATTTTGTTGCCTCATGTACCCTGTGCTGTTGTGGATTGTTTGTTTGTTTTGACTCATTTGTCTTGTGTTGTCTCGTGTCGTTGCCTTATATCGCATCATGTTGTTTTCTGTTCGTTGTAACTGTTGTTGTCTTCGTCTGATGTTATCTCATTTTGTTGCCTCATGTACCCTGTGCTGTTGTTGTTTGTTTGTTTTTCACTCATTTGTCTTATGTTGTCTCATTTTGTTGTGGTTTGTATTGCCCTATGTTATTGCTTGTTTTTGTTGATGTTTTGTTTCATTTTCTATTTTATTACATTTTCCGTTGCTAAGTACATTTTCACCAATACTTTGGATTGTTTAATTTGTCCTGTGTTTTTATTGGTTATCCACCGTCATACGTGTATTTTTAACATATTATTATTTGTCATCACCAATCAGTCAAAATTTAATAAAATGCATAAACCTTAGTATTTGAAATAAATTGCTAAAAATCTTAGTATGACAGGCACATTACATAATCCGTAACAAGTACGATACAGACTTGTCGAAAGTTTAACATTGAGGTAACGAAAAACTACTCGAAGCTGAGTTTCCAATTGGCAGATATATTGACCACTAGGGGCCGAAAAGCTAGCTGCCGTTAGACATATAGCTGCGGACAAAATATAGCTAACTAGGTACGGAATGAGCTGCCGGTTCGGTAAGCTAAGTGGTAAATCTTCGACAGGTCTGTACTGTAATTGATTTCAAAATTGAACATATATGCACTTTTAATTATTAGAAATGTTTTATTAGAAAACTAGGATTACAGTAATTTTATTTAATATTTCTAAAATTATCCAGTGTAGTTCATTGGAGACTAAAAGGTATTTGGTATTTGAAGAGGGTTTTCTACGATAGCCGAATTCGGTCGTCCTAATTTTTGGGGCCTAGATAATCGAGTGATCTCAAGCGTCTATCGCCACCTATGTTCAAACCTCAAAAAAACCTTAAAAATTTGAGTATTTATGAATATTTATAAACACCGGCATTTTTCAATACCTATACAGATTTTCGGCAGAACTATCACGTGGTGTTTCTAAAATCTAGCTGGACCGCGGCTTCTAAATATACATATATTATTTTATTTTAAAGACCGAAATAAGTTTTTATTGTGATAACTAAGTATTTTTTGAAATTATATAATTTTATAATTTTCATTTTTTTAAAGTTTATTTCTCGGTGGCACATGTTACTCAGGCTTAAGGGGTTAACCGACTACCATTATATATGTTTAAAAATCTTGACTGGTTTGAGAACACTATAAAAAAAAACTAAATTTTGTGTTAAGTCTCCAGAAAGGAATATGAAAATGTAAATAGTGACAACTTCGTTGTTAACATTTAAAAATGATAATAACATTTACGGAATATGAAAACTTACATTAGAAACAACACAATGGCAAATTGACAAATCCACCTCTCTTCTACGAGAAATTAATTTGGACGGCTGATATGGACCATCGTATTTTTTCTGAGTTCGGTCAGTAATATCAGTGATGTTGTTATGCGTCATGTAAGTATCATCACTTGTTATATGTTTACTTTGATCTCCAAAGATAAGTTGAAAATTGTATATTACATGAAAATGAGAAAATACAGTTTGTAGTCATAGTTTTCCGATATTGTTCAATAGAATCCTGTCAGTATGATTCATGGTAGAAATTAGCGTTAATTTGCTAAGTAAATAGGAATCAATGTTAGAAATTCTCCTCAACCTACAGTACAGACCTGTCCAAAGTTTAACACTGCCTTATTTAATTAGTGTCGAATCGGAAACTCATCTCGACCCCTCGTTAGCAAAATGTCGACATTTTTTCGGCAGCTGCTAACTATTTCTCGGCATTTTTTCCTTCACTAGCTATTAATGTCTCGTCCAGTCGGAAGCCGAGCTTTGGCTCCTTTCCGTCAGCTCAGTGTTAAACTTTGGACAGGTCTGCACTGTAAGTATTCAATCTGTATCTCTGATTTTAGACTTTTTTTCATCCCTAACTCCTCAAATATTCTACATGTTATGTCAATCATTAGCTGACTAGTATACATTCTTGAAAGTTTGTAATTACCAAAAAAAAAAAAAAAAAAAAAAAAAAAAAAAAAAAAAAATCAAAAAATCCAGCCAGTGGTTTAATTGCGTATTTCATTTATTTCCACGCAGTCAGTTTAGAAGTGGACAGTGGTGTAATGACGTATTTTACTTATATCGAGGCGGTCAGTGCGGGGGAGTAAATGCGTATACCAGTAAAATATCGAAGCGGTCAGTTAAATAATGGTGGAGGATACCGGAGTGTCTGGAAAAAACCATCCACATTCGGAAAACGAACTGACAAATTTCCTGACACTAGAATCTGCCAGAGTGGAATTCGAACCTAGGTGATGAGAGGAACTGCGGTACAAGCGCGTAATTTATACCATTCTTCCACAGGGCGCCAGCTTTCGACTATTCTTCCACCAAGGTCCCTCAAGTCAATGGAACGGTGCAGTCGATATATACATATTTCTCAAAAATTTTTGGAAACTTTATCAAGACTTTAAATTATTTAGCATAAAATAAAAAACAGACCAACTATTAGCTAAAAGTGCTTTGAACAACCAGACCCTGTTAAATATGATAACACCCCAATTTACGCTCAGTGTATATTTCAAGTTTCCATTAACATCACATTGAGATTGAGAATCCGAATCACAATCCAAAAGCAAAGAAAAAGAAAAACAATACAAAATTAGGTTGAACACTTAAACTTCCGCCAAGGAAGTGAGGCCGGGTGCTAAGGAAGTGTAAGCACCTCCTGTATAGCCACATATGCCAAGAGAGTAATGAAACTGGGAGTGAAAGGATTTCAAATTTATCCAGGGGAGACATCAAAAGGATTGGATGATTGACTACCAAGTAATGGCAAATATATGAATAGTTAGTGGTTGAAAGCCTGCCAAGATATAGCTAACGAGGGTTTGAGATGCGCTTCCAATTCATCACTTAATTATTCATTAGCTTAGTGTTAATCTTTTGACAGGTCTGTACTGTACATATTGCAGGCATATAGGCTGCTCTACTGTCCGTTTCACTTTTTCTGTGAAAGAGAATTTATCTTTATTTCCTTAAAAAGTCAATGAATTTGAATAAACATTGATATTTTTCACTTCACCCAGTCGCTTCAGTAAAATGTCAATCGTATCCGAGATTAGCATAGATGTACAGAGTGAAACGTTGCTATGGGGATTTACAATGTTGAAAAACAAAGCAAATGGCGGATTCTTTAGTGCGTGTGACGTAAAACGTCACCAAGGACATCACATCCGGTGTAAACATCGCCATTTTCGACGTGTAAAATTCCAATAGCGCCAACATTTTACAAGTAGACAAAAGTAAGTGAACATTATCAAACATTGTTCAAGTTTATTGAATTTTCTATGGAAATAAAGCATGATTCGCTAGCACAGAAATAGTGATTCGGACAGTAACTGTAAATTTTGTATTCAACCAACGATTTTAACTATCAATAAAACATTTTATTACGTGGACAGATATACTCAATACAGACCTGTCGAAAATTTAATAATGACCTAACGAAAAAGAGTCGAAGCTCGGCTGCCGAGTGACAGAGATTAGGCTAACTACCGGTCAGGAAGCTGCTAGGGCAAAGAAAACAGTTGCCAAAAATATCGCAAACGATGGACTGAAAAAAAAGCTCGCCGACTCGGCACTAATTTGTTAGCTTAGTGTTAAACTTTCGACATGCATGTACTATACATTTAGTAATGTTATTTACCTGTAAATTGCTGCTGTCGCCGGTATCTCTGCATGGTAATATCGCTATCTGACCCTCCACTGCTGTTACGTTCAGAAGGATGTCATTTGTAATAGAAAATACTAAAATAAAAAGAGAAAGAAATGTCGTCAACTTTTACTATAATGTAAAAGTATACACGTACAACCAATTTCTAAGATATATCTGCCATATTCAATGACAATTCGTTTTAATTGAAATTCAATATGTGTTTTGAATACTACATTTGTACACCACGCTCGTATAATATACAAATGCATTTCCATTGTTTAGAATCAATTTCAAAGATACTTATCTATGTCCAAATCATTAATGCTAAGTAAAAACTTTGAAAAATTGAAAAAGAAAGTAAAGCTAAACACATGAACTTCCACCAAAGGCGAGAACAGCTGCTAAGGAAGGGTTAACACCTCCTGCCTAGACTAGCCCACCTACATGTAGCTACACCCGTCACCTGTGAAATGATAGAAACGTGCAACTATGAGGCGTCAAATATATCAAAAATCCAGCTTTGGATAAAGCGACATAACATTCTGATATCATGTTATCATATAATGGAAAAGTACACTTAGTTTGTACTATAGTCACGTAACCATGGTAACATAGCCTTAACTTTGTAATAAATTTGTTATAATAACATCATAGATATATGTATTGGTCTGGACTTTCAAAAAGTTGTCTATTGAATATGTTTATTTTTGAAATTCGTCTGAAATACAAAACACGAAACAGAAGCATCATAGTGATCATTTAAACTAACTCAAGTTACGGTACATAACGTGTCGTAATTTTAACACTGAGCTAACGAATTAGTATCGAATTGACAGCTCATATCGCCCCCCTCGATAGCTGCTGCCAATCTCTCGGCAGCTTTTTGGCCATTAGCTGTCAATTTCTCGGCCACACGGCAGCTGTTTGATAGCTTAGTGTTAAACTTTCGACAGGTCTTTACTGCAAAATGCTCTAATTTGATTTCAAATTTTTGAAAACATTTTAAATTTCTCTACAAGCAAATCTGTCAACTGTATCCCTTTTCAAAGCGAGAGTCTTTCAGTGAAATTTTTAATTAAATATATTTTTTGAATTAATTAATAATTTCAATTTCACTCTCATTGATCCGTGATCATTGGGGTATATATTCCCGGAATAAGAAAATTCAAATTCTATAAAATTTCATTAGTGGCTAAAATTGAATCAATCATATAAAACCTGTTGGTCTAATCAACCAAAAATTATTTCATTAAGTGAAATATTGCGAATTCATACAAGCATAAAATGACGCAAGGCAATATTGAATTTGTTGAAAACATGCTTATTCGTTTATACTAAAATCAGAGCCTTTTTCTGAAGCAAAGGTTTAATTATTTCTTATTGCATTTTATAGTTAATTTTTAAAACTCCTTCCAGCAAGGACGTAAATAACATGATTTAATTCAAGGTTTTTAAATTCTCGTAAGTTTTCGAATTTAATGTTGGTTAGTTTAACAAAATTTATAAATTTTTAAATTTACAATTAATTGATTAATGTTATTTAAATTTTCGTATGTTTTCTTTAAAATTTATGTTGGTTAGTTTAACAAAGTTTTTTAAATTTAAAATCTAACTGATTCAAAACCAATCTCCTAAGGAATACATTTTTGTACATGTATACAGTTCCAATAAGATTATATTTGAAAGCTTTATCTTTTCAGTATCATAGGTTCTGATATCATCTAAAGACAGCTATATGGTTCCATAATATGCCATACACATTGTGCATCCAAATTGAGATTGCCCCAGGTACACCCTTATTGGATGACTGGAATTCAATGCCAAAGCTATGTAGCACACAGACATTCAGTAAGCAAAAGGACAAACTTTCTTCTATTAGGATACGTCCGTGCGAGAATCGGGTCCTAGGTGGTACGACACACGTATCGTTAATTTGGACCATAGACCACTCGACCAACAAAGCAGATATTCCGATCTAAAAGACCTTGCGAATTGATCTTAATAGCTAACAGCCTCATTCTAAATGAGAGTGGTTGACTTTTTGGGACCCCTAAATGCAACAAGTTTACAATAAAAATACACCTTAGCTAATGGCCGTTATAGCATCTTCAATCGAGACTTGTTTTTATACCGATCGCAAACAAGTTTAAGGGGGTATATAGGAATCACCATGTCTGTCTGTCTGTCTGTCGTGTAAAATCGTGTCCGGGCCATATCTCAAAGCTGCTTTGGACGACGATCATAAAACTTCACATGAATAATCTTCATGGTGTTAAGTGTGTCATGACCTAGAACTAAGGTTATATCGTAAAAGTCAAGGTCACGGGAAAACATTAAATGTTGGGGCGGGGGTATTTGACTCTCATGAGGCAGTTCTAGTTGTTTTTGTTGCTTGTATACTCTTCAGTAAACAAGGTCAACAGCATTTGATGCCATTTTCTTGCACGCCAGAATGAAAATAAGTCGCGTAAAAGATATCACTCCATCTTCTACCTTATGTGCAAGATAACCGTGGCCTATACGCTCTTTTCC
Organism: Anadara kagoshimensis; assembly: GCA_021292105.1. NCBI lineage: Eukaryota > Metazoa > Mollusca > Bivalvia > Arcoida > Arcidae > Anadara > Anadara kagoshimensis. The sequence goes on along the minus strand of CM037871.1, from coordinate 19,542,920 downwards.
CGCCAAGATTTATCAATGATATTGTAATTAAATTATTTTTGTCGTGTTTTTATTTTGTTGCGCAAGATAGGGGGATCTTATATATATTTATCCCTGTTCTGATATATTTGATCCAGAACATGACATGCTTCGTTATGGACCATATCTAGATCTATTATAACTCGAGTTGAGATATACCGGTATAGGCACAAGTAGTGATAGATTCTATTAGCCAAATGCCAGTGGTGATTAAAGACAGATAACATGAACTCATATGGAATTTAACATGCTGTAGAATCGAATTGAATAAATCACAGTACAATTAACTTGGATATTGCAAGTTAAAACTGGAGCCACGGATGGCCGGAAACTATGTTTTCAAGAAAAATCAAATTGATTCCATATACAACTGCAGTCGGAAATGATTAAAGAAATTGACATGAAATAAAACCAATTTTCTGCAAACAAAGCCTGTTTGATACCATCTTCGTTAAATAGAAAGAAAATCATCAGATTCCGCCTGCAGCTTGACAATTCAAACATCGGTACGAATCAGATCAATTACTTTCCTTTTCTCCGATCCTAAAGAGTTCTCAAAGAAATCATTACACGAATAACATAAAATATGCCAACCTTATTTATTACCAAAAAGATGAATCCTCATGAGGAATGGCAGATTTTTTTATCTCAGTGAAATGTACTCGAATTATGTGATTTGTTATGTGGAATCTGGAATTAATTGTGTTTTAGGAAATTGCTCTTCCAGAACAATCGTCAAACAAATTCAGGTTTTGGTTTACACGAGTTACAGTGCAGACCCATCGAAAGTTTAACAATGAGCTTACCAAATTGGGTCGAACTCGGCTATCGATTGGCCGAGATATGGATAACTGGTGGCTGATTTTTTAAGCTGCCAAAAATAATAGAAGCTGTCGTAAAACTTATATGAGCTGACAGTTCGTCACTTATTCTTTAGCTTGGTGTTAAACTTTCAGCAGGTCTGTGCTGTATGTTTAAAAGTCCGTCCTATTATAATATTTATTAAGTGGTGTTTTAAAAAAGTCGACCTCTAAATTGCAATTACAAAATGAATGTGAAATAATCTATGTTTGGATGCACTACAGTACAGGCCTGTTGAAGGTTCAACACTAAGTAACGAATTATCGCCTAAATTAGATAGCTCATTTCGTCTCTTCGTCAGCCAAATTTCGGTAGCTTTTTTACTGCTGTTGTCTTTGTCTTGACAATGTTACGGACGCTAGTTATTCGTCATCATTCGGCAACGCAACCGAGCTTTGGTCCGTCAGCTTTAGCTAAGTGTTTAACCTATGAAGGTCCGTACTGTATTTTACACAAGTCTCTATTTAAAATTGTAATTGCAAATGTATTTATTTCAAGATAACGCTAACACACATTTGATAGATGTTATAGAAAGGACATTAATGTGAATTAAATTACCCGAAAACAACAACTAATGACGTGCAGTTAGACTATCGGAAATCTACATCAGATAGGTGAGGAAGGGAATCGGTTATATTTTGAAATCGGAAACAGCATCGAATTTTACGGATCAAAATGAGCGAGCTATTCAGAGCGATTGAACGAGCTTTTAGACTTTAACCATATATTGGCATAGAACTGCCAAGTGATTGTTTCTATTTCTCAATACAGAGATCTTGAAAATGAACAGTCACAACTGTCATATACCATTTTTTTCAAATTTAATCATAAAATACATTTACCAATTTTATAATGTATTTTATGATTAATTCAAAAATAGTATATGGCATAACCAATTTCAAGTCTTGGTGAGACACGATCGGGATTGGAACCAACAAACGAAGCGAACACTGACCACTGAGCTAACATAGTTGTGTATATGACAATGGGCAATGATGAATTCAACGTTCTATAAGATTTGATTTATAATTCGGAAAAAACCATGAGTCTGAAACTTCTGAACGCCTATTACTGAGCAAAAGAACTTATTTTAGCGTTTCAAATTTGATCGGTCGCAAATCGAACACTAGTACTGCTGTATATCCATTTATGAAGTGCAAATGGTTTTTATTATTTATTTCTTTCAATTGAAAATGTTTGATTCAAATACTAATAACATGCATTTAAAACGCACTGACTTTACCAAATCTTTTTAAATGAAAACATTATTCAATTCTTCTGTAAATAGAGACATTTTTGGACATTTTTATATTGGACCTCATTCAGAGTATTTAGGGTCAGGTAGGTCATTGTTGTTCGGTTTTTTCCTGGCATGATCATAATAGATATTCAAATTATGACTGTCCCGATTACGAAAGTACGGAAGGGATACTTTTGGCATAGTTATATTTGTTGTTTTGTTAAAAACTTCAAACATTGCTCCATGTACAGAATTAAATTCACTTTTGGATAAATATTTTTCCCATTGGGCCACTAGGTTTTGCATCAAGCTTTGACAATTTTTTAGGGTTTGTTGGAAAGTACGACTTTATTCTTGCATTTTCCACGTTCACTCAATTTATGGATAATTAGTGGTCTTCTAAATATGTTCAAGCGTTCTCTCAATAAACAGTGTGTTTTAATTTACGGTTCTACTTAGTATACACAATTTTATTTAAAACTCGATAACCTGTCACACTAAAGGTACACGTTTATTATTGCGATTTATAACTTTTATCTGGCAATGTGTTTACTAACAAGTCATTATATTATTTAGTTTTTCGTTAAAAACACTTTACAGACGGATATTAAAATATGAGGGTCCAAATGCTACCACAATATTGTTATCTGAACACAAGTTAGTTGTTAAGCAATAGGATTGTGAAATATTGAAAAATCAGGATTGGATATGAAATATGGACATAGCAGATGTAAGATCCAAATCGGACTATCATATTTATGTCCGCCAAACGAAGGAGGCGTACAGTTTTTACTCAATTTCTTCCGCCATAGTTTTAGCTGCCACTTTTCTCAAAACTATTTCACTATGTTGAACCGCAGATTTCACACATACCAATATATCACAAGTGTCAAAATTTAGAATTGGACCTTTACCCATCTCGAAGTAGAAAGGTATACGTCACTTGTAAAAAAGTAGACAATCTCGTGTAACCATAATGAATTCGTACGAATCTTTCACACGTGTAACATATTCGTATGTGTGAAATCTGTGGTTCAAGATACCTATATGGAAAGTCAGAAGCAATCCTTCGGTGATGTGGATGTATCATTGGCTATCCGTATTTTAATGATGTATATGGTTAGGAAAACAAGGATTTTCCAGTTGGGCTTCGTTTCGGGAACACTTGAAATGCCATCCTATTTTAGTTACTATTATAACTTTTTTATTTTTTATTTTATCGATTTTAAGAAAGACCCAATCAAGGGCCAGCCAAAGCCATTGTCAAGGAACAAAAATAGCTCTAGGTTGTTTTACAAAGCCGTAATTGTAAGTGAAATATAGAAATCCGTAGCAGAATATCTGATACTTATATTTGAAAAAACAATATGAAATACGTCATAACTAAAGTGCCAGAAGAACCGGGAACATTTCAGAGAAAAACGAAAAGGCAAAGACAAGAATAATGAAGGACTTACAATAGCAAGTTGAATAAAGCAGAAACAAATAAGAGAAAAAACGAAAAAAGGAAAGACAAGAAAAAAAATATAAACGATAGGGAAAATGAACAAATCAATGGCCAGAACAACCAGGGACACCACCATAGCTATACGAACGAACAATGGCTAGAATGAAAAAGAATAAAACACAGAATAAGGACAAACAATAGCGAGATCAACCGCAACATGTCAGAGCAACACGGATAAAGCAATCGGACGGAGCAAGGTCGCTAACATAACATTGCAAATCGGAACAAAAAATTACTAGACCAACAAAGAGCACAAGGAACAAACAATAACTAGAACAAGGAGCATACTCGAGAATGATAAAAAAATGATGAAAAGTTTAAATTAAAAAAGTAAACTAAAAAACAATAGTCAGAACAACCAAGAACATCCCAGAGCAAAAGGTAAGAAACAATGGCCAAAACACATCAGAGGCAAACGGTCAAACAATGAGGAAAACAAACAGGAACATACGAGAGCAAAACAAACATACAAACAGTAGATAGAACAATAATGAATATACCGGAGCAAAACAATCAAACAAACAGTAGATAGAACAATAATGAATATATCGGAGCAAAACAAACATACAAACAGTAGATAGAACAATAATGAATATATCGGAGCAAAACAAACATACAAACAGTAGATAGAACAATAATGAATATATCGGAGCAAAACAAACATACAAACAGTAGATAGAACAATAATGAATATATCGGAGCAAAACAAACATACAAACAGTAGATAGAACAATAATGAATATATCGGAGCAAAACAAACATACAAACAGTAGATAGAACAATAATGAATATATCGGAGCAAAACAAACATACAAACAGTAGATAGAACAATAATGAATATATCGGAGCAAAACAAACATACAAACAGTAGATAGAACAATAATGAATATATCGGAGCAAAACAAACATACAAACAGTAGATAGAACAATAATGAATATATCGGAGCAAAACAAACATACAAACAGTAGATAGAACAATAATGAATATATCGGAGCAAAACAATCAAACAATGACTAGGTAGTTTGGTGAGTAGATATTCATTTTTAAGTTTTTCTTAATAAAATTTATACGTAATGTTAAACATATCTTAATCATAGTATACTATTAAAATGGCTACTATATATCACGTTCTAAAAGGAATAAAACTTAGGAGTCATACACGTATTCAGAAACGCTCAATACTTATTATAATTCCTAACCCATTATCGTATATCTACATTTGACAACCTTTGACGCATATTCCTGTATGGTTTCAGACAGAATAAATTAGAAGAAAAAAGTCCGAAAAGTCTTTAAAATGTTCTAATGAATCACGGATTAATCGCACGCAGCAACGGCTGAACGTTAAGTGCTTAATTTGGCGGTAAATCAAAAGTTATGGTAGTTACAGCGAGTTAATTGAGGGGAACATCAGAGCAAAAGATCGGAAGATCAAGTTTGAAATGCATTAAGCACTTCACTCTAAGGAATCGGAGAAATGCAAGAAACACAAATGACCATATGTATGGAACAAATCTTGCTAATCAGAGAAAATCCAATAAGACGGAAGTATCAAAGGCGCTATTGATTGTTATTACCGCTGATTCAGACGAATAAGTATGGCGTTGAGAGGAGCAATTATAGACTTTCCTATGAGACTTATGGTAACAGTAAAGGTTTCACTTAAAGCTGCAAACTTCAACATGCAGTTATTTGGTAAATCTGAAATGAGTGGATTGACAAGACATAAACCGATTTTAGACTGACGTATAGATGGTCATTTAGTGTAGAAAACATCAGAGCTATTTACAAGACTATATAAAACTAGGAAAGGTTTAGTCTATATTAAGAACGATGCGTAAAGGTAAGGCGTCAATGCATATTGTTCTGTCACACTTGTCTCTTCCCTGTTTACATTACCCCCCTTGCTTAAGAAAATATTCGTCCTCAATATTATCAACCATTTACTATAGCTTCTTTTTATCCCCAGACAAAAATAAAATGTAAATATAGATACAATAAAACTTTGATACGTCAGTCCTAATTAGATGGAATAAATAGTTTGATGTTACAAACATGCACAAGGAGTGAAAGGGAGTAATGGAATTTTACACCTCATTCAAGTTTCTTTCACTTATATCGAGGCCGTCAGTTCTTTTTTTTATTTTTTTAAAGTTTGTACTTAGTCATACCTTGTACATTGTACGTTGTAAATGTCACAAATGTACGTGGTTACCAATTATTATTATAATATTGATGTTAAAAATTAGAAGGAAAATGTTGTTTAAAATTCGCATTGTGAAATTAATGATTTCCTGTTATATGAAGAACAGAAAATTGGTCCGTACAATGCAGGCCTGTCTAAACTTTAACATAGAGAGACAGACACAGAGAGAGAGAGAGAGAGAGAGAGAGAGAGAGAGAGAGTAAACGGTAAAGAAACGAATCTCGACTGTCAGATGGCTAAGAAACGGATAACTAGTGATCGAAATGCTGCCGAGATAGATAACAGCTGCCGAAGATCTGTCACGATATAGTTAACGAGAGATCGAGTTGAGATGCCGATTAGGTTCCGATTTGTTAGCTGTGTGTTAAACTTTCGACAAGTCCGTACTGTTTGTCTTTATAAAGAGCGGTTTCCTGTAAGTTGAGATTTTAATATTCTAATTTTTTTTAGATTTCTGTAAATTAATAAATTCTTCATTTTTACTTCCTTAAAGATTTTAAAATCACTGTTTTTTTATGTTTTATTTCTGCATATATGATATATTTCTTAATTTGTTGCGATTAAAAACATTCACAAAGATATCAATTTCGTGAAATTAATCATTATAATTTTTAAAATATGTTTTCCGGTTTTCAGAAAACTAAAATTCAATAATTTAGCGTTTTCAAACTATCATTTCAATAAATATCAGAGATCATAATCATCGTCATCATCATCATCGATGATTTATTATTATTATTATTATTATTATTATTATTATTATTATAGTGGTGTGTATGTAAGCAACTTTGACCTGTCCGCTTGGCCTTTAATTGAAGTATTTCTTACGGACGGGCACATTATTTCCGTAAAGGGAACACAAATGTAATTTTTGTCTTCATAATTTGAAAGTTTTTGTGTATGTAATAACTGTGATTATTATATAATTAATAAATTCCATTTTTATGATTGGCTAAAACGGTAACACGTGATCATTGGATCTCACATCATATACCACGGATTTTCCGGTGTATATCAAATTCGGTGTACGTCATCGATTTTTGTTGACGTTCTCCGTAAAATGATTAGAACGTCATCAATTAGGTGTACGCAAGTGATTGTGTCTTGTTATTTTTTTTCATAGAACGTTGACGTTATGGCACTATCAATTTACAATGTAAATTTAGTGTGTAATTGATTGTGTCGCATCCGGAATGCCATTTATTTTTCATAGAATCAGACTCAAAAAGTCAGATTGATCTAACTAATGCGGGATAATTTTAGTGTGATCAACCAGGATGGGCAGGGAAATCTAACATCGGTAAAATAGTTAGATTGCCTGGTCACAGGTTTCAGGAAACATTGTCAACCGAAGTGCCACGGTGGCTAAATTATATAATAAAACAGTTATGGACTTTTTAGTGGTTGTATATGGTGTGATATTCACCGGAAAAATAAATATTGACCTCGGCTGTCGCCTCGATCAATATTTATTTTTCCGGTGAATATCACACCATATACAACCACTAAAAAGTCCATAATTGTATAATATATACCTGTTTATTGGGTGGATCCTCTTATATAAATATTCCTAATGCAAGGTCAAGCGGACAGGTTAGTGTTGTTTGCCTATATTTATGTCATGTCCATTATTACTAAAACCCCGTTTTATCAGAGATTGTGACCACATTTTACCAAATTTTAGTTTGTTTTTTAGTTTCATCATTTTTTAGGAAGTGATCGAATGTGCACTGTCGGTATCTGTTTAAAATGTTATTTCAAAAAGTCTGCACACTCCATAAAATTTCTAATTTTACTTCAAACTATTTTTTTTATTTCCACAACTCCATCTTCTTATCCTTAATTAGAAGAAACGATTTATAGCTACTAGTTATATGGATTACATATTAATTACCTGACCAAATGTAAATGATACAAGAAAGTGGTATTGAACACAAGTCAACCTTGAGCCTGTGACCAGGTGTTCAATACTGGTACCACTTTCTTTTATCATTATAATTAGGAAGGGTAATTCGCAATGTAACAATTATCAATTATTCCTTTTTAGGCCAAAAAAGTGTTGGACATAGAAATTTTTCAGTTGGAAATGAAATTGAAAATTTTATGAAGTGAACAGACTTTTTGAAAAAAAAAACATTTGAGCAGTACTGACATTGTACATTAGGATGATGTCACTAGAAACATTGTAAAGTTTTGTAAAATATGACTACAATCCCTGAAAACGGTGTTTTTAGTAATAATGAATATGGTTTAGTAGTACTATTGTTCTAGTGAAGGTGACATGCTTTAAAACGTTCATCAAATCTAGTTTCCAATTAATATGCTTTCACTCAGGATTAATATTAGAAGTGCGTGGTAAAACAACCCGTGATAATCCATTATCATATCACATGACAATTAAATGCATCCTATAATAACGGTTTTTAAAATTCATAATTATGTAAAATGCTACTTTACAGTCACAATGAATCCCTAGCCAGAAGATTACGGTCCCTGTGGGAGAGAAACGGGATTATTACCCAGAAGATTGAAAACTTCAGGGAACAGAAATGGAATCTTATAGTTGTCATGTGATGACAAACCAATCGTCTAGAGGGGGCATATCACATTTTTGTTACATCATGCCATTAAAACGTGTGCACACGTCACGTGTTAAAATAAAGTAATCGACTATTTATTCGTAAACATGAATCAGACTAATGCATGATCTGCTCTTGTTATGTACGATACAGACCTGACGAAAGTTTAACACTAAGTTAACAAAATAGTTCCGAACCGACAGTCCATCTCGCCCATCGTTAACTGTATCTACTCATAATCTACTGTATTTCCACAAAATCAGTGCGCATGGAAAATGCAAGAATAAAGTCGTATTTTCCAGCAAACTCGCATAAAAATTGTCAAACCTTAATACAAAATATACTAATCTAATAGGAAATAATATTTTTCATTCACGAAAAAGTGAACTTAATTCTGTACATAGAGCAATTTTTGAACTTTTTCACAAAACAACAAATATGACTATGTCAAAATTATCCCTTCTGAACCTTCTTACTTGGAACAGTCATAATTGGAATATTCATGATGATCACACCTGGAAAAAACCCGAACAACAATGACCTACCTGACCCTAAATGCCCTGATGTAACTTTGAATGGAGCCCAATTGGTGCATAAACTTGATCAAATTTCTAAAACTTTCGCAAAATTTCTCTATGTACAAGAGAACTGAACAATAATGTTTTTAATTAAAAATATAATTTGGCTAGGCCAGTGCATTTTAAATACATTTTATTGATACTTTAATGGAAACATTTTCAATTAAAAGAAATAAATAATAAAAACCACGTGCACTCAATTTATGGAAATACAGTAGTAAGCTTTTTGGCAGCCGTTATTTATATCTCAACAGCTTTTCGGCTACTCTGCAATTGAGCTTCGAATCCGTTTCGTTCGCTCAGTGTTCTTTGTATACAGTCGGAATAAAGTCATTAGCGACTTCTACATGACAAGCATGTTTTGTACAGTGTTTTATGCCCTAATTAAAATGATTTTGGTCAATTCTGGAACGGCGAAGAAGCAGAATTACAGGTAGAAAACGGTGTAACTATCAAGCATATTGGTTGTTTTAGCATATTGAAAGGATAAAGCAGCAAAGAGAGAAATAAAAATAGGCAAGCTACATCCATATGGAGTATATTTACATTTGGTAGCCATGACAACGCAACGAACAGATCTTGCATGTTTCTGACCAAGTATCATTTAAATATGTTCCATACTTTCAGAAGAGAAGCATGATAGGTGTTAATTTCGCACATACATGCTGTGCTATGTCATAAATTCATGCGCAGGACCAGGTGAGCTCAAATGGCGATGACATGCGTCGGTGTATACATAAAACAATCCGGTCATTGAACTATATAATATATTATGAAATTGTTATTAACAAATGACAATAATTAAAGCAATATTGTACTTAAATGCACTTTATATAATGTCACCATACTATTTTAAACTTGTGTTTTAATAGAACTGCAAACAAACATGTACATAGTGGCATTCAAGGTCATGGGAATACAGCAAAAAAGGCAAGAGCCGAATTATTTTTAAGGCTCCTCGATACATTTTACGTTAACATTTTTATCATCAAAACTTCAGTATTTTTTAAAATATAAAGTTTTCGTCTCGGGTATTTATTCATTTTGTTTGTTGGTTGATTGGTTGTAAATTGGTGTAACGTCAATTTTTCAGCTATTTGCGACGAAGACCATGTGTATTAATTTCAAAAGATTAATCTTAAAACAAGTTCTAGTATGCGTGAGATATGTGTGTAATATGGTCTGTCTTGTACTAGAGAGTTGAAGTGCTAGCTCACATATTCAGTACGCCTCAGAATGGCTTATCACTACCCCAATTACATAAATACCAAGCGCTAGGCAAGTGAGCATTCACGATTTCAAATGACTATTCGAAATGAACAATCTGTATTATCTATTATTTGTCATTTCATTTTGAGTTCTTAATCTGACCACTGTGCTATAGAGACGGTTGACTTCATTTCTTTTTTTAGGACAACTAATACTGTATACATATATGTACTAACTTATAAATGGTTGAAGCTTAAGGTCGTTATATAATCTAATTATTATAAAGTGTCTCGACTGGCTTTAATGAAAAAAAATACTTTAAACAGATGTTGCTTGTAACAAAAAAAAATATTGACTAACAATATCATAATGGCATACAAAATAATTACAAAGTAGGATAAAACTAATGAGGATTTAAAAATCCGATAGTTCAGATATCCGTTTCATTACACACCAACGCCTATTTGTATTTTAGTATTATTAGCGTTATAGCACCATGAAATTAACATTGTAAACAATTAATACTTGTGTGGAAATAGAGACTGCAATTAGTATATTACACATTTGAGGTTAATTAATTATATTTTTTACTTCTTTCACAATGCTTTTGACATTTTTATGGAAGAAAAACAAAAGGTTTTTTTTAATAGTATACTCAGAAATATATAAATTTTTTAAAGGCTATATAATAGATTCGTTTAAATAGATAATTGTGTAACATTTGAAAAAGTGACACAGCAATTTATGATACAATAATTTATATTTATATTTTGTACATAGTGTGTATGCATATTGAGATTTCATTAAGTCAAATGTGAGTAGTTAAACAAACTAATGTAAAAATAAATAAATAAATAAATAAATAAATTAATAAATAAACAAACTAATGTAAAATAAATAAATCAACAAGGCGTCACAAGTGATACTAATTCCCTCAAAATGAAGGGTTTTTTCGTTATAAAGGACAACAACTCTGTCAAATCGGGTTCGTCCGTTACAAAACACAAACTCGTTCGAGATATTATCATGATAAACGCTTGTATCACATTTTATTAAATTTTGTTGTGAAATAATCTTGTTAGAGCGCTGACATGGAAAGCATAACGTACGTACGCACGGGACAAATCCCTCATATTATCCCCTCAATACTTTCTTTGCGAAGGGGTAATACTGTGAAATAAGGTATCATCGTGTGGTTTTTAGAACTTATACATTATAGGTCTGTCGGAAATTTTAACCCAGTGCTACCGAAAAGGAATCAAATTTCGGCTGGCGAATGGTCAAGATATGTATAGCTAGTGGTCGACAAACTGTCGATACATAGATAACAGTACCGAATTGATAGCTCATCCCGGTCCTTCGTTAGCTATACCATGTGCTACTTTTGAATTTTTATGAAATAATACATTCAAAAGTAGCACATGAGAATCCCTCCTTTTGAATGTAATATTTCATAAAAATTCAAAAATAGCACAAGACAGATCAATTCTGACAGCTTTTACACAGCTGCTACCTATTTCTCGGTAACTATTAGATCACTAGCTACCCATACCGCGGCCACTCGGCAGTCTAAACTAGACTCCTTTTCAGTGTTAAATTTTCGACAGGTCTGTATTGTACTTATAAGTAATTATTCTTAATATGCTATGCCTTGACATGCAAGTTTTAGGGACAGAGCGCCCAAAGTCAATAAAGTCGTGCTAACGTTTGCAATTGCGATTGTTATAGTAATTCGTTATTTCTGTTTTAATCTTGTCTAACGTCGCATCAGTGATTTTTAGGCTATTCGCTATGAGAGTAAGTTTATTAATCTTCAATCTTTAATCTAAGAATCAGTTCATGTATACGAAAGATGTGCTAGTGTTTAATAGTATGAATTTTACTAGCGCACACTCAGGGCGTCTTTAGGGTGCTGGCTCACAGAGTCAGTATGCCACAGAAAACCATACTACTCCCCCAAGTAACCTTTTCTTGAAACTAGGTGGACCAGCCGGGCCTCGTTACATACCGGGCATCAGGCGAGGAAACAATACCTCAAGTTTGAAAGTTTTTGTATGATGATCCGATCGGGGTTAGAACCCATGACCTCTCGCTCCGGACGTTCTACTACTGAGCCACCGAGGTGATCAGTTTTATTCATGATTCTATCATTTGAAAAATAATTATTTAAATTGTCAAAATGATGTAAAATGCTCCATTTCATATCTGACATTGAATCTGATTTACTCTCGTGTCATTCAGAAATAGCCCGGACGCACGCTGTGCACACTGGGTAATTCGCGAAGCTGATTGACATGCCAGACAGCGCACCAATGGAGCATAGTTTATGATGACGGGATAATAATACTACAACGGCATGACTAAAAATGTCATTTATCAAATGACGATACGATAGACATCCTCCACACAAAAATAAATAAATTAAATTAAATCAAAATTTAAAAAAGAAGAAAAAATTATCCATTAAAATGAAGAATTTTACCATATACATGTACAGTACCGTCGAAAGTTTAGTTCTGAGATAGTTAACAAAAAAGGAGTCAAGCCTTGACTGTCGTATGGTTAGATACGTGAATGAAAAGCTGTCGAGAGATAGCCTCGAATTGCAGCTGTCTGGCGAGGGGGCCGGTGAATTTCCCTTTCGGCACTAATACGTTAGCTTGGTGTTTCGACAGGACTGTCCATATACAGGCAAATTCGATGGTATCTTAGAATATACAAATATAAAACATCTATATCATGACACGCAGTAAGCAGTTTTAAAAGTACTCATGCTCCGAGTTGCCCATCTTTTCTATATCTAACATACTATTATACATTGATTTCAATGGCGTACTAATCAAGCGATTTTCAAGTTACAAGCTTTCTCAATGCTACAGTGAAAACAAAATTATCTCGTTATAACGAGCGAGATACTAAGTCGTTATAACGAGATATAATGAGAAAGTATCTCGTTATAATGACTTAGGATCTCGTTATAACCTTAGTATCTCGTTATAATGACTTAGTATCTCGTTATAATGACTTAGGATTCGTTATAACGACGTAATATCTCGTTATAATGAGATAGTATCTCGTTATAACGACTTAGGATCTCATTATAATGAGAAATTTTCTCGTTATAACAACTTAGTATCTCGTTATAATGAGAAAGTATCTCGTTATAACGACTTAGGATCTCGTTATAACGAGATAAATAACATTTTGTCATGTCCTAAACCAGCCACCGTACACTTCAATATGATGAATTGCAAATTTTTATTTATTTATTTATTTATTTATTTATTTATTTATTTATTTATTTATTTATTTGTTTATTTATTTATTTACTTATTTATTTATTTGTTTGTTCGTTTGTTTATTTATTTATTTATTACTCAAAAAGAAGCTTTCTTGTTGAATTAGTAGAAAAAAATTAATAAAAGACCATAAGTACCGGTTCTGTATCTTCGTACTAGTGATCGACATAATAAAAAGTATATTATTAACAAACAAGTATTCCTCTTGAATATAAATACATTATTTGTAACGGTTGAAAACAATCGCTATCCGGCATTTAGATACATATTGATTTCACCATGAAAGGTGTCGGATGTCATCATGTAGTATATTTTCATTCAATTGTATTTAATATTCAAGATCGGACATATCCGAACTAACAGATTGATGTGACACTTAAATCAACCTTTATTTAATATTCCATGTCATAACTACTGTTTTGTCCGTCAGTCTTTATCAACAAGTTTTTTTTTCATTTTTATTCTTACTCAGTCTGTATTAATCGCTTTTCAGTCAGTCTGAAAACATTTTCCAAAACAAGAGGCCCATGGGCCTTAACGCTCACCTGTGACCTTTGAACCCATGAGCTTCATTCAAATATCAAAATGATAATTAGGCCAATATTCTAATATGCATCCCTATACAAAAAGTTTATAGTTTTTGAGATAAATTATCATCTCAGTACTTGTTTGTATCTGTGATCTTGACATTTGAACCCATGCTCTTCATTCATATATCAAAATGACCACTGTGCCAGTACCAACAATATTCTAATATACATGCCTATACAAAAAGTTAATAGTTTTCAAGATAATTAACCATTTAGGTATTCATTTGCATCTGTGACCTTGACCTTTGAACCCATGACCTTCATTCATATATCAAAATGTTCATTAGGATAATACCTAAATATTCTAATATACATGCCTATACAAAAGGTTTATAGTTTTTGAGATAAATAATCATTTCAGAACTTGTTCACATTTGTGACCTTGACCTTTGAACCCATAACCTTCATTCATATATCAAAATGGTTGTAAGGCTAATACCTACAATATTCTAATATACATGCATATACAAAAAGTTAACAGTTTTCAAGATAATTAACCATTCAGGTATTCATTAACATCTGTGACCTTGACCTTTGAACCCATGACCTTCATTCATATATCAAAATGATCGTTAGGATAATACCTAAAATATTCTAATATACATGCCTATACAAAAAGTCTATAGTTTTTGAGATAAATAATCATTTCAGTACTTGTTTACATCTGTGACCTTGACCTTTGAACTCATGACCTTTATTCATATATCAAAATGGTTGTAAGGCTAATACCTACAATATTCTAATATACATGCATATACAAAAAGTTAACAGTTTTCAAGATAATTAACCATTCAGGTATTCATTAACATCTGTGACCTTGACCTTTGAACCCATGACCTTCATTCATATATCAAAATGATCGTTAGGATAAGACCATTGGGCCATTACCTACAATATTCTAATATACATGCCTATACAAAAAGCCTATAGTTTTTGAGATAAATAATCATTTCAGTACTTGTTTATATCTGTGACCTTGACCTTTGAACTCATGGCCTTTATTTATATATCAAAATGACCATTGGGCCATTACCTACAATATTCTAATATACATGCCTATACAAAAAGTTCATAGTTTTGCAGATAGTTAACTATTTTGGTAAACTTGTACATCTGTGACCTTGACCTTTGAACCCATGACCTTAATCGATATATCAAAATGATCGTCATGTCAATACCTACAATTAACCAAAAATCCTACATTATTATCACCAGAAATGTTTAAAAAATAGCATTTTTTATCAAAGGTCAAAAACTGGGACATGACCTTGACCTTTGACCTTGACATCAATCGGAAGAAAATCGCAAGACAAGATCAACAGTGAAAACTCCATACAATTATCTTCAGCCATTATGAAGTTATAACAATAAATGTCTTATTTTAAAAATTACATAATTTTACGCAAAAAACGCGTAACCTATTTTTCGTCCAATTTTCATGAAAAACACAATTTTAGTGTATCTAGGTATCCTTAATCCAAAAATCTAATCAAAATTTGCCTGCACCTTTTGGTTTCAGAGAAGAAGATTTTTTTGTCTTTTGGCTATTTATAGTAACGGCAGCCATATTGTTGGGCGTGGTCAAACCCCGAACACAATTTTGAAAGGCTGTTACCCAGGCATAATAATCACCAAGTTTCATCAAATTTGGCTCAGTAGTTTTGGAGGAGAAGATTAAAATGTAAAGTTTACGCACGACGGACGACGGACGACGCACGACGCACGACGGACGACGGACGACGGACGGTGATAGATAGCAATAGCTCATCTGAGCCTTTCGGCTCAGGTGAGCTAAAAAGTATAAATGTATTATAGCAATATACAGTACAGACCTGTCGAAAGTTTAACAAAAAGCTAACGAGTTATATTGTTAGTGCTAAAACGGTATCTGACCTTGACCCCTCGTTAGCTACATTTCGGCAGCTACTATATGTCTCTCAGTAACTGTCTACCACTGTAGCTGATCATATCTCAGCCACTAAGAAGTAAAGTTTATAAATGACTCGTTTTCGTTAGCTTAGTGATAAACTTTCGACAGGCCTGTACTGTAACATGACAGTTAATCAGATGTGCAGCCCCCAGTTTCACAATCATGTCTTAACCAATACTTTCTTTAACTAAAATTTAGCAAATTTTCGGCAATTTTTTAAAATAAAGAATTAATATTTTTGACAAAACTTAATGCGGATTATTTCTTTTAATAACTTGAAGTTATCTTCAAAAGGCCATTATACATTCCTGAATATCTTTAAAAATAAACAAAGTTATTCAGATATCCGAAATTTACCAGATTTAAGTTTAGAACTGTAACTTTTCGATCACTAGTTATTCACATCTTTATTTCTACCCTCGTTAGCTAGATGTACACAGCTTTTTGGAACCATTTATCTATCTGTCGTCACTTTTCAGCCACTAGCTATCATTCGGCAACCGAGTTTCGACTCGTTTTCAATTTCTCAATGTTAAGCTTTCCGACAGGTCTGTACTGTATCGAAACCTGTTATGTATGTATGAAATTCTACTCCTTATCATTAGAACAGTGTTAAGCTTTTCGACAGGCCTGTACTGTATCAGAACCTTTTATCTGTCGTCACTTTTCGGTCACTGGCTATCCATATCTCGGCCACTAGACAATCTGTGCGAAATTTGACTCCTTATCACATTAGCTCAGTGTTAATCTTTTCGACAGACCTGTACTGTATCGTCTGTCATCACTTTTCGGCCATCGGTTATCATTCTACAACGGAGATTCGACTTCTTATCATTAGAACAGTGATAAGCTTTTCGACAGGCCTGTACTGTATCGGAACCTTATATCTTTTCGGCCAGTGGCTATCTATATCTCGGTCACTCGACAAACCGGGCGAGAATCGACTCCTTAGCTGAATTTGGTAAAATATATTTTGGTCCTTTGGGTATCTTTTCAACATCTTGAAAATAATTTTGGTTTCATAACTTTGGTCCAAGCACTACTGATGAGGTATTGTATTCCGAAACGGCCGTCTAGTGCTGTAAAATTAAAACTGGTATAATATGTAATTTCAATAACTCAGTGTTTAGTTTTTCGACAGGCCTGTGCTATATCTTATTGGATTTTAAAAGTTAATAGTGTACATATATCAGAATATCCGGTCATTGTAACTGATTACTTAACTGGTTATGGCCCTTCAAACTCCACACTTCACTGGATATTACTCCCTAATGACCATTTATGGAAGTTCTATACTTATATATCAAAAATCCCATAAAACCAAGATAATTTCATAATATTCTGGCTTCACGGCCTATTATTCTTTAATGACCTTTACTGGAAGTTATAGTGTATACCAAAAAACGCCAGAAAACAAAAAACAACAGAATTTCATAATATTCTGGTTTCATGTCCCATTATTCTTTAATGATCTTTACTGAAAGTTATAGTGTATACCAAAAAAAACGCCAGAAAACAAAAACAACAGAATTTCATAATATTCTGGTTTCATGTCCCATTATTCTTTAATGATCTTTACTGAAAGTTATAGTGTATACCAAAAAAACCACCAGAAAACAAAAACAACAGAATTTCATAATATTCTGGTTTCATGTCCCATTATTCTTAAATGATCTTTACTGAAAGTTATAGTGTATACCAAAAAAAACGCCAGAAAACAAAAACAACAGAATTTCATAATATTCTTGCTTCACAGCATATTATTGTTTAACGAGTCGAACATTTTTGAAGTTATGGTGATATATCAAAAATCCCATAAAACCAACAGAATTACATATACATGTACAATAAATTCTGTTTTTGGGGCATATAATAATTCTTTAATGACCGAAGTCATAAATACCATAGTGGATATAAAATTGCTTAAAATTTAACCGAATTTCACAAGATTCTGGGTTTACGGCATACGATTGCTCAACGAGTGGAACATTTATGAAGTTATTGCGCATTATATATTAAAATATTTTAAAAACAAAAAAAATTACAAATTATCCTTTATTGAAACGGACTATTACTGAAAGTTATAGTGCATATCACAATTTCCAATAAAATGGCATAATTTTATATACTCTGCCAACAGAAATATTTTAACAAATTAAAATATCTTCCGCCTGATTATACTGACCCCTCCATCAGTCATCTGTCAAAACGTTTGAAGTTTGAGTTTTGTAGTTTAAATGATCATTTATTTTTCGGTAATATTGTTTTCAATTCGGTTTGACTGAAATGTGTGCGGATGCGTGAGTGTATGATAAAGTTTGACGCATTATTAAAACTAACTAGAGCAGTATCTTGAGAGACAGATAACCCCTGTTTCAAACATTTCAGAACTCACAGTATGTAAACTCCGGTGTACGTCTTCCGGAAGCTGGGATCGTCGAAGCGACCGTGTGATGTTGATAGTCTCAATGACTGAAGTTTAGAGGTATGTAAACGCTCAAAATTAAATGTCAAGTCTTGGATACCACTTATAATTTTGGTTGCTGAAGTCAGTAACACTTAGACATTACAATTTGCCCGCAAATATCACGATATAATGTCAAAAAACACAATTGATCATCGACAGCCAGGGAACTGTTATTTCTAAGATTGGGCCTTTCGGTTCATGACACAAAGACATTTTAAGATTTACTGCTTAAGGTCAATGTGACCACTGGTTCACGGTCAACCAGCTTCGCAATCTTTGTAAAGCTGCATCTCCTGACAATATACATAAAGTTTAAAACTCCTAGGCTTTACGATTCATGACAAAAAAGACATGTAAAGATTTTACTACGATAAGTCAATGTGACCTTAAATGTAGGTCAAGGTCAAGATCAACCAATTTGCATTTATGTCCTGATGCGATATATGAAGTTTCAAGCTCAAGGGTCTTTCGGTTCATGAAATAGGTTTTGTTTCTTTAGATTATTGTCAACTTGAATGGAGGTCAAGGTCAACCAATTTCGCAAACTTTAAAGGGCTTTGTCCAATGAGTGTTACTACTATCATTGGCTTACTGGCTCTGGAGAAGAAGTTGAAAAGGATTAATTGTTTACGACACACGACACACGACGACAGGCAAATACAGGCAAACAACGACCACTATGGTCACCTTAAGCGTAGGAAGTCATAACGCTTATAGTAATTATTACAATGATTGGTGGACGATTCTTTTTAGTACTGTAGTCTTATAGTGTATCAGGAAAGGAAAATACAACGGCAAAATCGTTGCTCAAAACCAGGACCTTCCAAATACTAGCTGGACGCTCTACCACCGACTTGCCTACACGGGCACCTACCTCTACAGCCACCTTCTTTTTCTCGATTCAACGGCTTTGTGTCAAAACGTTCACATTCTGTTTATCGGTCAATCGCGAGGCTAGGACGAACCCTAAAATATAACAGAAAAAGGGGTGGTACAGCAGTCAACCCGTCACATCAACCATACTCGACTGAGCTACCCTGCAACCTACCGAACTCATGATCAGTCCTCCACATAGTGTTGGGATACGATTAAAACAATTCCTCACCATTAGTGCTTGGACCAAATTTATGAAATTACATCACGATCAAGGGATTAAAAAAAATATCCAAGGACCAAAATGTATTTAACCAAATTTAGCTAGGGAAATGGTTTTCAACAGGGAGTATACCTTAGTTTTATAGAATTTTCAGATTTTAACTAGGTGGATATTAAGACAACAATACAACCCTTGGGATGCTTAGAGAAATATAGTTATAAAGTATATTTCCCACTCAGTGGCTTTAACGTATTTAAACAACGTCTTAAGCTTTACATAAGATAGGAGCTATTTCGTAATGGATCATAAACTTACTATGCTTTCAAAAAAGCCAACAATAATGTTTTTACATTAAAAAATGATATAAGAATAAAAAGATGAAACAGTTAAATACCAGTAGGTTCATCGTTTATTAAAATTACGTTAAGTTCAATTTGACATTGTAATGAAAACTGAATTTTCATTTCTTACATCAATTAGCACGCACATCGTGCATGTCCAGGTTTTTGATTTCACGAAATTAAAATGCGTTTTGTGTCCATGCATTTGATTTCGAAAAAAAACATGTTACTACTTCAAATTCGCTTTGCTATTTCATATAGGGTTGTATCAATATAACATTTTATTTTTTAGATTTGCTTTTTTTAATCTTTTTTTAATTAATTTATTTATATTATTTTATTTTATTTTATTTTATTTTATTTTATTTTATTTCATTTTATTTTTTATTTGATTTTATTTTATTTATTTTATTTATTTATTATTTTATTTTTATTTTATTTATTTTATTTTATTTATTTATTTTATTTTATTTTATTTTATTTTATTTTATTTTATTTTATTTTATTTTATTTTATTTTATTTTATTTTATAAATATTTATTTATTTGTTTTTGCTTCTCCACAGTGTCCCGATTAGGAACAACAGGCAAGACTTGTCTAACAAAACTTGTAATCTGTGTGGGTCTGTCAACATAGAAATTGTGAATCATATAATCTGTGACTGTTTGGATGTTGATCTCGTGAATGCAAGGGACGTTTATTGGACAAATATAACTGACTTATTTGACATTCACTTATTTGTATATATGGACAGCTTAAACAGCGTTGAAAAAGAAAGAACAATCTTGGGTGGCATGACAAACAGTCTATTAGAAAATGTACCGGGCATTGATATTGCGTTTTTCAATCAATTGAATAGTGATTTTTTGCTTAAGTTATTCAGAGATGTGGACTTAAACCCAGCGTACTCAGCATAATACCCCGAAGAACCAAAATTATCATGACAATATTTATTTATTTCTATATAATAATCATGTTCTGTATATAGTAATTTCTATCTTTTATTGTTAATTCTTTCTCTTTCTATCCTTTCTCTCTAATCTCCCATGAGGAGGAAATAAAGAATATATATATAAGAAAAACAGTGTCCCGATTAGGAACAACAGGCAAGATCCAGTTTCTCGAAGCTTTATTAGCTTATTCCGTGATTAACAGAAAATTAAAATATGAATAATAATAAAAATTTCATTATCAAATCGATATTTTTATTACAATATGCTTTTGTTCCATGGTATTTATGTTCATTTTCGACATTTCAACATTAAATTCACACTATACCTGAAAGTATGCAAAATTCAAATGTTGACTAATCAACTGACTTATCTAATCAGGCTTCGAACAACTGACCCCAGATGTCAGGGTATCAGTCAGTTTACTTCAAATCACATTTTATACTAGTATTAAACGCAGTACCGCCATGTTTTAATCAATTACAGCGCATTATTTTATTTAAGTTCATCAACTACAAGCAATAGTTTTTATTTTCCATCAACTATATTTGTATTATTTTATTTTTATCAACTAAAGGTTATTATTTCATTTTTTATCAACTGCAGACTATTATTCAGTTTAAGAACGTCACTTCATGATTTAGCATCGTGAGAGATTTAATACATTGTCAGGTTATATATTATGTTTTCACTAAATCCTCTTTTCTGAAGTGGCTTTTAAATTATATAATAACACATTCAGAGGTCCCAAACGTACATAAACCAGTTGATTATAAAAATACATGAAAATACGTATTGGGGGAAATAGAATCGAGTGCGTTATATAGCGCTACTATACTAATAGTGTTCAACTTATAAGGTCTACTGTTGCATAATTGAATAGATGGATGGATGGATCGATGGATGGATGGATTGATTGATTTTATTTTTATTTTTTTACTTCTAATATTATATTTTGTATATTAAGATATACTTTTGTCAGTAGATAAAATGTGCATTTTCCTGAATATTTCGAATAGTATGTATATGTTTATTTACATGTTTGACATAAGTATTTACAAAATTGATTGATGGTTTTAATTCCTTGTCAAGAATACAGCAATTACACCGAAACGCCCACCAACTGTAGATGAAGTCGCGACATTGTTTTTCATTTTAAGTGTGCTCCGGGCAATATGGAAGAAGGTTCATCAGAAAGCCACGCAAACCGTGACTCGAGGAATCGGTACTATTTGGAGATTTATTGATGGGCACCTCCAATCACACGGGACTCGGTTTTAAATTTTAGGTTTTTTGGGCTGTGTCCAAACAAACAATTTTCAGAGCAATTAATAACACCAGTTTTTACTTTCACAGTTTTTGTTTGTTTGTTTGTTTTGGTTTTTTTTTTCTATATCACTCTTTTACGGGTGACAATCAGGTGACTTTTGTTGATTTTTCCTCTTCAAGTGACAATCCACTTCCAAATGTACTTAAAGATCAATATCATCAAATACTGTCTTTTGTCAGCCCGTGTTTGAATTTTTTGCCATCGTGTTATAAACATGCTGTTGTGTCTCCTAACGATTTTATTCATTGTGTTAATAACGTCAAGAAATATTCTCGGTGTTCTGACCACTTTCATCTCCGTACGGTGTATAAGCTGTCGGTATAGCGTTGGATGGCACTGCAAAATTAATTTCAGAATGTTCTGGAAATTAGTGACCTCTTTGTGTTTCTCTACAACTTGTTTGACCTTTGTTCTTATACACAGCCATGTAACAACTCCTAATGAAGTCCGACGCCTAATGAAGTCCGGACTTCATTAGGCGTCGAAATTGCAACGCCTAATGAAGTCCGGACTTCATTAGGCGTTGACAATTTCGACGCCTAATGAAGTCCACAGATTGGGGCTCCAGACGAGGAGACTTTTTGATATTACCAAAAAAAGTCTCAAAATTTTACGACTTCAATTTAGACCAACAAGCAATGGCAACGTACATTCAGGCACATACATCGTGTGCTTTGTCCAACCGTACCATACCCCCGCAAAATGTTTAGGGGGTATTTAAACGAATCATCCTGTCCGTCCGTCGGTCCGTCCGTCCGTCCGCCCGTTCGTCAAAATATCGTGTAAGCTTAAATATATGTAGCTTCCATGTCTATGAATGGATTTTGATCAAACTTGGAACCAAAGTTATTGTCCGTCTATCCGTCCGTTCGTCCGTCTGGACGTTGGGAAAGGGATATATTTTTCTCTCCAAAGACCGTTATAGTTTTAGCTCTTTTTAGGGAGGCATAAAAGGTACCAATCGAGAATTATTGATTGATTGATTGATTGATTGATTGATTGATTGATTGATTAATTGATTGATTGATTGATTGATTGATTGATTGACTGACTAACTGACTGAAAGACTGACTGACTGACTGACTGACTGAAAGACTGACTGATTGATCGATTGATTGGTTTGTTGAATGGGTTTTTTAAATCTAGTCAAGAATATTTACCTATATCGAGATGTCACCAGCTATAGATGGAATATTTGAAGTTTTTACCTTTGAGGTGCGTACAGTGTACAGGGAGGGTCTCCAACGAGCCATACTTTCTGTGATACATTGTTATCATGTGATGCATTGGTTCATCAGGTCTTTTCCGAAGGACCCCGTGACTTTCATTGCTACATGTAAATGACATTAGCAACACCCTGCTATTGTTTTGCATTTTACAATATTTTAATCTTGCGTGCATTACCATGCATGTAATAAGGTGCCCAAAATATAATAATATTTATTTATTTATTTATTTATTTATTTATTTATTTATTTATTTATTTATTTATTTATTTATTTATTTATTCTTATTTTTATCTATCTTCTCCGCTAAATTTCTCAACAAAGTTTTTCAGAATCCATCATACGTACATGTATATGAAATCAAATGTGATTTTTCCCCCAAACTCCCGTGCTTACTTTATCATGTGATGGGTTTCATTAAGCTTCGAGGCAACAACATGGCTAACGATGTCCCATAGTATTTCATCCGTTTTAATCATAGTTTATGTGCAACAGATATATTTATTTTACCATGAAAAAAAAGTTTTGCAGTGGACTTTATATCAAGTGTTTTAATGAGTTAACACGCGGAGGATCGTTGATATAGACAATATCTTGTTAGCAGTATTAGATAAAGTAGTAGTATACCTTTCTGAAGCTGAACTTCATTAGGCGTCGAGGTAACATAACGCCTAATGAATTCCCTTACTATATCTTATTACATGTACATAGTGGATTTCATTAGGCGTCGAGGTAACTTAACGCCTAATGAAGTCCCTTACTATATCTTATTACAAAATGGACTTCATTAGGTGTTAAGTTACCTCGACGCCTAATGAAATCCACTATGTACAAAGATATAATAATGGACTTCATTAGGCGTTAAGTTACCTCGACGCCTAATGAAATCCACTATGTACAAAGATATAATAAGGGACTTCATTAGGCGTTAAGTTACCCCGACGCCTAATGAAGTCCACTATGTACATGTAATAAGATATAGTAAGGGAATTCATTAGGCGTTATGTTACCTCGACGCCTAATAAAGTTCAGCTTCAGAAAGATATACTACTACTTAATCTAATACTGCTAACAAGATATTGTCTATATCAACGATCCTCCGCGTTTTAAACTTATTAAAACAGTTGATATAAAGGTCACTGCAAAATTTTTTTATCATGATAAAAATAAATATATATCTGTTGCACATAAACTATGATTAAAACGGAGACTTTTAATAAGATGAAATAGTATGGGACATCGTTAGCCGTGTTGTTGCCTCGAAGCTTAATGAAATCCATCAGATGATAAAGTAAGCACGGAATTTAAGGGAAAAAATCACATTTCATTTCATATACATGTACGTATGATGGATTCTAAGAAACCTTATTGAGAAATTTAGCGGAGAAGATAGATAAAAATAAGAATAAATAAATAAATAAATAAATAAATAAATAAATAAATAAATAAATATTATTATTTTGGGCACCTTATTACATGCATGGTAATGCACGCAAAATTAAAATATTGTAAAATGCAAAACAATAGCAGGGTGTTGCTAATGTCATTTACATGTAGCAATGAAAGTCACGGAGCCTTCGGAAAAGACCTAATAAACCAATGCATCACATGATAACAATGTATCTCAGAAAGTATGGCTCGTTGGAGACCCTCCCTGTACACTGTACGCACCTCAAAGGTAAAAACTTCAAATATTTCATCTATAGCTGCTGACGTCTCGATATAAGTTAATATTCTTGACTAGATCTAATAAAAAATTTAACAAATCAATCAATCAATCAATCAATCAATCAGTCAATCAAGTTGCATCCCTAAAATTTTTAGATTACAATTATTTAAACAATAGTTCTCGATTGGTACCTTTTATGCCTCCCCAAAAAGAGTTAAAACTATAACGGTCTTTGGAGAGACAAATACCTCCCTTTCCCAACATCCAGACGGACGAACGGACGAACGGACGGACAGACGGACAATAACTTTGGTTCCATATTTGATTAAAATCCATTCTTAGACATGGAAGCTACATATGTAAAGCTTACACGATATTTTGACGGACCGACAGACGGACGGACGGACAGGGTGATTCGTATAAATACCCCCTAAACATTTTTGCGGGGTATGGTACGGTTGGACAAAGCACACGATGTATGTGCCTGAATGTACGTTGCTATTGCTAGTTGGTCTAAATCGAAGTCGTAAAATTTTGAGACTTTTTTTTGGTAATATCAAAAAGTCTCCTCGTCTTGAGCCCCAATCTGTGGACTTCATTAGGCGTCGAAATTGTCAACGCCTAATGAAGTCCGGACTTCATTAGGCGTCGGACTTCATTAGGAGTTGTTACACATAACACAATTGTCTCTATTGTGTCATTTATATAATTAACCGTTTCAACCCACAAGAATCTCTTTATTTATCCCTTGAGCATTCTAAAAAGCACTCTCTGATCCATTTTAAACGTTTAACTTTTTGTATTTTTGTAAGCGTGATCAACCCACAAACTTCGTGAAAGTGTGATCATTTTTCGTTATTTGACAAATATAGACAAATTGCAGTGTTTACTGACATGAACATTGGCGAAATAATTCTCTGTTGTTATAAATATCTAGTGGATACAAGAACATTCGGTGTAAATCTAATGAAATTAAATCAGCGATAGCATAAAGGTGAAAGTGTGACCAAACCGTATATCTAACTTGAAACATTGTCGAAGTGTTTGCAGAAACTGCGTGGAGTTAAATGTTGTTATTTGGTAGTGAATCTTAGTGCATATTATGTATACATCTTCCGTAGGTTACAGTTTATTTTCAAATTCACGCGCTATCATATAAAACTAGGGTCAACTTACCTTCGAAGCAAGCGGTTTTCTCTGCGGATGTGATCAACATGTCACGTGATTGTCACCAATGCCTTTGCTTGCCGAGAGTCGGCAGTTAACGTTTTTACCGGGTACTCCGATTTCCTCCAACATGTCAGAACTTGCCATTTCGGTATATATAAAAATCATGAGTAACCGTTACTTATTACCCCATTCACACATGGCCGCGGTGGCTTAATGGATAAGACGTCAGTATTCAAATCCCGGAGTGGCCCTCGCCGCTATGAGTTCAAGTCCCGCTCAGACCACATGCGGGAAAGTGAATTTTTCTTGCTGTTGGCCTTGACTGATTCACCTAGTATCGGTATAATGGACTGGGGGAGTGGTACGCTTATCTGCGGCGTACTGACAAGTCGTCCTGGGTGCGCGCTAGTACAAGGCAAACCATACAACACACTCGCACTACACATGTTTACACAGAATTGTAAATTATAATCCATAGAGATTAATAAAATTACTGATGCGACGTTAAGCAACATTAAATCAAAACAACCAACCAATCTTTCACTTATAATGGACAAAAAAGAACACCAAAATACAGCATGGAATTTTCGTCCGAGATAAACCAGTGGTAGCCTGTTCAATAAGAATGAACAGAATTTTTATTCCGCAGACAATGCATTTATTGAAATTTCATACACCACTTTTTTAATTTAATCAAAAAATACATTCAAAAAGTGGTATATGGCAGAAACAACAACAGTGATAGGTGAAAACCGCTGCGGTGCGTTTAAGGAAATAAATTCCTAAATGACTTTTTAAATCAGCTAAACCCTATTGCTACATGGGGGATGTCAATTTTTAAGGGTTTGTTCAAATAATCGGGATGAGAATTATCGGAAAAAAATATCACTAATAACTTTGTTGTAATTTAAACTCAATTTCAGGAGAGACAACATAGTTTATAACCTGTTAAATCTATCACATTATATCAGTTGTAAAATCAAGAATTTTAAATTATGTGACTTTCTTAAAATTAAATAATAGAATTTAACATGGATACATGTAGTTTTGGGCTGCTTGTTGCATCCTATATTTTGTAAAATTATTAATCAATCTATTCTATTTCTTGTTTTATTTTTTTTTCTTAAAGACGTCGAGTTGAGTTGAGTAATGGTGTTTAAAGTCTCAGTCAAGAATATTTCACTTATATCGAGACATCACCAGCCTGTTGCGTTGCGCTTATTGCATTATACAGTAGGGTTCTTTATCGTGCCAAGCCTATCGTGACACGGGACCTCCTTTATCTTAAGTTCCCATCCGAAAAAAAACCGTGACTTTCATTTCGTAATACCGTCGATGATATGCATGTAAGTTAACTGAACACTTCCTAAGTCTTGCAAAAAATGCTGATGTCATAAACTTTTTTATGTATTTAATGTGTTTTTGACACTGTTTGCGACAGCATGAAAAATATTTCAATTTGTAGTAGGCTTGTACGTGAACTTTTAGTACTGCTAAAAGATAACTTTGAAATGAATTAAATTTGAATTGAAGAACTTTTAGTATTCCTAAACCTGCAATTAAAATCAGCTTATGTATCACGTGTAATTCAACAGAGTAGCAATTAAGTGTCTGTTGTTCTGTAAAACTTCTATTTAATGATACAGACAGTGTAAGTCTAAGTCACGACGATGGGATTTTGGGATTGGAGTTTTAGTCTCATTCTAAGTCTCATTGAAACGATATCCTGTTTTTGGGTCATGGACCTTTAACGCTGTCTGTCATTTTTCAAAGCTTTCGTAGTAAAAAAAAACAACCGCCCCTAAAAAATACAATAATAACAACAACAAAAAGATCTCAGTGGTTGTATGGTCTCAAGAGTCGGCTTATGGATCACAGCGCATTTGTGTGCAATCATATGTATACCGCCTTGGTAGTTCGTGTGCCTTGACAGTAGGCAGTCGTTGGTTGGAACGCCAGTCGGGTTATTATACACTAAATCTACTCGTTCACTCGATGTCGGCATAATATGACTAGGGGAGTGGTACCATTATCTGCCGAGCACTGATTGGTATTTTATGTGCGTGCTAGTACATTATAGCCCACAAAACAAAAAATGTCACACAAACACAAACTCGTTTTAGAGATTTCTGAACTTATTCTCATCGCGAAAAGCTAAAAATGGTAATGCAACGTTAAGTAACATTACAACTTAATTCCGGAACAAACTAGTTAGAGCAGTATAAGTTATCATTACGATTTTCATTTATTTTACTCAAAAAATCTGTCGCAATAGTCAAATCGTATATTTAAAATCTATCGCAATGTTAAAATCGAGTAATTTTTAAAATCTGTCGCAATGATCAAATCGAATAATTTTGAAATCTGTCGCAATGATCAAATCGAATAATTTTGAAATCTGTCGCAATGATCGAATCGCATATTTGAAATCTGTCGCAATGTAATGTTAAAATCGAGTAATTTTGAAATCTGTCGCAATGATCAAATCGAATAATTTAGAAATCTGTCGCAATGTTAAAATCGAATAATTTTAAAATCAGTTGCAATGATCAAATTGAATAATTTAGAAATCTGTCGCAATGTTAAAGTAAAATAATTGTGAAATCTGTCGCAATGATCAAATCGAATAATTTAGAAATTTGTCGCAATGTTAAAATCGAGTAAATTTAAAATCTCAATATTGACTAACAATAATTGTCACTTTCAACATGTAACAAAATTATCATTCACATGGTAATAAAACAAAGCTTTCGGCGATAATATGCGAGTAATAAACTTAAAAATTTAAGCAGATCCTAACCTCAACCTAGAGAAAATCAGATATTGGAGGAAAAAGAAATACGTTCCTTAATAAAAATTGCGTGATAGAAATTTGAATTAGAATTGATGGAATCTACATGACGTAAATTTGTTCTGTAATTCAATTTTCTGTTTATTTGAAGACATGTGCTACAAGTACGGGCCTGTCGAAAGTTTAACACTGAGATAACGAAAAGAAATCGAAATTCGGCTGTTGAATGGCCAAAAAATTGATAGCTAGTGATCCGAAAAGCTTCCAAAAAGATAGAAAACAGCTATAAAAAAGTTGCCGAGATATTGCTAACACGGGGCCGAGATAAACTGCCGATTGGTTAGCTGAGTGTTAAACTTTGAACTGGTCTGTACAATATATGTTTGGTTTTAGTGATTTAAGTAATTCTTCTATAATACATAATAATGTCTCTTTTATTGTTCCTTGATACGTTTAGAATTTAGTTTGTGATTCTATTGACTTTGTCATAAAGTGATTTGTTAGCCGGTAAGGAAGTCTCCTCAATAGTAATTCAATAATTTTCTCCCTACAGTACAATTAAAGAAATGTAATGATATCACCAATGTATCCTCGCTTTGTCGTTCTTCATTCACGTTATACTTCGGTATAACGTGGTCTATAGCGCGCACGCATACCGATCACAGCGCCTCTTTCACCTCTAAGGTTCGAACCCCACTTGGGACATCTACGGAACATAGTGTGAGAAAGTTGGTGAGCTTACTTGCTGAAGGTCGGTACTACGGTTTCCCCAGCCATCTTTAAATTAAACAACGTCGATTTAAGTAAATGAATCTTGATTTGGAATAAAATTTCATCACCCAACTCCACTCCACTTTCATATAAATGTATTATTTTCATCACTTGGTTGGTTGGTTGGTTGAATGTTGCTTAACGTCGCATTAGCAATTTTTCAGCTATTCGCGACGAGAGCTATTTAATTAATCTCTATGGATTAGTCTATGTACTATTTTGTGGATGCATGTGAAGTGCGAGTGTGTTGTATGGTCTGCCTTGTACTAGCGCGCACTCAGGGCGACTTTACCGTGCTAGCTCACAGCTAGTCAGTACGCCTCTGACGAGCGTACCACTCCCCCAGTCCATTATACTGATAATATCAGGTGAAGGCCAACGGCAAGGAAAATTCACTTTCCCACATGTGGCCCGAGCGGGACTCGAACTCACAGCGGTGAGAGACCCTGGATTTGAAGACTGACGTCTTATCCATTAGGCCACCGCGCCCTCTTATTTTCATCACTGTCAAAACTATAAACATGTAGGTTTCAAATGTGGATAGTTATGAATCACTTGTTGGACTATAAATTTAAACCGGAGGGTTTTGAACTTTGAACAAATTATAATAAATAATATTAATACTTTATTCTCACATTGCATATAACAATTAAGAGAACAATGTTGCAATACAATACAAATAATAGCCAGTTTCCGAGAAAAGCCGAAAGACAGAAGAAACTTTGCTGACGAGTGACCGCAAAGGCTGAAGATTACAAAAATACTTGTAGAGAGAGAGAAAAAAAACCAATTAAAATAAATACTAACTAGAAAAAACTGTGAGCCACAAGCTCACAAAAATACCCCCGCTCCCAAAAATCCATCGGATCAAATTTTTAAATAGGAGGTGCACATCTACATTATATCACAAAGATTGTGTGAAAGTTTCATGAAAATCCATTGAACGGTTTAGGAGGAGTTGCGGATAAGAGATAGGTACCCTAAAGTGTAACGGAAGGACGGACAGACACACGGACGGACACCCCAATCACTATATAACCCCCACTTTTTAAGCGGGGGTATAAAAAGCAAATTAGAATGGTAAATATTTTTAAAAAATAATTTAACCACATCACTGGATATTCATCTGACATTGCAGTCAGCATGAATTGGCCCTATTTTGAGATAAATATACCCGCTTAAATAATTTCTGTAGTAATTGCAGACGACACAAACTTCGTCACTTGCATTCAATTCATACCAATTGATCAAAATATACTGGCCAGGTCCATTATGCTGCCATTGTTGAAGGGAATATAGTTTGTAGCTCCCGTGTGAACATTACTGTTTCTCGGTCATACAACAGTGTGTTATAAGCGAGGAAATTTCTAAATCACTATGCCATCAGATATATGACATCACAATGCAACCATGATTGCCCATTGTACAACAGAAGAGACGTAATTGCACTAGAGGATTAAGGTATGGTAGTGCCCGTTGGAGACTAAACAATAAGTGTTAGTCTTCCATATTTTCAACGGAGGCTAAAGCCATAATGCTTTCGTCACAATTTAGTTCAAAATTGCTTCATAACAGTTTTATCATGTGTTTTGGATCTTTATCTGTACATGTCCTTCGAGCTACAAAGAACAGACAATTAGATCATCCTCTAATTCGTAAAATTCTGGAGTTGCATACTCAATAGCATAAGCAATTTCAGATTTAATAAAATTATTCATTATTGTTGGTTGTCTAACCATGTTGGAATTACATGCAAATCAAAATCCGATTCAGCTGCTAAGGCAGCACTATTTAAAATACAAATTCTTCTTTTAAAATTCACATTACTGATTTAAAACTAGAATCTATCGCTACTGGTCATATGACATAGGGTAATCTTACCCTAAGGTCTAAATATATTTGGCCCAGAACGAGGCTGGCTGAGTTTTGACCAAATATATAAAACCGAGGGTTGAGATTTCCCTATCTCATATTATCAGTAGCGGTTGAATTCTTTTCTTACACCTCATTCCTTTAAAAATCCAATAAAAGGTTCTTGGGTTACAGAAAACAACTGCATATTCAGGCGTACATGTATGAATACATAAGTTTTTCAGGATGTAAACTTTATAAGAAATACTTGTCGAAAAAAGCCGTCTGCTTTTCTAAACCAAGTATATTTCAAGTGAAATTGTAAATGTCCGTAAAATTGAAAAAAAAAATTGACAGCTGTTTTAATTTTGAGAACTATTTTGAAAACGCTTTTGATTGTTTTTGTTGGTAGTGGCACGGCATCATTTCTTCGGAACTTTTCTCAACCTATGTCCTCCCATCGATAAATCCAGAGCAGGTATAACTATGCGGGGAATTCAGCGCTTAGCTTGTCTCATTCCTAGAGTGAGACAAGGAAATCCCACATGGGTAAAAACAAAGTATTTTCATATCACAGGTGTGAGAAAATTGTATCAATAATCAACGGTACAATATCATATCTAGATTAGCAAGTTGCAATAAGTTATACTCAATTCAGCCTCGTCTGGAATTTACTGCATTGTTGCAGTCCAACAGCTGGTTTGAAGGTTTTGTTCTTAGGCGATGTAAGCGGCCACAATAATTTTATACACTTTTGTTTTAAAGGGAGAACAAGCTCCCCAGTGGATTACCGGTGAAAGTCAACAATCTATCCCAGAGCACTTTTCCTGGATAATGTTGATTTTGCACCAACTAGGAATACTCATCAATGCAAGACTTTTTCTTAAAAAAAGTGTTTTTCAAATTTTATTTATTTATTTATTTTTTATACACTAATCTATTTTAGTTTAATTATTTTCGATTTATAAACTTGCTCTCATTGCAAAAAGCTGAAAAATTGCCAATGCTTTGTTTAACAGCACTACAGCCAACCAACCATTTGGTTTTATAGTGCATTTCTACTCATCAAGAACATCAGTTTTAGCGTACTTCATGAATGTTACATACATGTATCAACGATTTTCATAATAGATCTATGTCTAAAAAGAGAATTAAACATGGTAAACCCCATTTCACTTGTCATATTCGTCCGAGACAACAACAGCAGGGGTCAGTTGCTAGAAGCTTGATTAGTTTAATCAATTGATTATTCAAAATTTGAACTTTGCATAATTTTAGATATTTTGTGAACTTAAGAATTGAAATAAAGACAATGAATAAAAATTGCATAAAACTTAAGCACATTGAAATAAAAATAATACCAATTCGACAGTGATATTTTGATTTTATTCATATTTTAATTTTCAGTTAATCACTGATTAAACTAATCAAGCTACAACAGCTGGTCCAGATAGAGGATCTCACTCAAGATAAGATATATGATGAGGACTTATGAATTTTACCATGCTTTATAATTTTCGTCATTTATTTTATTTTTTTTTTGCATACAAAACCAATTATAAGATGTGCCATCACACACCTTAGTAATAAAATTTAGTCAACAACGTAAAAGTTAATGAAAGCGTAAATATAAATTTAGGGAAGGAGTGTGATATTGGGGATGCGATATTTGGGGTGCGATATAGATTTGGTGTGATCATTTTTCTAGTTTGTATCAGTTTGATATATTCAAAGACTAAATATATGAGCAGAGGTGCGATTTAAACGTAAGAATACACCATGTACTTACATGAAATATACATCCGTGTACATATTATTGTTGTTAATGAAATAAACAACACAGTACATGTCAATAAATTTGACATACTGTACGTTGGCTTGTCAAAACTATGAGGGTCACAACCCTGCATTTAACTCTATTTTAATTCAGATAAGGCATAATAAAACTACAGTAAAACACTAATTCATCGCCACCATTTGTTTAAACATATTTTGGCGTTTTAAAAGGGATTTGGCGATAAGAAATATACCCTAGCATGGGAAGATAAAATACTGCTATGCTACAATGCGCAAAATGTCAAAGTTATCAATGGACATTATGATGAGGTTTACTGTGATTAGCAAGGTAGCAAGGGACATTTAAACGAGGTTCTTTCTGTCGCAAGAAGCAAGGTGTTGTAGTTATCAAGAGACATTATAACGAGTTTTATTGTGGCGACAATCCAGGTGTCGAAAAAAATTCGAGGTACATTATAATGAGGTTTTATAGTGGCGATAAGCGAGGTGGTGAAAAATCCGAGGGACATCATAACGAGGTTTTATAAGGCAAGAAGCGAGGTTGAGTAGTTATCAAGAGACATTATAATGAGGTTTTACTGTAGCGATAAGCGAGGTGGTGAAAAATCCGAGGGACATCATAACGAGATTTTACTGCGATTAGCAAGGTGGCAAAGGTGGCAAGAGACATTATGACGAGACATTATCAGACAAGAAGCGAGGTGGAGTAGTTATCAGGGGACATTATAATGAGGTTTTACTGTGGGGAAAAGCGAGGTGGTGAAAAATCTGAGGGACATCATAACGAGGTTTTACTGCGGTTAGCACTGTGGCAAAGGTGGCAAGAGACATTTAAACGAGGTTTTGTAAGACAAGAAGCGAGGTGGAGTAGTTATCAAGGGACATTATAATGAGGTTTTACTGTGGCGATAAGCAAAGTTTTAAAATTGTCTAGGGTATTATAAATAGGTTGTTTTCTGTATATTAGAGTATACTTTAAACACAACATGGAAAATAACATCAGTAACATTAAACAAAAAGTAACATAACGTACTATAGAGTTATAATAATAATAAAAAATCATCATCATCATCATCATCATCATCATCATCATCATCATCATCATCATAATGGTTGATGAATAAAGAAAATTATAATAAAGTAAAATTAATTCTGATAAATTTTCTATAATTCAAGTTCGATAAGATACTTTGGTGCAAACGCAGTTTATTATTATTATTATTATTATTTCACTAAGGACTTACCTGTATTTAGAGAGAGTGTTGCTGAACATATAAGTATGGTATAAATCATTTTGAATCCTTTGTAGAGTTTTTCTTTCCGTTATTAATTGCTGTTTAACACATTTCTGGCTGAACGAACAACAAACTCATTAATTATATACTATTGAAAGAAATCCAGGTTAATTGCTCGCATTTCCCATAATGGAAACTTCCTTAAGGACTTAAAAAAAACAATTAAAATTACACTTCACAATAAGACTTCGATTTGTTCTTTGATCCAGTATCCGGACTCGAAACTAAATTACCATTTACGATATAAGTATAGGTATATTGAAAGTCCATTACATAGTATGCATTTATGCACTTTTGGTATAATGCGTTTATATATCAACACACCAGTCCAAGGGTGGGTTATCTATGTGTGGTACAAATTGTTGTCAAGACTCGGAAACGAAAATTTGAATCAAGCGTAATTGCGCATTTTAATTTGTATTTTGGTATTGATTGATCCGGTCGTGTATTGTAGTATTAGCAGCGTGTATATATCACATTTGGTGTCAATCAACAACGGTTATATTGATTGGTCTATAAATACGTCTTTAACGATGAACGATACTGCCAGTGGGCGGGATCAAAGGCAGGCATCGTGTCCTGAAAAAATATGACCATGTTATTAACTAATCTATTGGCACAAACATATGTTTTTGTTCAGGTCGGAAACCGTCTCTATACAGTATAAAATTATATGTTATCAGAGCCATCACGGATCCCGAAGAGGCTTTAAGTAACTTTGAGTAATGACTTGCGGTACTATCTAGACATTATAAGCAATGGTCAAAACAAGCAAAGTCGACAAAATAATAAATAAATAGATATATATATACAAACATCACTGAAATTAGGCTACTTTTATGAGAAAATCGCGTTTTAAATGTACTCGCTTTCTTAAATTGTATATGTATATATACAGTGTCTCGTAAGTCTTTTAGGCTGGATATCATAGAATGTTTTAGAATTTCTATGAGGGGTTATTATCCGCAGTACTAGTTTATTTTTTCATTAACTAGTTTAAAAAATAGCGCATGACGGCTTATTTTGAATTGTAATACTGTAAACGTATTTAATTTCGTGTGTATTTATTTTCGCGGTATAGGAAATTTAAACATGTCTGCGTAGTTGAATTTTCGCGTTTTTAAAATATGCTTTATAACACAATAAGTATAATATAATTTTCGCTGGGTATTAATTTTCATATAAAAGAAACGACCGAGAAATAAGCGAAAATAAGTACATCGCGAAAATAAATACGTTTCCAGTATTCCATACAAAATTCTAAAGTAGCACATGACATCAGTTATACATTACTAAAGGCACGTTAAACTGGGACTCAATGACTTATGTCTTGCTGATACGAGAGATCTGGTACCAGAACCCTCATATATAGTTACTAATAATGATTCCTTTGAGAAAAAAAAATTAAATATTGTTTTATGATCATTTGACAAAATTATATTAAAATGAAATAAATAGGAAAACATCTTTTGATCTAAAGATTTATTTTTGCGTCTTTTATTTCATTTTGTCTTGTTTTCTGTAGTTCCCTTCTTTTGTTGTTTCGCGTTGCCAAATACATATAGTTTCACTTACAGTTTTTTTTCAATCCTGTATCTTATTTTCAAGTGTTCTTATGTGTCATCGGCATTTGGATCACAGTGATTATATAACCTCCTTTGTTTGATTCTATTCCCTCTTGAGGTATATATTTTAGTGTAAGTTTGTCAGTTGTCAGTTCGCTTACCGAATGCCGGTGGGATTTTTTCAGGGCACTCCTGTTTCCACCATTCGAGAATTTACCGCCTCAATATAACTGAAAAAATCTTGACTGGAGTATTAAAATCCATACTCTTCTTCACACCAGTACACTCCTTTTGTGAAAAAACAAACATCTTCTCAACGGTCTAAAAAACTCAACCGATTAACCTGAATACAGTCACTGAAACTCTGACATATACTAGCACCTTGGGTTGTAACCGATCGTAATTTGTCTAAGTCATCATGTTTTGTAATTATCAATAAAATATTAAATTAAAGCACATCTTTAAAGACACCTTTATATAATAGTGTACTTGTATAATTTAGAGGTAGTCCAATAATCAAGGAAACTACAAAAGGGTTCACGCAGTGAAACAAACATCAATGGAGCCGCCAAGGGGTTTACGCAAAAGCAAACATTTCAACCCTTCATCAAAGGTAATAAACAAGCTTTTAGTATAGTTAGAAATTTGATATCAATAAAAGATTATCGACGTAATTTATTTACGTTTTAGTGAGGGTATTTGGTCACACTTAAAGCATATACAGACAATTTATCGATTTCTTGAAAAAAATGTAATTATATGTGTCAAACCTTCAGTACAGACCTGTCAAAAGTTTAACATGTACAATGAATTACTACCGAATCGACAGGTAATCTCGGTCCCTCGTTACCTATATGCCACAGCTTTTTGACAGTTGCAATCTATCTCTCAGGATTGGTTAAATGGTTTTTACGTCCAGGTCAAGAATATTTTACTTTTATCGAGCCGTAACCATCTACAGGTGAAGTGGCAGAAATATTGACCTTTGTAGTGCGCTCAGTATAGTGTGTTTGCCGTGAAACAAGTATCTGTGTTTAAGGTCTCTTCCAAAGGACCCTGGGACTTATATTTCTAAATGCCGAGTGCTTGGCAACAGTCACTACCTATTTTCCGCCCTAGTTTAGACATTTGCCGGGGATCGAATCCATGCTCTCCAAAATACGAAGCGAACACTCTACCAACTTAGCATTTCAGCTATATCTTGGCCATTTGACAGCTTTGTTTCGACTCCTTTTCTTTAGGTCAGTGTTAAACTTTAGACAGATATGTATTGTAATTTTTTTAATTTGAATGGCTCTTTTTAAATTGACAATTCGATCGATCATGAAACAGTATGGACAAGTAAAACCATAAAAAGATAAATTAACAGCATGTAAACAAACTGGGACACAATAAAAGTAATCATCTAGTGGTTTTGAAGTACGCGAATGAATTTGTAATTGATAAATAATTCAGACGTTTTAAATAATAAAAATTTACCTACTTCGAAGGTAAATAGAAAAGAAAAATGGTGTTTTGATGTGATCGAAATTTCAAATCTATATATGTCTTAAAAAGCACTTAATCATAAATAATGGTAACGCATCTTTAGAAAAACTTAACTTGATTAGCTAGGCAACGATCGAGCAATGTCGCCAGCATGTTGTGTTTTAAAAAAAAACTGCGATAATGCTAATTATTTTGATAATTAAGTGATAGTTAGTTGGAAATTATAAGAAATTATAAGAAAAAATATCACATCAGCACAATATGTATTGCAAGATTCTGCAATTTTTGAACATACACATAACGGAAATAAAAGTATACAGTCATTACTGAATACTCTATTATAACGAACATGAACTGCAGACAACGAAATTGAAATGTGACACAGATAATTTTAGCTGAATAAATTATTTGGCAATAACTAATGCAATCAAGAACACAAAAACCAAAACAAACGAACCAAGAAAACAAGAAAGGACACCAACATATCAATAATACAAATGACAAAATACAAATTTATGATGATGATGATGATGATGATGATGATGATGATGATAATGATGATGATTGAAAATGTGTTTTGCCACCTTTGCCGTAAGACCTACCAACTTAAAAGGAAATATTTGTGCGTCTGTTTTCTAGTACGCAATAGACTTTAATCTGGATACCAATAGTTTAATCTTCTAAAGACAGATTAAGTGGTGCATTCCAGAGATGTTTTGTCAGTGCATCAACATTACCTAAGCTCTTAATGAACTTTGGCCTCTAAATCAATTCTTTAATCTTCTAAAGAATTTAAAGAACGCAACCCTAGGGACACTATGTCACTGTATCAAAGCCACCTTATCTCGCAATGAAACCAATGCTTTAGTCTTCTAAAGACTGGTTGCTGGGAAATTTTGTGTACTTCATTCGACCTCGATACCAAAATTCTAGTCTTCTTAACTAGGGACATTGTCAAAGCTACCTTATCTTGCAATGAACTTTGACCTTCAAACCAGTCTAAAGACATGGTTTCTGGGAAATTTTGTCTACCTCATATAGTCTCAATACCAACACTCTAGTCTTCTAAACACAAATTAAAAGGGCGCATTCCAGAGAAATTTTGTCAATATAACAAAATTATGAGCTGATAAAATAATAAATACCAAAACGCACAATGACAAAAAGCGCAGCATGAAACCTGACCTCAACCACACCACCTTAATTGTATATTTACGTTAAGTGACACACCAATTATTCTCAGGAGACTTATGAAAGCTTTTTGGACTATCAATTGAGTTTTATATCCGTATGTAATTTCATATTATAATGGTTTTTGTCGATTCTTGATACAATAACAGAGTTATGTTGTATATAGCATTACCCACATATAAAGCTAAATCAAACATATAATCAAATTCTTCTCATGTAGTGATCATATAAATCACAAATGGGCATTAATAACAGTTATGATCCTAGAAGATCCCGGACATGCAACAAAACAATATCGAATAGCTGTCTATTGATTCCGCGGATTGACTTTGAAGGCTTTGTATATAGCGATTATCATTGTCTTTTACATACAGTACAGACCTGTCGAAAGTTTCAAACTGAGCTAACGAAAAGGAGTCGAAGCTCGGTTGCCAAGTGGCTGAGGCATGGCTAGCAGCAGCGAAGATTTAGCTAAAGAAAAGGAGTCGAACCTCGGTTGCCAAGTGACAGATATGGATAGCATCAGGCGTGATATATATATACCTAACGAGGTGTCGAGATGACCTGTCTATTTACCACATATTCCTTTGTGTGTTAAATTTTCGACAGGTCTGTACTGTACTTTAGTACATATTGTTGGTGCTTAAATTAATACGCTTATTGGTCTTAATGGACTGGATCGATACCCCCCCCCCCCCCTTATGCTATATAAGGGGTTATTGATAATACCCTCTCCCGTCATAACTATCCCTATTTTTTCAAAATATGTTAACATTCATTAAATACGTCCGCAAATAATACAAAATATGTTGAACAGGCATATATTTTGCTCATGAAAACTCGTAGGCGGTTCCAGAGTTTTAGTAAGTCGAGAATTGAAGACTCGAACATTCAGGAAGGGGCGTCTTGGGCATACTGCTTATAGGTGCAATCTAAGCTACTTATTAGAGAAATATCTCTCATTTAGATTTTCTGAATCATCAATGTAGGGAAAAAGAAAAATGTATTACCAGCTGTAACATGAAGGGGTCACGCTCATTAACCCCCACAAACACACCCTGATAAATTCGCCGCTGTATTGTGACAATCGACGAACAGTATATTGGTCCTGCTTGCAATATGATATTTTGAACTAAGTTATGAAGAGTAATTTTGACATATTAATAATGATTATAAGGAAAGTAAAATATTTATAAATCGGCAATCAATAATTTGTAATAGACTAGCTAGAAAAAAAAGGTTTACAATCAAAAAGTTGGATACAATATAAACCACTTTTTTACCTCCAAAGTTGGAAACTTCTTGGTCCTTCTGATGGGATGTTCCGTTAAAACTTTTCGCCATATTTTCGTATTTACTTTTCTCTAATTAGTTTATCTTAATGAAACTTCATATAACCAATTTTAGTTGCTGAAGATGTTATTTTTAAGTTTTGTTTCTATGGTAACCAGTCTAATGAAAAAATAAACCACCTTGATTGGCTAAAAATCAGGTTTTGAGGACAAAGTTTTGAAACTTTTGTCATATGAAAAAATAACATTTTTATTGGCTAAAATCAGGTATGAAGACAGTTTTTTTTAAACTTTCTACACATTTTGGCTTTCAAATCACACCATGGCACTTGATCTACTTTTCATGCTTGCGTGGCTTTGAGAATAGAGGAAGATATTGTACCCGTTACAGTAAAAAATCTAGTTTTACAATTTGCATTGTTCTTATATTTTTGGATTTTTAATTGTTGTAGCTTTAAAGTACAGATATGCATGTGGTATTCCCCATGTGTATTTTTTTGGGAGGGGGTGGTTACATAAATACATGTCTTATTATATTTGTAAAAACTACCCAGGCTATGCATTTGTAACCCAATATATGCATTAGTTACATAAAGATTACTAGTGGTTACTTAAGTAACCAATCAGTTCCTTTAATACACTGTCACTGTAAACAAAAGTTGCATATTATAACACCACTTAAAATGCATTTTAATTGTATCTCTAATTGGTTCCAAAGTTTATCACTGTAAACAAAAGTTGCATGGTACGCCATATATTGCATCATAGTCGTTAAGTATATTCTTCTAGCATGTGTTGTTTAGTGTGATCGGAAAGAAAAATATTTTTAGACAAAACGAAACCGTTTGTGTAGGCCTAAATGAAGATGTTCATTGAAATAAACTACTAGAAACAGCAGTGGGGTGCACCTGACGACTTTCAGACTGTGCATTCCAAAACTCGTCATCCTAGCTAACCCAATGTCGTCACTACCTTTTTGGCCTTGGTTGAGTCGTTATTTATGTATCTTTCTCTTTGTATTGATGAACCACCGCGGTAGCTCAGTTGGTAGAGTGCTGGCTACGTAAGTGGGAGGTCGTTCATGGGTTCGAACCCAGACCTGGTCTTACCCAAGACTTGAAAGTGGGTAGTGACTGTTCTTTCGCCAAGCACACGATTCTTTCGCATGGGAACTTAAAATAAACGAGGTCTCGTGTCACGGTGGGCTTGGCACGCTAAAGAACCCTGCTGTATAATGCCATCAGCGCAACGCACAGGCAAAATTTCTGCACTTTCGCCTTAAGCTGGCGACGTATCGAAATAATCGTATAATAATGCTTTGCTTTTTCTATTTTGCTGTCCGACGGTTTGTTCTTGGAGGATCTGGCTGTTCCAATCACGTTTATTTCACTGAGCCACTCTTTTATTTTGCGGTTAACTTCATTTTTGAAAACACAATATATTTTTTAACTATCTTTAGGTAAACTTGTAGTACACATAAAGTAACACATTATTGTTTTCTTGTTTGAACTTACATTGGTTAGAACTTCAACATGTATGTGAACCTCCAGATTTGCAGAAACAAGCTTTGTTCGAAATGGTGTTCCCACTTTCTCTTTTCAAATTGCAAACCTCCGATTTATTATTATAGCTCAAAACTCAGTCTACATTATTTCACTTATATCAAAACGTTTTCAGCTATAGGTGACTGACAAAAACCTATATCTCAGTTGTTCATTAATGGCAGCTACACTATGCAGTGAGGGGTCTCGAGCGTGACACGCCTATATCGTGACATGGGGCATTTTAGTTGCCTTATTACGGCAGGTGTTAGAATATCAGAGACGTATTCGATCCCCAAGGGATTTTTTAGTTTTTGTTTAATTGAATCTAGTTTGGCTAGTAGTGTTTGATATTATAAATATCTAAAGAACAAAATTGTATTCTTTGATTCACTGTCCTGACTTGTATATATGTGTATATAAATTGTTTGATTCGCTATAAAAGTTTAATTTACCAAACAAGGGCAGAAAGTGAGATTGGAAAAAAAAAACACATATCATTTGAATATTCACCAAACAGATATTGCCAAAACGCTTAAATCACTGATGTTCTTGAAATAAACCTTTGGGAATACCGGTAATTGGCAGAATTTTAATACAGTCTTAAAGTCGTCAGTACGCCCGAAAGTCGTCAGTCGTTTTAAAACGATATTTTTACCTTTTAACTGATGTTCTGGCCAAAGATAGACAACTCTTTGCATAGTAGGAACATATTTAAAAGGGTACTTGAGTTGTTTGGGTTGTGTACCCTTGACAAGTATGTTTGTGACCCGATCGCCCAAATGACTGTCATTATCTGTAGTCTGTCGCCCGATATGACACATGTACCTTTTTGATAGTGATGTCAAAGATATCAATTTTACTATGAAGAAACATGTTACATCATATAAAGTATGTTATTGAAGTATGGAAAACATTTACCGCTTTTAAATTTTCCACTGTTCAACTTTCTTAAGAGCGATAAATAAAAATAATTTTGCAATATTTCGTGCTGACGACTTAAGGTCGGTGACGACATTATGTCGATGTACGTTATCTCTAATTGGTTCCAAAGTTTAAGTCAGTTACATACTATTATGTAAGAGACTATTTTAAAACGTTTCTGATACTGTTACTAGTTACAAAGGTTGCATCAGCTACATACTATGTTTTCTGATATATTGTGACCGGTTACAAAAGTTACATCCATTACATACTATTATGTAAGACAATGTTTCTAATATTGTTGCGGGTTACATCGGTTACATACCATTATGTAACAGAATGTTTCTAAGGTGTTTTCCAGTTCGCTTGTCGAAAGTCGGTTGTTTTCCGGTCACTCTTGTTCCCTCACCATTCGAGAACCGAGTTGAGTTCAGTAATGTGGTTTAACGTACCAGTCAAGAATATTTCACTTATATCGAGACCTCGTCAGCTTTAGGCGAAGGTGCAGAAATTTTGTCTTTGCGTTGCGCTGATGGCATTATACAGCAGAGTTCTTTATCGTGCCTTGCCTACCGTGACACGGGACTTCGTTTATTTTAATAAAATGCTCCCATCCGAAAGAATCGTGGCTTTCATGTTCTTGGCAAAAGAACAGTCACTTCCCACTTTCAACCCTTGGGTCAGACCGGTCTCGATATGAGAACGAATCTTGACTCGAGTGTTAAACAATATTACTTCCACTCCTTTACTTGTTTTTTTAAACATCATTAGTGGCATGCCAATTTTTCAAGAATAAATAATTTAGATTAAACTTTAATAGACATTTAAAATCATAAGTTACGTTGATTTCTTTCCAATATTAGTTGACATAAATTTTAACCTTTGAAATCTCGACGTCCACAAGGAGTATTATTTAATTCGACTCTGTAACCATACTGAGCAAATGAGCCTTATTTCATCATGATAGCCCAGGTTTTCAATTATCATCCAACATCTATTATCATTATTCTAGCAATTACTTCATTATTTTTCTGATTTCAATATAGTAATTTCCTGGCAGGCAGATGGGAACAAGAGATGATCTCATATGTGAAAAATCCGTTATTCTCCGTCTTAATCGGATATTCTTATTTAAAACAATGCCAATTTTGAATTTTATGTAATGAATTTATAGATCTTTGCTCTTAATTACAATGCAGTTTAATAGTACCAACATTAAAGTACAGACCTGTCGAAAGTTTAACACCAAGCTAACCAATTGTCATATGCTGATTTTAAATGCATTTTTAAAATAAAAATTCAAAATCAGCACATAACACAATCGCCAGCTCATCTTGGACCGTCGTTAGCTGGTGAAAGTTCACGTGTTTAACTTAACTTGTCAGTTTCAAAATTGCTCTTGCTTCCGGAATGTGATTTGGACATGGATTAGTATGTTTGTATTTTTACTTTATTTTGACAGTACTAGTTTTCAACAGCTGTTATCTATCTTGTGGCAGCTTTTCGGTCCAATAGCTATCAATATTTCGGCCACTCGGCAGCCAAGTTCCGACTCCTTTTCGTAATCTCAGTGTTAAACTTTCGACAGGTCTGTACTCAATGTGCTCATTTGAAGAAGAACGTTTCCTAACATGTGATGGAGAAACAGATATTGAAATCTGATTTTGCTCAAGGTGCTGTTTTTCCACATAAATGAATGTTTATCGTTATTTGAAGTTGATTTTATTTATTTTTCATTCTGCTAATGCTGCATCATGGCAAGTTGGTGTATAAAACTTGAGGTTAGGATAGTAGTACTTATAAAATGATGGTTAAGGTTTGGTATCATGATGGTGGTGGTGATGATGACGGTGATCATTATGATGATGTAAACCACCACGACGACGATTAAATGATGATGATGATGACGACGACGACGGTGATAATTGTGATGGTAATAATTGATGATGATGGAGATTATAACGATGACGACGATGATGATAATGATGAC
The DNA here is from genome assembly GCA_021292105.1 of Anadara kagoshimensis. Classification (NCBI taxonomy): domain Eukaryota; kingdom Metazoa; phylum Mollusca; class Bivalvia; order Arcoida; family Arcidae; genus Anadara; species Anadara kagoshimensis. The sequence continues at coordinate 19,498,157 of CM037871.1, read as the reverse complement.
GACGTTGACGAAAATGATAATGATGATGATGATGATGATGACGACGACGGTGATAATTGATGATAATAGTTGTGATGATGACGACGACGACGACGATGATGATGTTTATAACGACAACGATGATGATAATGACGACGACGTCGACGAAAATGATAACAACGATGACGACGTGGACGAAAATGATAAAGATGATAATAATCACGATAATAACGACGACGATGATGATGATGATGACGGTGGTGGTGACGACGATAATGTAGATGAGAACGACGACGATGATGATAACCGTTTTTTGGTAATATTAATTTCTCACCGATGATGTCGTTATGAACAGCTGAGAAATTGATTTAGTGGATCAATTAAAACCGCGCTGTAATTTCCGAAAAACTTTAATAGTTCAATACATCAATATGCATCATCTTAAGAAGAATTTCAATTATAACGTGTCTTATTTGTTGAACAAGTCTAGATTGTTTACTCACAGGCCTAAATTGAATTCTTGTCACAAAATGAAAGCTCAAAAACGCTAATTTAAATGTATCAATAATCAATCAAAAGAATTTCGTTGCTTTCAAACAATCTTGTGTACACCATTTTATTTGATTATCAGAATATCAGAGTATTTTTTCTAATTGCCAATTAGTTGAAATCTTGTTTGGGACTTATTACCATTAAAAGCATCAATATCAAACTAAACTTTGTTCTTAATGATGCCGTCACAAGAACTATTAGGCAGGGAAACAGAATATTCTATGTTTTACTAGAGCAGTCTCTTGAGGGATAAATAACACCCGCTTTCAAGCATAGCCGAGTAAGGTATTCCCCACATAAATTTGGTATGTGGCACATCATTTAATATCAAATTTAAAAATTAATCTTTAAAAATTAAAAACAAACTAAGCTATGCTTTATCGTTTAATATGGAGCCCGCGAAGGGACATTGAAATAAATATGTTTGATTTCGCACGCAACGATATTTCGTTCCCACGTAATACGAAACATCCTTCGCGTTCAAACGCAAATATATACATATTATATACACAGTGTGTAGCAGTAGGATAGCCAAGTCCATATTGTGCGTTGGTTTTAAAATTTGAGACCTTCCGCGGTAAATAAAAAGGGATTACTTTTTGGCAAGTGTCTGAACCCGAAAAAAAATTCGCCATTTTCAGAATCGTTTTTATACCATAAAATTTACATTTCTAGCTACGAATATGATGCAAGCTTGTGAGGAATTAACTAAACTTTCTAAATGTATCAAAAAGCCCGATATAAAACGCCACATTTACTTATAATTACTGATATCCCGACGATAACCGATTTCTCTTGAAAATCAACAGAAATTTCTTCTCCATTTTTGAAACTGGTACGTTTTTTGTGTAAAGAATACTTTTCCTAGAAATTTTAATACAATGTCAAAAAATTATTATAGTATACGCCAGTAAATTATCGTACCTGGTGCATGAGGGTTAAATATGCGAAAATCGCAAAAATCCAACAGCATGATTTCAGTACGTCTTGTTGTCAATGAAAACAAATATGGCCGCGACCTTGATAAACATTGTTCTAACGTAATGACGTAAACAACGTTCCCCGTGTCAAATATATAGGTCAACTGTCTACTGTATACACAGTACACGCAATGTACAGTACAGACCTGTCGAAAGTTTAACACTAAGCTAACCAAAAGCAGTCAAAGCTCGACTGCCGAGTGCCTAAGGTATTGAAAGGTAGCGGTCGAAAAGCTACCGAGAGATAGGCCTAGATGGCAACTGCTGTCGATATAAACACCAAACGAGGAACCAATATGGGCTGTCGGCACTAATTCGTTAGCTGGGTGCTAAACTTTGTACAGGTCTGTACTGTATTTATTGAGGCATCCTCATCTGGCACACATCATATGACATGTGTTTGTTGATGGAGATACTTTAGGACCCCAACAGGAATAAATAAATAGGGCCTACATTAAAAAAAAATTAAATGATAAATAAATAAATAAATAAGAAATTCTACAGTGAAATAAGTTAGAGCTGGGACACAGTATGTTGAGCAGGTTACAAAATGTCTAGCAGGTTGTAGTGTATTACGGTCAAAGAGCACATAACTCTATTGTACATGTATGTATCGTGTGATGTAATAACTACGTCATCATTATATGACGTCAAGAGTTGTACACGAGGTTCAGCCATTAAAGCAGATGTACACGACACTTGTGTTTAATCACGTTGTTATCATTATAAAGTAGATATAAATAAATAAATAAAATAAATAAATAAATCAGAAATTGTTCAGAGAAATAAGTTAGAACTGGGACACAATATGTCAGCAGTTAATAAATAAATAAATAAGAAATTCTACAGAGAATTAAGTTAGAGCTGGGACACAATATGTCAGCAGTTAATAAATAAATAAATAAATCAGAAATTCTACAGAGTAATAAGTTAGAGCTGGGACACAGTATGTTGAGCAGGTTACAAAATGTCTAGCAGGTTAGAGATGATAATAAATAAATAAATAAATAAATCAGACATTCTACAGAGAAATAAGTTAGAGCTGGGACACAGTATGTTGAGCAGGTTAGTGATGATAAATAGAGTAAATAAATAAAAAGAGATCAAAATTAGTTGCATTTTGTCTTTCCTCAAGGTACTAACATGAAATGTGGCATGGGTACCATGGAAAGTAACCTGATATTTTTTGGAAAAATAACACAAATATTTTTATATGAACAAAATTAACATTTAAAAAATAAAAGATATTGAATTACTAAAAAGTTCAAAATAATTATGAACAGGCAGATTGTTAGAAATTTTGTCATATTGTTGTTTGTTAAATGAATGACAAGTGGGCCATAATAGCATTTAAAAAGACTAAAATTGTCTAAATTATCAAATTTAATTTAGAAACTACACAAACAGGTGATTTTATGGGGGACAGGTACTTTCTAGTTGTTCTGGTTGTGATAAATAGATAAATCATTTACAAATAAATCAAAAACTATGGGATCATATGGCAGTGTTCATTCTAGAAAGGGGCGGTTGATCCTTTATTTTTCCAAATGGCACCATTGTAAAGGCCATAGTGGGCCACATTTGAAATTAGATTTCAAATCAAGTTCAAAATATTTGAAGCATTGATAGCATTGTCATATATAAAAGCTACATTATATGAAACTTTTAAATACTTCATTACAAAAGCTTTCACATCAGCCTAAAAGACTACAAGTCACATCAAACATTAGATGTATGCAAAATTATTGATGTTATTAAACTTGTTATTAGAGGAATTTTATTAGAAATGAACCCATCTGAAATAAATCTTAGAATGAACACTCATGGTTATTACTGTTTACACATAATGGAACATTTTTCAAAGAAAAATTCATTATGTGTGACTAAACCAACTTTGTAAATTATAATAATGTTGAATGTCTCATTTCATGTAAAATTAAAACATAACAATATCTTTAATACACTAGGAATTAGATATCATCAGACATTTATGAATGTTTCATTTTATATAGAATTAAAAAATCAACACATATCAATATCCTTAACATACTGGGAATTATATACCATTACACATTTGTGAATTGAATGCTTCTCTTGATACTAAATACCTCTTTTTCACCACATGAAATGCTTTTCATGCACCCTTGTCTGAAGTGTAGCATACAGGTAACAGCATAGGTTAAAATCTTACTATGTCAGAAAGTTTCCCAGTTTTCTTGTTGAGGGGTGTGTTTTACCTCAGGGATGAAGCCTAACTATTTTGAGTTTGGGGCCAGCTCACTTCATAAAAGAATTTGTAACAGTAATAAATGGCTTAAATATGTAAACATTGTGACCCACACTCGATTTTAGACACCATTGGCTACTGGGCCCCTGCAAATCTTCATCCCTGTACCTAGTTTCCCCCTTAATCTCATTTACCTGATTATAATTGAAATAATCTTGAATGGAGTGTGTATACCAACCAATCAATTCTAAATTTAACTGATAAATCAATAAATCTGGAATAGGCCTGTGTATTACAATTATTTTGAATTCTTTCAAACTAATAATGGCCATTTGAATACATTGTGTCATGAATTTCACTGCATTTGCATAAACTTATTTCTTAATGTTATTATCAAACCAGTTCCCATAAATTTTCCTGAAAGAAGGTGATATTTATTTATAAGAATTTTACAATTTTACAGAAATTACTGAAATTCCTAAATATTTTACAGATCTGTATTTAATCATTATAATATGGAGTTAAATTTTTAACCAAGTCAAATGAAATCCACATGATTGGTATTCACTTTTCCTGTTTCCTTAATTCTGGCGTAGTCTATTTTAAATGTTATTTGTGCTATGTCAAATTGACTTAAAACTTTTAATGAAGCAAAATAATCAACTTTTCATGTCTAAATTGTACTAAAATAACAATGCCGGGGTTATTGGAATCAGAACAGAAACTACAATTTAAATAATAAAGACCAATGTTGTGTTGATTCTGGCTAAACTAACATGGGAGATGTTTCCTCATTTTAGGGAATATTTCATAAAGAAAAGTCCAGTCTAACCCTCTTTAATGATGTTAGCTTATTTATCCAATGATATGTACTGATATGACAGACAGGTCTTGTTTATATTTTGCCAGCAAAGCAGAATCAGTTGGTAATTTTTAGTAATTCTGAGTACCTAACTAGCCATACATAAGCAGGTTGCACTGTACACTGTATTGGTACAGATCCCGAGTCCATATGGGTAAAATTAGAACGCATGCGTATCTAATGTGTTCGACAGCCATGCAGATCGATCATACACGACAAATAAGTCAAAAAAGCTTGACTATTTTGTCCAAAATACACGATGACATTTTCTGCATGCTAAAATTGTGATCGAAGCGGGACGAATGCTAATCAAATATGTCCGACTGGAAGTAGTTCAAAAAATCGGCAGATTAGACGAGAAATGGAGTGAAAATACAATATTTTTAAGGAAAAACTTACTTTATTTCAACAAAAATATCTCCACAGCGTTTCTCGATTATAAAAAATTTATACATAACATACAATAAGGAAGCTGTCTTAGCATTTTTTCTGTGTCAATTAGCCGGAAAGGGGGCGGCCCATGATCGAGAATCCGGCAATGTCATCGATTTTTTCGACATTTGAAACTGGTACGTTTTTTGTGTAAAGAAAATTATTTGACAAATTATACATCAAAATAACCGTGAGAAAAAGTTCTTTCCGTTCATGTAAAAACATCTTTGGTGCATGAGGAACTGCGAACACAGAATGATATTTTTTAAAGTTTCAATTTTCAATTTTTCGCATGTGCCTAACATTTAATTACAATTTAAATTGTTAAATTCTCACCGACTTTGATAAAAATCGTCTTTAATGACTTACTTTTGTCCTCAAAGACGATAAAATACTACAAATAGTATTAAAAACTCGCAGTGAAATAAATATTATGTAATTTTACCGCCTCGAGTGAATTCAAATTTTTGACAATTTTTTCACCTTGTCTGCGCGTGAAATTTGTTTGATTAATCAATGCGCTGGCCGGGTTGGCTATCCTACTGTAGGTACAACCCTCAGTATCAGGTCGAGTCCTTGTTTCGTAGGACGAGATTTGATACGAAGGGTTGTACCTACACACTGTGTATATAATATTTTTATCTAACATTTCCAATTAGGTTATTTAAAATAATAAAAAAGCAATACTTAATGTGAAAAATTACATTTTACCACAGAAAACCACTGAACTATGTTATGACATTTGTTCTACATTCTCCCTAATGACGTCACAATGAGAACGTGCACGTGCACTTTACCGCCAATGTTGTATCACCACAGTGTGATACAAGATTCTGTATCATGCGTGTTTGATAAAACTTGTATTTCGTAGAAAAACTAGTCTAATGTTAGAAAATATATTTATTCCAATATTAATGTCCCTTTGCGGGCTCCGTTGTTCCAAGTATTTGGTGATTGGAAACTTCTGTTTTGCTTGTTTCAACATCTTCAAAATATTTGGATTTTCTTGATTGTGCGTTTATTTACAAATGAAAAAAATCAATGAGGCATGAAAACCTTTTCAACGAACAACAGTCAATCTATGCAGTGGAAATGGACGTAGGCAATAAATATCTACGGCAACACACCAGCAATTAATATTATAGGGTTATTGAACTTATATTGTGAAATATTGTCCCCGTGTTGTACAAGCTGGCGAGCGTAAGAGCCGAGTCAACGAGGGACAATACTTCACAATATTAGTTTTAAAAAACCCTTTTATTATATATAGCAAAAACATATAATTTACTTCCCACTAGTATTTCATCTAAAATATCATTTTGTATTATAATAAATAAATATTGCACTTGTCTGCATATAATAACCAGCAGGAAAATATTTTGAAAAAAATTGTGCAATTTATCGTACTTGCTTCCTTCTGCTTGTCAATAAACTCGTGGATTTCTGCTTTATATAGGATATTATTAAATTCTTGGTCATCATCCGTCACATACGCCGGCTGTGTCCAAAATATTAACAAAACAATGCATCCTCAGCCATGGTACCGACGATAGTGTGATGTGACATCACTTGCTGTACACGAGAGCGTTTGCGCTGCTAATGGGAGGCGGGGAATCAGTTCCGGGCCAGACCCTATACTTACAAAAATGTTATTTTATCTCGAATGATACATTTTAAAATTGAACTCCACGCGATCTTAATCAAACGTGGGATTTAAAGTTCCCGTCCTAACGGCGAGGTCCCTTGACTTGGGTGTAAGGTCCAAGATTATATAAAATTGTTTTACTGCAAATGAGAGGATATGACTAACAAGTTATTGACGTTTTCGTTCCCGACTTTCAAAAAAATGGGGGATATTACATAGGAATACAAACTTCCGTCCGTACAGACACGCGAAGTAATTTGCTGAAACAATAAACTATCTTACAAAACTTGGTGCAAAGCATCAACATTGATAGGAGATGCGCATATCATTAACCCAAATTGGTTTGCTTATTAACTTGGAGATTATGGCCCTTTGAACATTAGTATATATATATATATATATATATATATATATAATATAATATAATATATATATATATATATATATATATAACACAAAAATACCTATTGGCGGGAAGTCGTCCTTATTCACATAATTAGCTTGCTCTTTCAGTTCATACACTTAGACTGTATTCACGAAAGCGTGTTTTAATCGCGGAAAACTGGCAATGCAATTAGGCTTATATTATGAAAAGCATTAAACCATGCATTTTCTCGCACATTTTACATAATCATATTTAATGCATTAATGGTATTTAAAAGTATTTGCATAATACCCTTTTCTAGTCTTCTGCTCTGTACAAAGCAACAGAAAAACCATTTCATTGCTGATATATTTCAATTAGGTTTCAACTACAAATTATAGCGTTTTAAAATGGAAACCACTTTATTAATAGGAAAATGCAATTATTAAAAACAATTTTAAATGGTGTGAAATCCGTCAGGATTTTGAGGAGCTATTAGCATAAACTTTTAAAATACTAACTACATCTATTTTATTTTTAATTTAAAAAACAAAACAAAAAAAGCTTTCTTCGATGGGTTCAATAGTACTGTAACGTAATCGTGTAAACATTTTAAGAATTTTAGCGCAAATAAGGGTAAATTCAGGTAAGTTTGGTTCAATTCGCGTAGACTTGAATTAGTGTTAATATTTTCATCATGTTCACTATAGTTATTTTATTTGGTGATGGAATTAAATAAATGCTACTGTTTAATCGCGAAAACCCCTAAATTAGTACACCGCTAACATAAATACAGTATTTTGGTTGATCTTTGGTTGTTCTTATTGGTATGCGATTGGATTCGTCAGCGTGCCACGTGAGCAAAAACGCTTATCGGTTTAATAGCAAAATTTTAAAATTTGTTGCGGGAAAATTTCGACTTTTGCGAATCCACATCCGATGAATATAACTGTTCAGCACAATCAAGCGATAAATATTTTACTTTGAAGAACCCCTTCAATGACAAAATACCAAGATTGATTAGTGCACCTGTCCGAAGTAAAATATATGTATACGTTACATAATTCGTATTTTTACGATAAACTCAATGAATACTGTCCTAGAGGGGTTCGAACGATAAAAGGGACTGTGGTCTGAAAGTATGCGCTTTGGTCCACTCGGTCACCAAGGTTCCTTAAAATCAGACACCTTGAAAAAAGACGTTAAAACATTATAGCAAGATAAAGCAACAAGAAGTAAAACAAATCTAAAATATGCAAAACGAAAAATCATTCTGGGTGTGACGTCATGCCGCTTTCACTGAACAATCATTTGCGTGGTTTTGTAACGTACGAGGTTTTATCACCGAGTACCTGTACTGAGCCGAAAGAGGACGTTCTGTTATTCCCATAACGTATATCATAATAAAAGGCCACGTCACAAGTTATAATTTAAATGATGTATATTGTATATTTCAGAACACGTAAAGCCCAAAGGATACACACGCCATAAATCTTCAGACAAATGATACTGAAAATATCGATTCCTGAAGACAAAGACATACGTTGTTGTTTTTTTTTTCTAAATGCAGCAATTGTCGCAATATGTCATAGTATGTCTTATTACTGTATTGAAATCATTTAGTAAAAGAATGGATAAGAGTGGGTTGGAATGGACCGCCAATGCTAAGCAAAGTTACAAAAATGTATTCCTAGAGAATCTGCTAATCGAAATTTATTATGATATCGCACCAAACTTAGTATCAAATTTTTAAGCATCATTCGAAGAATACGCGAAATTTTGTTTTTATTTCTGTGTGGAAATCAGCCAGAGTTAGGTAGAGAGAAGTAAAGTGGATTGTTGAGTGGACTACCACCTATAAGCATAGTGGTATAGTGGTAAAAATGCAAACCAAAGGGATCTGCTTGTGGAAATGTCCAATGATGAATTTTATCACACCACCCAATACGCAGTTTGAATGTGGCTTGCGAAATTCGTTATCTGGGGGGGGGGGGGGGGGGGGGGGGGGGGAAGGGGAATCATACATTTTCAGGTGTTTGGTGAGACCTTAGAAATGTCTATCAAACCAACCCTTAAAATAAAAGGTAATACATCCTCAATTTGCAATGATCAACTGTTATCGCCGAGTGAGAAATAATAGCCTGGGTGTAATACTGCTCTAAGAGAACTGCACCTATAGATATTAATGCGTTATTATATATAGGTCGACAAAGATAAAGTGGCACATCTGGGCTGTCTTGTGTTTATAAACACAAACTGCCTAGATGTGCCACTTTATCATTGTCGACCTACACATGTAATACATGTACATCTATGCTTTCCTTTCTGATTGAGGGCCGTCATATAGTATTGTAACCTTGACACTGGACATTTGCTCTAGTATTCGTCCAAAGTCGGGAACTTGATTTTCATTTTCATTGCTCAAATATGTGCGTATCATATTTTGACTGCCCTTGTTTGGATGATTCATAATTTGATTGTACTTACTTACTTATCCTCTTCGCGCCTGGAGGCGCATAAGGCTGTACTGATTTGCAGTTTCCGTAACTGGGTTTCTTTTACAGGGTAGAGTAGTTAACACTACGCCTAACCTCCACTCTGTAGGGCCGGGTTTTTACTCTGGGTGTGACCTTCCCATAGATGATTGCAGTTCCCACTGCTTACGAGCTGCATCTGCCCGGATTTTCTTTCTGGATTATCTTCCATAGCCTTTGACTCAATAGTCTAATCACAAGGCAGTGATACTATTTAACCCATAGCTGGGGCAAGGTTGGTGAGAGCCAGGGCGTGTCCACACGCCGGTGGGCCTGCACTCTACACCTCTAGGGTTCTTGCTACTCCGAGATCTCCCACAGTTTAGCCTGAAGTCGCTAAACTTCAGTTACCGTGCATTGCCACGAGGAGGCACTGCAGGAGTCTTGGTAGTGTAGAGGCTATGTACTGGCAGAGAAAGATTTACACACTCGACTCTCTCTTTTGATTGTACTAGGTTACAAAAGGTCAAAATATCTGACACTTCGTGTATAAAAGGTCACGTCTAGATTTAATTGAAATATTCTTGACGGGGACGTAAAACCCCAATCAATCAATCGATCAATCAATCAAATTCTCGACAGTTTTTCAATCACCAGTTATCCATATCTCGGCCAGTCGGTAGCCGAGCTTAGTCTACTTTTTGTTAACTAAGTGTTAAATTTTCGACAGATCTGTACTGTACAGTTGTATGCGGACGGGACATTTCGTGTTCTCAATAACACTGACGCCTAGAATATTTTTTTTTTGTCGATATTGATTGTCTTTTGATCCATTATGGTAGCTTAGTGGTAGAGTGCTCGATTCGCATGTGGGAGGTCGTGGGTTCGAACCCGGCCTGGTCTGACTAACACTTAAAAAAGGTTATGATAGTTCTTTCGGGGTCCTTTGAAAGAGACCTTATAAACCATACCCCGTGTCACAGCAGGCATGGTACGGTAATGAACCCTCTCTGCACATTGCCCTACATGTACACTGATTTGACCAAGTTTATGTTTTATTCAGTTACAATTCCCTTTCTTCTATTTACAAATACATTGTTTTCCCAGGAATATCGCAAACCTAGGCTTCTCAAGACCCTCATAAAGTTGTATGGCCGTCATCACAGTATTGCTGATAAGTTTGATGTCTCTGTGTCCAGGATTGCTTTGGATATATTTGACGTCCCATAGTTCGATGCTGCTATCACACAATTTTGATTACACACGTGGCGGGTGTAGCTTGGTGACATTGGCTTATTTGCCGTTATTCTTCTATTTTTTGCCAGGAAAATACTTAGATGTTTCCTGTTCTTGGTGACATTGGCTTATTTGCAGTCTTTCTTCCATTTTATTGCTTGGAACATACTTTAGTTGTTCCCTGTTCTTGGTGACATTGGAACATACTTTTGTTGTTTCCTGTTCTTGGTGACATTGGCTTATTTGACGTTATTCATCTATTTATTGCTTGGAACATACTTTAGTTGTTCCCTGTTCTTGGTGACATTGGAACATACTTTTGTTGTTTCCTGTTCTTGGTGACATTGGCTTATTTGACGTTATTCATCTATTTTATGCTTGGAACATACTTTAGTTGTTCCCTGTTCTTGGTGACATTGGAACATACTTTTGTTGTTTCCTGTTCTTGGTGACATTGGCTTATTTGCCGTTATTCTTCTATTTTATTGCTTGGAACATACTTTAGTTGTTCCCTGTTCTTGGTGACATGGGAACATACTTTGTTGTTTCCTGTTCTTGGTGACATTGGCTTATTTGCAGTCTTTCTTCCATTTTATTGCTTGGAACATACTTTTGTTGTTCTCTGTTCTTGGTGACATTGGAACATACTTTAGTTGTTCCCTGTTCTTGGTGACATTGGAAATACTTTTGTTTTTCCTGTTCTTGGTGACATTGGAACATACTTTTGTTGTTTCCTGTTCTTGGTGACATTGGAACATACTTTGTTGTTTCCTGTTCTTGGTGACATTGGCTTATTTGCAGTCTTTCTTCCATTTTATTGCTTGGAACATACTTTAGTTGTTCCCTGTTCTTGGTGACATTGGAACATACTTTAGATGTTTCCTGTTCTTGGTGACATTGGCTTATTTGCAGTCTTTCTTCCATTTATTTCTTGGAACATACTTTAGTTGTTTCCTGTTCTTGGTTACATTGGCTTATTTGCCGTTATTCTTCTATTTTCTTGCTTGGAACATACTTTAGTTGTTCCCTGTTCTTGGTGACATGGGAACATACTTTTGTTGTTTCCTTCTTGGTGACATTGGCTTATTTGCAGTCTTTCTTCCATTTTATTGCTTGGAAACATACTTTTGTTGTTCTCTGTTCTTGGTGACATTGGAACATACTTTTGTTGTTTCCTGTTCTTGGTGACATTGGCTTATTTGCCGTTATTCTTCTATTTTATTGCTTGGAACATACTTTAGTTGTTCCCTGTTCTCGGTGACATTGGAACATACTTTTGTTGTTTCCTGTTCTTGGTGACATTGGCTTATTTGCAGTCTTTCTTCCATTTTATTGCTTGGAACATACTTTTGTTGTTCTCTGTTCTTGGTGGCATTGGAACATACTTTTGTTGTTTTCTGTTCTTAGTTGAATTGGCTTATTTGCAGTCTTTCTTCCATTTTATTGCTTGGAACATACTTTAGTTGTTCCCTGTTCTTGGTGACATTGGCTTATTTGCAGTCTTTCTTCCATTTTATTGCTTGGAACATACTTTTGTTGTTCTCTGTTCTTAGTGACATTGGCTTATTTGCAGTCTTTCTTCCATTTTATTTCTTGGAACATACTTTAGTTGTTTCCTGTTCTTAGTGACATTGGCTTATTTGCAGTCTTTCTTCCCTTCCATTTTATTTCTTGGAACATACTTTAGCTGTTTCCTGTTCTTGGTGACATTGGCTTATTTGCAGTCTTTCTTCCATTTTATTTCTTGGAACATACTTTAGTTGTTCCCTGTTCTTGGTGACATTGGAACAAACTTTTGTTGTTCTCTGTTCTTAGTGACATTGGCTTATTTGCAGTCTTTCTTCCATTTTATTGCTTGGATCATACTTTAGTTGTTCCCTGTTCTTGGTGACATTGGCTTTTTTGCAGTCTTTCTTCCATTTTATTGCTTGGAGCATACTTTAGTTGTTCCCTGTTCTTGGTGACATTGGCTTATTGCAGTCTTTCTTCCATTTTATTGCTTGGAACTTTAGATTTTCCCTGTTCTTTGTGACTATGGCTTATTTGCAGTCTTTCTTCCATTTTATTGCTTGGAACATACTTTAGTTGTTCCCTGTTCTTGGCGACATTGGCTTTTTTGCAGTCTTTCTTCCATTTTATTGCTTGGAACATACTTTAGTTGTTCCCTGTTCTTGGTGACATTGGCTTATTTGCAGTCTTTCTTCCATTTTATTGCTTGGAACATACTTAGTTGTTCCCTGTTCTTGGTGACATTGGCTTATTTGCAGTCTTTCTTCCATTTTATTGCTTGGAACATACTTAAGTTGTTCCCTGTTCTTGGCGACATTGGCTTTTTTGCAGTCTTTCTTCCATTTTATTGCTTGGAACATACTTTAGTTGTTCCCTGTTCTTGGTGACATTGGCTTATTTGCAGTCTTTCTTCCATTTTATTGCTTGGAGCATACTTTAGTTGTTCCCTGTTCTTCGTGACATTGGCTTTTTTGCAGTCTTTCTTCCTTTTTATTGCTTGGAACATACTTTAGTTGTTCCCTGTTCTTGGTGACATTGGCTTATTTGCAGTCTTTCTTCCATTTTATTGCTTGGAACATACTTTAGTTGTTCCCTGTTCTTGGTGACATTGGCTTATTTGCAGTCTTTCTTCCATTTTATTGCTTGGAGCATACTTTAGTTGTTCCCTGTTCTTGGCGACATTGGCTTTTTTGCAGTCTTTCTTCCATTTTATTGCTTGGAACATACTTTAGTTGTTCCCTGTTCTTGGTGACATTGGCTTATTTGCAGTCTTTCTTCCATTTTATTGCTTGGAACATACTTTAGTTGTTCCCTGTTCTTGTGACATTGGCTTATTTGCAGTCTTTCTTCCATTTTATTGCTTGGAACATACTTTAGATGTTCCCTGTTCTTGGTGACATTGGCTTATTTGCAGTCTTTCTTCCATTTTATTGCTTGGAACATACTTAAGTTGTTCCCTGTTCTTGGCGACATTGGCTTTTTTGCAGTCTTTCTTCCATTTTATTGCTTGGAACATACTTTAGTTGTTCCCTGTTCTTGGTGACATTGGCTTATTTGCAGTCTTTCTTCCATTTTATTGCTTGGAGCATACTTTTGTTGTTCCCTGTTCTTCGTGACATTGGCTTTTTGCAGTCTTTCTTCCTTTTTATTGCTTGGAACATACTTTAGTTGTTCCCTGTTCTTGGTGACATTGGCTTATTTGCAGTCTTTCTTCCATTTTATTGCTTGGAACATACTTTAGTTGTTCCCTGTTCTTGGTGACATTGGCTTATTTGCAGTCTTTCTTCCATTTTATTGCTTGGAGCATACTTTAGTTGTTCCCTGTTCTTGGCGACATTGGCTTTTTTGCAGTCTTTCTTCCATTTTATTGCTTGGAACATACTTTAGTTGTTCCCTGTTCTTGGTGACATTGGCTTATTTGCAGTCTTTCTTCCATTTTATTGCTTGGAGCATACTTTTGTTGTTCCCTGTTCTTCGTGACATTGGCTTTTTTGCAGTCTTTCTTCCTTTTTATTGCTTGGAACATACTTTAGTTGTTCCCTGTTTTGGTGACATTGACTCTTTTGCAGTCAAATATTAATGTTTCAGCAACAAGTGACTTTTTTAAAATGTCTAATTCGTGTTTTATTTTTTATGGGCGAATTCATTTAATTTATGTCATTTTTTATTTTTTAAATGGTTATTGAAAAATCAATGTTAATTATTGCCAAGTTCATGTTATACTTATTTTTTTTAAATGGATATTGCCCCACTCGAGTTATTTTATTAGTATTTTTAAACGGATATTATCAAATTCGTGTTGTTCATCCATAAGTTTCAAAATCTAACTTTTAATTAAATTACAAAAAAATGAATTATTGAAAATTATAAAAATAGTAGTTTGATGTTTGTATGTTATATTTTTTCCACATAAAAATGTTTCCTGGTATACCTCTTTCGCTCTCGAGAGGGTAATAAAGACCCTACTATAATGAATTCATTAATGAGAGATATTATAACTGGCTTTATTTTCTTAATGACTGTCGTAACTTTGAAATGAATAATATATTTCATGGTTGTATATAAAGCGTTTTTAATTATACTAGAATATCATCTAAGTATCAAGAGACGTAAGTTCATGAAATTTAACGAATATGGATAGAATAAATAAGAAAATTACCAAAGATAAAATGAGTGACGTACTTACACTGTTCCGTTGGGTTGTTATAATATTAATAAGTTATTTGTAATTCATGGCTGACCTGAAATTTGAAATCTTAAGTCTAGTGATCATTTACACATGAACACTTGAAGATTGTATTTAGATGTTACCTTTATAACAGAGACGGATAGTTCATACAGTAAATGCTATTTATTGACATTTATTAACAACAATATCGTCATTCGTTTATTTATTTATTATTTAAAATTTCAAATATCAAATGTTCCACTCTTGCACAATCCTATAAAGTTTCTAAAGACTTACTTATTTCAATCAAGATTGTGCCGTTTTTATGACGTGATCTTGCTGTCTTTTTTTTTTTTTTTTTTTTTTGGTGTTTGGTCTTGGTGTCTGTTCATGGGGTCAAGTTCTTTGCTGCTGTGTTATCAATCAGCTTTTTTCTTAGTGCCATGTTCTTGTATGTTTTTGTGTCGTGTTTTTTGTGTCATGTTCTTGTGTCTTTTTGCGTCGTGTTTTTTGTGTCATTTTCTTGGTGTCGTGTTCTTGTGTGTTTTTGCGTCGTGTTTTTTGTGTCATTTTCTTGGTGTCATGTTCTTGTGTGTTTTTGCGTCGTGTTCTTTGTGTCATTTTCTTGGTGTCGTGTTCTTGTGTGTTTTTGCGTCGTGTTTTTGTGTCATTTTCTTGGTGTCATGTTCTTGTGTGTTTTTGCGTCGTGTTCTTTGTGTCATTTTCTTGGTGTCATGTTCTTGTATGTTTTTGTGTCGTGTTCTTTGTGTCATTTTCTTAATGTTATGTTCTTTATGCGTTCTTGGTGCCTTGATTTGTTGTGTTCTTGGTGCCATGTACTTTCTGATGAGTTTTAGTCAAGTTCTCTTAGTGACATGAATATTAGTGTCGTGTTCTTGGAGCCATGTTCTTGATGTTGCATTCCTGGCTTGGTGTCGTGTTCCTATGTCCTGTTCTTTGTACCATACTCTTTAATTCATGTCTTAATGTGGTATTCTTGGAGTCGTGTTCGATGTCAGTATCACTCCTAATTAACTCTACTTTATTCCTTTTCAAAGTATTAACTCTACTTTGTTTCTTTTCAAAGTATTATCTTCAAGCCTGGAATGGTTACTGTAAACAAAATTCAACTGTAAGTGCAAGAAAACCAAAGTTATGAAAGGGAATTAAAATCAAGTTAAGCTGCGTACAGAATTTTCACACCAATGCTAATGAGCTTGATATCATGTATCAATTAGTCTTTTATGACATTTAAATGAACACAATTTAATTACTTTTAATTTCCTATTTTCATTAAGTAATTCAATGTAATTTGTGTTACATCTGTATAGTAGCGTAAATTTTAATTAATGTATAGTACTATGCGAGTTATTGATTCAATCTTTTGTTTTTATAATACTTCAAAAATTAGTACGTGATATCATATGCATAAAGACCATCTTAAAATTACATCACAATAATAAATAAACATTAAGTCAACAACTAATGATTTCATATTGATATTAGAGTCATCAATTTTACTAAGTGGTGTCCCATAACGCTTGTACAGTACACTTGTAATCATTACACGTTGACAAATATAAGCTGATGATTCCCGTAAAACTACGTTATACGGTGAATTTGTAACGCAAATTTTTCATAACGTTTAGGACTGTCAAATATTAAGGTGTGGCGAAATGTTAAACCCAATTTTAGCTTTAAATTATTTTAATTAAAGGAAAAAATACTGCAGGAAATTTGAGAACAGTTGACTAGTCTATACGTTTTAGCAACGTTTCTACGAACAACGTGGCCCAGGTTAATATCACGTTACCGGTATTCATATAGTCTACCTCATCCGCACCAATGTAGTATTAAGACAATAAAAATTAAAATTCCACCAATATACGGTGACTGAATGAGGCCATGCAGAAAAATATCTTTTACGTGAGCACGTAAAATGTTTACGTTGGCAGGCTGAAAATATTTTCTGCAATTCCTAATTTTAACCACCGTACAAATAAGCATTTATTGTGCCACTATGTCACAACCGATGAACCAAAATTTATGGTGGTTTAATTAAAATACTTTGTAAAACCTTAACTATTCACGTATACCGAGACAGTTAAAACATCCTTTCTCTTAGTGTATCGAGGCAATCAGGTCTTGTATAGTGGGGAGGTGTGGGACCTCTATATGTAGTAACTACTACAAATGTAGTAACGGTCACAAATGTAATAAAATTGTGTCACATATGTAGTAACGAACCACAAATGTAGTAAGATTTGTCACATATGTAGTAAATGTTGGTCACAAATGTAGCAAAATTTCACCACAAATGCAGCAACAAAATTTTACCACAAATGTAACAAATTAATTTTACCACAAATGTAGTAAAATTTAAAAAATGATAAAATATATTTTTTTCAAAATGGGTAATATCTAGGTCAGTGTTAATTAATGACAAGCACTGTGGTTTCTCTGCCAGGTAATTTAAGGTATATCTGTCGGGTAATTTAAGGAATGAAACCCCAAACCCATATTATTCCTCGGTTTCAACCATGTTTAGCCAGAGTCAAATGCAAGTCGATTTTTCAGTTCTAAGTTATTTTTATCAAAAGTCTTAAAAATGTGTAACCTTTGTACAAATCAAAATAGACAGTTTGTAGTGCTTTGTTACAACCGCTATTGAAATAACGACCACTATTGAAATAATATTTCAATAGCGGTTGAGAATGCACTGAAATAACGACCACTATTGAAATAATTTCAATAGCGGTTGGGAATGCACTGAAATCACGACCACTATTGAAATTGGAATAATAATTTCAATAGCGGTTGTATCTGCACTGAAATAACGACCTCTATTGAAATAATTATTTCAATAGCGGTTGAGAATGCACTGAAATAACGACCACTATTGAAATAATTATTTCAATAGCGGTTGAGAATGCACTGAAATAACGACCTCTATTGAAATAATTATTTCAATAGCGGTTGAGAATGCACTGAAATAACGACCTCTATTATTTCACTAGCGGTTGGG
This sequence comes from Anadara kagoshimensis, assembly GCA_021292105.1. Taxonomy (NCBI): domain Eukaryota; kingdom Metazoa; phylum Mollusca; class Bivalvia; order Arcoida; family Arcidae; genus Anadara; species Anadara kagoshimensis. The sequence continues at coordinate 19,480,204 of CM037871.1, read as the reverse complement.
AATGCACTGAAATAACGACCACTATTGAAATTATTTCAATAGCGGTTGAGAATGCACTGAAATAACGACCACTATTGAAATTATTTCAATAGCGGTTGAGAACTGAAGTAACGACCACTATTGAAATAATAGTCTTAAGAACTTTTTTCTACACGAATAACCTAACCGCCTATTGAATATATTTGCGATGACGATTATGTTTATCACTGCACAACCAGTGAATATGATTTTATTCGTTAATTAATAGTAATATATTTTACCATACCAAAAACAAAAGTTATAAGAGGTATTTGTTGAGGAACAGTCGTAATTTACCTCTCTAATGTATAGTATATACTGGTAAGTTTATACATTAGCTTGTTTCCTATAAACAGTATATACTGGTCAAAATCATTACGAAAACCTTGCATGTACAGCTGCATTTTTCGAGTTTAAGGTGCTTTGATTTTATTATTAAGATATCCGTTTAAATATTTTTAAGAATGGTTTTTTTCTATAACATTCAGTTTATAAACATAATGAACTATAATCCATACATATTAACCGCAAATTTTTTCAGAGAAGAAAATGATAAGATATTTCAGATCTGATATATAAGACCCAAGTTAAAAAATAACATTGAGCTAAATTATACAATGCATAAGTACAGGACTTAAAATCTTCTTCAATGATACATCAAAACTGCACTGCAATATGTATTTCCCATTATTTTGAAAAAGAGATGGGAGGCAATAAAACAATACATTAAAATATTACCGTATGTGACAAGTTCATCTGCAAAGGCATTGAGACAGAAAAGGAAGAAAAAACTAGTTTTTTCAGTGCCACTACTTATCATTTGTTATCGCTAACCAATCGAAATAGACTCGGGAGTCACGGGGTGCTTTCAAGAGAAGAAGTCACTTTGTACTGATCAACAGAGGTAAGTGCTTTTTAAAAATAAAAAATAAATAAAATTTATAAATTACTATATTCAATGGGATTCATAAAGTAAAACCATTTAAAAAGAACGAGATAGAAAAGTGTGTATCTTACAATTCATAAAATGCAGTTTTCTTCTTTAAAACGTTACATATGACAAAAATACAAATAAAAGATGAACATGTTAAGATTCATATTGCAGTTCGTAATTTTTAAATTTAAGCAGAGCGATATTTAGACTAATTTCAAGAAACAACTTTCTAGTCTATATGTGCATTTATATAAACACAACAATATACATTAGGGTTAATCCAGTGTAATTAAACCATTGGACGTGAAAACGGCAAAACAAAGTGTACACGTGAACTTCCAGCATGGAAGTGAGGCCGGATGATCCGGAAGCAGGCCCGTAGCAGCCTATTTGAAAGTGGGGGGGGGGGGGGGCAAACCAAAGGGTCAAGTGAAGACAGTGCGCCGCAGGTAACAATTGGTATGAAATACGAAACATATTTTGGAGAAATAGGAACTAACACTCTGCTTGGACCGAAGTTTTTCTTATTCTAAAGCCACTAAAAAAAGCTTTTGTAGTTATTTGTAATGATTTTCAATGATTTGAAGTATTTTTATGATGTAAAGTTATAAAGGACAATAATCTTATTGATGATTATTGTACTTAATTTTGTGTATTCAATTTTTAAAATAAAGAAAAGTATTTGAGGGTTCCTTTTTAGTATCTTATTTACTGGATCGCAAACACACCGATGCAGAGAAAGAGAGAGAGAGAGATTTACTAGATCGAAAACACACTGATGTACAGAGAAAGAGGGAAAAAGAGAGAGAAAGAGATTGATTGAATGGGTTTTACGTCCCAGTCAAGAATATTCTACTTATATCGAGACGTCACCAGCTATAGGTGAAGTGGCAGAAATTTTGACCTTTGCAGTGCGCTCAGGGAAATGTGCATGGAGGGTTCTTTTGCGTGCCATGCCTACCTTGTAACTGGGCTTCGGTTTTTAAAGTCTCATCCGAATGACCCCGTGACTTTCATTTCTAATTACCAAGTGCTTGGCGAAAGAACAGTCTCTACTTTTTTTAAATCTTGGTCAGAACCGGCCAACCCATGGTTTGAACCCATGACCTCCCACACGAGCGAGCACTCTACCGAGAGAGAAAGAGAGATTAACTGGATCGTAAATACCGGATACGGAGCGAGAACTCTACCAACTGAGAGAGAGAGAGAGAGAGAGAGAGAGAGAGAGAGAGAGAGAGAGAGAGAGAGAGATATTAAAACAGCATCAGCAGTTTTTCATTTATTTTGTTGATTTTCACATTTCCTCAAGCTTTTAGTCTTTCTTTTTATATAAACCAATATACAATGGGGGGGGGGGGGGGGGGGGGGAGTGGTCTAAAGCGCGCGCTTACGGATCAAAGGGCCGCTTACAGCCTAGGTTCGAATCCCAATCGGTGAGAAAGTTGGTGGTTTTCTCCGGTTACTCCGGTTTCCTCAACCATCCCAGAACTGATCGCCCCGATATAAGTGAAAGTAAACTCCATTCTAATATACAATGGAGCCACATTAATCAGGGCAGTACTTGTCTGAAAATCAATAAAATAAATAAAAAACTTTTGATCGTCCGGATAAATGAATTTAAGCGTCCGGAGTACTGAAATGATAATAGGTAAATATGACTTTTATTCCTCACATTCTCACGAAAAGATAATTATTTCAATAGTGGTCGTCATTTCAGTGCATCCTCAACCGCTATTGAAATAATTATTTCAATAGAGGTCGTTATTTCAGTGCATTCTCAACCGCTATTGAAACAAGCTTACAGTAAGTATTGCAGACAATTATAAGTGCCCAACCGGTGATAAGGGACATTTCAGTCCCTGCCATAGTACATAATATAATGATCGTACAATGTGTTCTAAGAGTAATGTTGAATGTTATGTGATATGAAACGGATGGACGCACATCTGAAAATAACGACCTTTAGATATGCATAAAAATGACATTCTGGTGATCAATTTTGTAAAGTTTGAGTAAAATCCCTTCAGTAGTTTGGAAGGAGTTGCAGATACAAGCTTTCTGGACGGACGGACGGCTGAACGGACAGACGCACATCCGACAACAACGTCCTTTGGATATGCATAAAAGGACTTCCTGATGATCAATTTTGTAAAGTTTGAGTGAAATCCCTTCAGTAGTTTGGTAGGAGTTGCGGATACAAGCCCGGACAGACGGACAGACTGACAGACCGACAGACTGACAGACGGACATCGACTATCACTATAATCCCCTTTCGGTTTCACCGATAGGGGACTAATAATTATTTCAATATAGGTCGTTATTTCAGTGCATTCTCAACCGCTATTGAAATAATTTCAATAGTGGTCGTTATTTCAGTGCATTCCCAACCGCTATTGAAATAATTTCAATAGTGGTCGTTATTTCAGTGCATTCTCAACCGCTATTGAAATAATTTCAATAGTGGTCGTTATTTCAGTGCATTCCCAACCGCTATTGAAATAATAGAGGTCGTTATTTCAGTGCATTCTCAACCGCTATTGAAAAATTATTTCAATAGAGGTCGTTATTTCAGTGCATTCTCAACCGCTATTGAAATAATTATTTCAATAGTGGTCGTCATTTCAGTGCATCCTCAACCGCTATTGAAATAATTATTTCAATAGAGGTCGTTATTTCAGTGCAGATACAACCGCTATTGAAATAATTATTCCAATTTCAATAGTGGTCGTGATTTCAGTGCATTCCCAACCGCTATTGAAATTATTTCAATAGTGGTCGTTATTTCAGTGCATTCTCAACCGCTATTGAAATAATTATTTCAATAGTGGTCGTTATTTCAATAGCAGTTGCAACAGTGCTTCAATTAATACAGAGTGATCAGATGACTTCGTGTGGGTGGGGTGAAATGGGGTGGGGTAGATGCGTACATAACTAGACAAAAACAAAATACAACACCATCACTTAAAACTTAGAAAACGCCAAATTACTTATTATGTCAGGTTTTTTGTTTTTTTTTTTTTTTTTTTTTGGGGGGGGGAGGTGCATTGTTCATCTAGTTGGTCAAATTGCAATATTCAGCAGGCAACTGGACACCCACCCATAGCAATGCAAATTAAAAATAATAAGCTAAGAATTTAGTTACAAAATAAAACAATCTGAATTTTTTTTGAACACTTCCGTTTAATTTAAACCGCAGACAAAAGAGAAAACCTTAAAGAAGTACCACACTATGATCTGTTTCTAGCGAATGGGTACGCAACTAGCCTGTGAGAAGTGCAAACACTAAGCAGGGTACAAGAGTTGAGAGTTGAGTAATGGTGTTTAACATCCCAGTCAAAAATATTTTACTTATATCGAGACGTCGCCAGCTATAGGCGAAGGTGCAGAAATTTTGCATGTGGGTTGCGCTGATGGCATTATACAGCAGGGTTCTTTAGCGTGCCAAGCCCACCGTGACACGGGACCTCGTTTTTTTTTAAGTTCCCATCCGAAAGAACCGTGACTTTCATTCGTAATGCCCAGTGCTTGGCGAAAGAACAACATACACCATATATGATTACAGACGTTCTATTTTACAGACTAACACATCTTATAAAATGCAGTTCATATACTTCAATAACGTTGTTTACGAAGTATTGTAAATGCAACAGAGAGAGAGAGAGAGAGAGAGAGATCATAAAAATCAGCAAAGATTACAAAAATCTTTGAGGTTGCTCCCACATATTGGACCAAATCAAGTGTAGTCATCGTAAAAACATAAATTTCAGCGAAGCAAAATGAAACCTGAACTTGATCTGTAACACATTATGGTAGACCTATATGCCAAATCAGTTCAATATGTGCAAGCTATTACGAAAAAAAACTGCAGAAAACTGTTACTAGTATTTCAATAAAATTATTAAAGACAATTGCAAAGGATCAGATTCGTAGTAAAACAAAACGTTAACTTGATCTGCAACTCATTGTAGTTGACTCCCATTCAAAAACTCTATCTGAAAGTGTTTAGGAAACAATGCAGAAAACTTATAATTGACTGATGGACGGACGGAGGGACCGACCAAACAGCATTATACTTCCTACATCTTAAGTGCCGTGGAGTATAATAATCAATACATGTACCCTACTAAAATCTGCAAAAATACAGAAAACCCAGAAACTTAAATTTAAAAATTTACAAACCGAAGTATAATGAAAAATAAGAGGCCAATTGGCATTATCGCTCATCGCATAATACATAACATAGGTACAGGGGTAACACCCTTACAAGGATTATCAGATACTAGTAGTTATTATTATGATTTATTTATTACATTTATATCTGAATTACTATTACATGTTATGCTAATCATTTTGTAATGTGCCGTGTTACGCCACATAGCGGTGTTGCCGCATAAACGTGTTCCAACACGTCTATGCGGGAAATTTCAACGCATAAAGAGAAAGCTTTTATGCGGCAAAAAGGCTACATTCCGCCGCATAAAGAAAATAATTACTATCACACCCCCATTTACACATCCATCATTATTACCACCTTCACAAAAAGCACCACCACCATCGTGCACCACCACCATAATAATTATTATTATTATTATCAAAGCAAAAGTCGAAATTCTGCCAAAATCACAAGCTAACGATCATCAATATCACAGTCATAATCGCCACCGCCGTCGGCACGTTTTGCGCTCTCATCGGCCCTGTCCCCATCCTCGTATTGTTATTATTACCATTATCAACAATACCAACAATATAAATTCTTAATTGTGACAACCGTTGTCATAATTTATATCACCACCGCCGTTTTTGTCAAGATATCAGCTCTTTTTAAATTTCATACCAATTCGTTAAAACTAGCCATCGTTATGCGTCAAAAAGGCAGCCTTGCGCCGCATTTAAGCAAGACATCTTTATGCGTTGAACGCCGCCGCATAAACGTGGCGGACCTCTTTATGCGTTGGAATTCCCCGCATAGACGTGTTGGGCGCGTTTATGCGGCAACACCGCTATGTGGCGTAACAGTGCCGCTTTATGTGACACTAATTGTTTTCAAGTAAATAGAAAAAAACCCAGCAAAATTAACAATTTATACATATATTTTTCTTTGGTATTTAATAAAGTCACTTATAGCCACTTCTATCGGGATAGAATTCCATTCTATCGAGTTAAAAGTCACTTCTAACGCGTTAAAAGTCGCTTCTATCGGGTTAGAACGCACCTTAAATGTTGGTTTCTAACGTTCAGATTTTGAAATTTTCGTTACTACATATAGCGGTTTTCATTTACTACATATGTGGTAACAAAAATTGTTACTACATTTGTGGTAACGGTCGTTCCTACATTTGTGGTTCGTTACTACAAATGTGACACAATTTTATTACATTTGTGACCGTTACTACATTTGTGGTAGTTACTACATATAGGGGTTCCACAGGAGGCCTAATTGGCCGTACAAAACCAAATACCTTCGGCATGGAACTGATAACCTTTTTACACTTGATTCTTTCTAAATTGGATTCGAACTTATTCGATAAAAGACACTTTGATGCGTAATCCGGCACTTTAGTTCACTCGACCTCTGAGGTGGCCCAAGAGTGTGCTTGAATCTTATGTCATAACTATGATTCAGTGCAATTACAAGACGTAAAGAAGATGACATGCAATATCGATATTTGAAATATTGTTTTTAACGATATATATTGCCTTGATGCAAAACGCCACCAAATGTAATGTAATGTAATTTTTTGAGAAAGAAATGTTTTTAGATTTTTATATATTCGGAATGTCGTTCGTTTATTTCATAATACGAATAATCTTGAGACTGCATCTATGCAGGATAAATTAGTTTTTCAATGTCGTTCCAGTGTTATCAGAAATAAATGTTCCAATTACAATAAATCAAATTTGAGATTACATGTCAAAAAACAAATTTTTGATTATTGATAGAGTAATTCACTTGACCCGTTATGATGTTACTGCTCTATATGTTGTTTTATTAGTTAGGAATTAACTGGATTTAAGATCTATGCTTGATAATTCAGCTAAATTCGCTTCCAGTTTCTTGATGTGTACAGATATGCATGAATGCCAGCTATCATCATATCAAGACAATGCTGTTCTTTTATTGTGTTTGTTGTATATAGATGATATTTTTATTTTTGAAAAAATAAAAATACCTAAAGATCTTTTTGTAAACCACAATTTTTAGATGAACATCAACATTTCAAACTGAATTGTAGATTTCTAGTTTATTTTATCCACCGGCAATGTTTGCATTATTGACCATGAACTAAGTTTTTAAACAGACTTGCAAAAATTACTATCTCTGCTACTGTGTGTGACAGTTATCATTATCAATACTGAACCGATTTTGGTTTTTACAGCAATAGACGGTCGTTTCCAAACAAAAGTCCTCATCAGTAGAGCTCGGACCAAATTTGTGGAAATCCAAATATTTCCATGTTGTTGATATTGATAGAGTAATTCACTTGATCCGTTATGATGTTACTGCTCTATATGTTGTTTTATTAGTTAGGAATTAACTGAATTTAAGATCTATGCTTGATAATTCTGCTTAATTCGCTTCCAGTTTCTTGATGTGTATAGATATGCATGAATGCCAGCTATCATCATATCAAGACAATGCTGTTCTTTTATTGTGTTTGTTGTATATAGATGATATTTTTATTTTTTTTATTTTTTCAAAAATAAAAATACCTAAAGATTTTATTATAAACCACAATGTTTAGATGAACATCAGCAATTCAAACTGAGTTGTAGATTTCTAGTTCATTTATCCACCGGCAATGTTTGCATTATTGACCATGAACTAAGTTTTTAAACAGACTTGCAAAAATTACTATCTCTGCTACTGTGTGTGACAGTTATCATTATCAATACTGAACCGATTTTGGTTTTTACAGCAATAGACGGTCGTTTCCAAACAAAAGTCCTCATCAGTAGAGCTCGGACCAAATTTGTGGAAATCCAAATATTTCCATGTTGTTGATATTGATAGAGTAATTCACTTGATCCGTTATGATGTTACTGCTCTATATGTTGTTTTATTAGTTAGGAATTAACTGAATTTAAGATCTATGCTTGATAATTCTGCTTAATTCGCTTCCAGTTTCTTGATGTGTATAGATATGCATGAATGCCAGCTATCATCATATCAAGACAATGCTGTTCTTTTATTGTGTTTGTTGTATATAGATGATATTTTTATTTTTTTTATTTTTTCAAAAATAAAAATACCTAAAGATTTTATTATAAACCACAATGTTTAGATGAACATCAGCAATTCAAACTGAGTTGTAGATTTCTAGTTCATTTATCCACCGGCAATGTTTGCACTATTAACTATGAACTAAGTTTTAATAAAGACTTGCAAAAACTACTGTCTCTGGTACTGTGTGTGACAGTTATCATTTATAATACTAAATTTAGTTTGGTTTTTACAACAATAGACGGTCGTTTCCAAACAAAATTTCTCATCAGTAGAGCTCAGACCAAATTTGTGGAAATCTAAATATTTCAATGTTGTTGATATTGATAGAGTAATTCACTTGACCTGTTATGATGTTACTGCTCTATATGTTGTTTTATTATTTAGGAATTATCTGGATTTAAGATTTATGCTTGATAATTCTGCTAAATTCGCTTCTAGTTTCTTGATGTGTACAGATATGCATGAATGCCAGCTATAGTCATATCAAGACAGTTGCTATCTATCTCTCGGTAGCGTTTCTGCCACTAGCTATCCATATCTCGGGAGCCGAGTTTTGATTCCTTTTTAGTGAGCTTAGAGTTAAACTTTCGACAGGCCTGTACTGAATGTACATACTTTTAACCTTGTTGTCTGACAGTATAATGAAAAAAATGTAATAGTAGTAGTAGTACTAATGGTAGTATTAATAATAGCTTCGTTTGTGAGGAATTTTAAAATTTAAGAATCAGAATTTTGCTCAAATTAAAAGAATGAATAGTTTGTTTTTCACTTACTTGAGCTCAGTCGTAACGAGAAATTGAGCATCAACGATTGAAATAGAATATCTCTGCAGGGTAAACATTTGCTTGTGTGAAGTTTTTACATTACATTTTGTAAAAGTCGGTCCAAATTTTACGATTTTTACTTACGTTTTCCGTCACAAATACAGGTGTCATAAACTTGGTATGATCTGCAATCTTCTTATCGTTTTAATTTACAGTATAATTAATGTTTCAAATTTGCAGGATATTTAGACATTCCCATAAGTTTGTGATATGTAAAATCCAAAAGCAGCAACATTTCCCTTACAACAGAAATAGTTTATGATGATCGTAGATACCCATAGCAATGAATGTTGTCAAAAGTATAAAGTAAATGAACAATTTCAAACATTATTAAAGTTGCAACTGTCTGCTCGATATAAAATAAATAATCTTGACTGGGGCATGCATCACCCTCACTAAAATTTATTTGTTAGGAGCAACTCCAATAGTGAAACCATAACTTTGAAGCTTCTACACTTTTAAATTTTTTTCGATGCAAAACTTTACAAACCAAAAGACCTACTTACATACATAAACTAGAAATTATAATTTTTTGTAAGATTTCTATTGAATGTTTTAAAATGTTTTCTGGATTATAATGGAAGCTTAAACAAGTCCAATGTAAAACAGATGAATAAAGAATAATGTCAATTTATGTTAACTTTATGGCAAGGGATACTGGTTCTGATATGTATACTGTCAGTACAGACCTGTCGAAAGTTTAACACTGGGCTAAAGTAAAGGAGTTTAAGCTGGGCTACCTTGTGACCGAGGCATAAATAAGCTGCCAAGAAATATTTACAGCTGCCGATAAATTGTCGAAATATAGATAACGAGGGACTTAGATGTGCTGGTACTAATTCGTTATCTTAGTGTTTAACTTTCGACAGGCCTGTACTGTATATCTTAATATAAATCAATCTCCGTTTTGATATAATAGTAATACATGTCTTCATTGTCTTGTATGTTCAATTACCCCACAACATGTCACTATGAATGTATATCGTATCTTCTTTGAATGGAGTAATGGTTTTTTAGATTAAGATATATATGAAAAAGTAAACTTAATAAATTCAAAGGACGCGTACACTAAACGTTTGGACATTTACAAAATTGCAGAAATAACGTACAGTATCAGCTTAAAGGTTCATACACGTTACATAAATATGCACATTACACTACATTATATCAAATTGTTATACTTATTTTAAATTTTGAAACTGATACGAGTTTTTGTTGTATATATACAAATATAATATAAACAAAATAAATATGGTCTGGAATAGGTTTTGATAGCCATGTAAAAAAGTACAATATGGACATGTCGAAAGTTTAATATTGCACTGCCGAAAAGAAGTTGAAGCCCAGATGTCCAGTGGCGAAGCAGCTGATTGTACTGTCTCGAGATAGGCAACAGCTACCGAACGTTTGCCAAAATATAACCGACGATATGGGCAATACGAGCTTCCAACTTGGCACCAACTCTGAACGGTAAGCTAAGTGTTAAACTTTCGATAGGGTTTGTGCTGTATGTACCTTGATGTTCCAGACTGATTTTGGAATTAGATATTACAATGTCTGATAAAATAATCAATATTTTGAGATATATGTAAGTATAATAATATAATAATAGTTTGAGAATATTTGTTTAGAAGTGATTGATCGAGATTTCTAGCGGGATGTCTATTACAACAGACGCCAATTCCAGTTAGGATGGTTAAGTTGGTGATCGGTGTTTTCTGAAAAAATACTACTTTAGCTCGTTGAACTTAACTTGATAGCAGGCTTTAAACACTAAACCTTCTAGTTACTTATATGGCTTTATTTATTTATTTATTTATTTATTTATTTATTTATTTATTTATTTATTTATTTAAATAAATCTTGGAGAAAAGAAAACTCTAATAAGTCCCACAGCCATTGATAAGAACACAAATGATGAAGATTTCTAACAACAGGCGCCAATTTCAGTTAGGTTGGTTAAGTTGGTGATCGGTGTTTTCTGGTATATACCACTTCAACTCGTTGAACTTACAACTTGATAGTAGATTTAAAATAGTAATGTATGAACCAGAACGTTTTGTCTAAACCTTAAAAACAGAAAACGGAAATACAGTCATATAACCGTTGATATGGACAACTAATCGAACTTATTCTCGAACAAAGTCCTCCGTGATGAATTTTATCCACTTTTTCTCGAGATTTTCTTAGTGCATTGTCTATTGTAAAGTACACAGTTTAGCTACAAATTCATGTAAAATCACAAATGTTCGTGAGGGATTCAATTTCGATATTTTCGTGGGTAAGTGATAACCACGAAATTAAATCTCAACGAAAATAATAAATTACCACGGCCCTTTATGGGATTTATTTTCAAACGACAGAATTCCACGAAATTTTCTCCCGATAAATATTTTTCAAATGGGAAAACCACGAAATTTTAACCCTCGAATATGAGTGATTTTACAGTATTACACAATAACTTCGAATTACTTCTAATTCATACAATAAACAGTAAAACAAAACGCTGTCTTTGTTCTTTCTCTTGTCTTACTTTGCTCAGTGTGTTTCAATAGCTTCTAGTTGTAAGTGTCCTCAAAAGCAACAACACGTGGCCTACTCTTTTTCGAACTCGTGATATCAAATTGGGTGAGTAAGTGTTGACTTAATAATGATAATAATAATAATATGATAACGATGGTGATGTGCATTGGATTCCATTTTACTTGACATGCAAATATGGCATTGATTCGCTCGCTGGGCCAATATATTTAAAGCGCCACTTGAACATGTAAAAACTATCAGTTGAAAAGTTCCACTAGGCGGATTCCAATGCCAAAACTACTTTAATTTATTGGGAAAAGGTTATGGTGGTACGATGATAGGTTTAAAAATGTCACAGGTTTAACTCTACAGATAAAGAAAAAAATTATTCTTGATAGCAAATTATGTTTGCAGTGTGTGTAAGAGAAACGAAAGAAAACAATCATCTGTCTAACGAGGTGCATCAGAAAAGATGAATACAGCAAAATCTACATCGTGTTTACTGGACAAGGCTTATTTACAAGATCAAACCAATAATTTTGAAGAAATTATATGACACTTAGCTACATAATACCATGAATACTAGTATATAATCATTAGATCATAGTTAATCCATCACCATGGGAAAATGGGAAAAGAAATACTTCCAATATAAACCCTTGGCGCTTTCTCTGTCCATTGATATAATAAATAATTAAAGTGATTTTTAGAGCAAAACTATGAAAAAAACTTTTTTTCACAATATTTCTCATTACAGCTTTGAATATCCACAAGACGTCACAAAGTTTGAACCTAAAAATTACATGTATCCAGTATTTCATAAAGAAAGAAACAATCAAAAACACACATACCAGTAAATGTCCAAATCACAATGCAAACATCAAAGGCAAAACTTTGAAAACTGTCCAGATACGTTCAACGTTCACTACACGTTAACTTCGGTCGAGGACTCCGGAAATGTATGAAAAAACCATTGACCTGCCTGTTTGACCTTTATTTTAAATATTTATGAATAGGGATAACACGTGTCAATTTCGTCTTCATAATGAGACCACTCATCATGTACAGTGTGCATTTAATATCTGCAAATCCTAATACACGTACTATATATGTATTCGATGGATCCTTCTATATGAATATTCCTAATAAAAGGTCAAGTGGACAGGTCAATGTTGTTTGCCTATAAGGCCCTACTGTCTAGCTAGCTATAATTACAACGAATAAAAATAAAATTTGAGATGGAACTTTGGATAATTGTGGATACAAAGACATCATACTTGTCAACAATCTTGTGATCTTGACCAATCAACACCAAAACCGATATTTTGGATCGGTGTATTGTCCTCCAATTAGGTGTTTAAATGTTTTGTTGCCATATGAGAATTTAATTTATTACCCTTTTGGATGTTCGTTTCGGACCAAGAACATACTTTATTGCCCCCCTTCTTATTTTTTTATTTTTTTATTTTTTTTTTATTTAATGTCCTTTTTGCTTGCAGTTCCCCACAAAATGAATAAGTAAAAAATAAATAAATTCATTGATTCTGTTAAGAGTCACAATGCACAGATATTACGCAAAATTATATAATATTTTCCCCTGATCTTATCTGCTTGTTATTTTGGATATTTATCACTTTACATAGTCGGTATCTAATTCATTTAAACATTTTTGACATTTCTCTCCCTGTGTATCCCCATGCTTATGACAAGTAACCTTCATCAAGCATTGTTTAGCTTAGTTACCGTGTCAAATATCTTACCACTCAAATTAATCATCAATAATTCAGAGCTTGAGATATGAGAATTTGAATCGTTTTAGCCAGCATTTAAACGACAGGGCGGTAATCGGATTTTATTTTAAAAAGTGAGGATTGTTTCCTCCATCATTTAATTAATATTCAGTATGTGATGTTTATTTGTAATATTAGTTCCTGTATACATCAAAGTATTCCAGAAGCTGATAAAAGGCAGATCAAATCCCAGATATTAATTTTCATTTATTTGTCAAATTAAACTTACAGTTAAGCCTGGTTTAAATCCATTTCGATAACTAAGCGTGGCGGGTGTAGCTAGCTAAACAGGAGGTGCTAACCCCTCCGAAGCACATGGTCTCACTTCCTTGGTGGAAGTTCACGTGTCTAACCTGGCTTGTCAATTCTAAGGATTTTACTTTGCTTCTGGATTGTTTAGTATATTTGTTTTTGATTAGCAAACTCGCTTTTTGTCACGGTATTTTGAAGTCTCCAAAATTTCTTTTCTGATGCGTTTGCCATTGATGTATTGCTAAACACCTTTAAAATGCCAAAATTTTAATGAACAAATGGTGACTTTGACTCTTAATTTAACGGTATTTACAATTAAAACAAGGGATCCCACTTATATATTTTATTGGATCTTAGTCATATACCATTTTTTTAAATGTATTTTATGATTTTTTTTTAAAAAGGTATATGACACTTCTATACGCACATTAAAAATTTATATTGAAAATGAATCCTTATTTTCCCAAACAATAAATCAACAAATCCTCTGTTTATTTTCACATATATCTTTTCATGAAAAAATATTGAAGTTGAATAATATTCCGATAATATGTATTAAGGGTCATTTGTTTTAAAATAAATGTGATGTTAAGCAAACTTAAACTGGACGAAATTCTGACAATGGACCAAATATCAAGTCAGAAGAAATGCTATCACTATAACCTTGCAAACGAAGGTTAGGGGGTATATAGGAATCACCCTGTCTGTCCGTCCTCCTATCCGCCCCAGTATCGTGTAGCCTCATGCTCCCATGCTATGAATAGATTTTAAAAATCAACGTGAGACGACGTGTCGCATACAAAGTTGAGACGCATAGGTCAAGGGTCTAGGTTACAAGGCCAAATCTTAGATACAACTCAGATTCATTTGTCTCCCTGGAGACTTCTTCTTGTCTTCACTGCGGTAGCTCAGTTGGTAGAGGGCTCGCTCCGTAAGTGGGAGGTTGTGGGTTCAAACCCCGGCCGGGTCTGACCCAAGACTTGAAGTTCTTTCGCTAAGCACTCGGCATTACGAAATGAAAGTCGCGGTTCTTTCGGATGGGAACTTAAAAATAATCGAGGTCCCGTGTCATGGTGGGCTTGGCACGTTAAAGAACCCTGCAACGCTCAGAACAAAATTTCTGCACCTTCGCCTATAGCTGGCGACGTCTCGTTATAAGTGAAATATTTTTGACTGGAACGTTAAACACCATTACTCACTAACTCTTCTTGTCTTTATTTGTTCGTATGTTCTTGAGTGTTCCTGACCCCGGTTTTACAATCATTCCTTAGCTAAGATTTTCCTTAACTTCAATTTTGCAAAATTTCAAATCGTTTTAATAATATCGTTAATTTTCAAGATATTCAGGGATTTAAGGAGTTATTTTTAAGATTACTTATAAATTCAAACATTTGCATTAATGTTCATTAGTATCATGAGTAAGAATTACCCAAATTTGCTAAATTTAAGTTAAGGAAAGTCTTATCTAAGAAATGATTGTGAAACCGGGACCTGGTTTCACTGGCTCACATTCAAGTACATATCTTCAACAACAATTTCTTTATGCCATTTTGAACTACAAATATATATATTGCTATGTAAGCCTCTCACATTTGTTACATTTAGCTGCGCTTAAATAAGTCCAATAATGACTCTCATAAATAAAAATCGTTAAAGAAAATAACCAAACAATCGACAAAATAATCCACATTCATTTAATCTGATTTGTACAGATTTGTTTTTGTTTACTTTTAATTGCTTCTTGTTTACTTTGTGCTTTTATTCCTCTTAAGGAAATTAGTTCAAGCTGGAGGATTGATGCATTTAGTCCAATAAAACCCCAAAATCAGATTCTTGGAACTAAAATGGATATTAGATACCGATATAAACTCCTTGAGATCTGACCCATTGTGATGAAGTATGGTCTGAATTCCTTTTGATCATCCTATTGTTAAGATTTCACTATAAATCAAAGCTATATATATGAAAATCTTAAAGGTCAAATCATCAATATATCGGTTTACGGATACCAATATCTGTTTGATCTTAGAACACTCCAAAATTTCATCAATAGAGTTCGCATTCGTACCACGTGATGCCTCATAACGTTGTTAATTAAAATGTTTTTGATTAGACATTATTTTTATTTTGCCAAGTGTCCTTTTAAAGTTTGGAGTTGTTCAATCAGTTGTATTTTGCGTCATATTATATGTTACATTATTAAGGTCAAATCGTCAGTATATCGGCATTATTCATCAATAGATTTCGCATTCGTGCCATGTGATGCCTCATAACGTTGTAAATTAAAATGAATTTGATTGGACATTATTTTTAATTTAGCAAGTGTCCTTCCAAAGTCGGGAGTTATTCAATAAGTTTTATTTTGCTCTATATGGTAAATTCTTAAGGTCAAATCGTCAGTATATCGATTTATGGATACCAATATCTGTTTGATCTCGGAGATCTAAAAATCGGCGGTTGGATGCGGATTTTAGTATATCCCCGCAAACTTGTTTGAGGGGGTATATAGGAATCACCATGTCTGTCTGTTCGTGTAAAATCGTGTCCGGGCCATACCTCATCAATGCTTTAGACTAGTCCTAAAACTTCACATGAATAATCTTCATGGTCCAAAGGTGTGTCATGACCTTGAACAAAGGTCATATCGGAAAGGTCAAGGTCGCAGGAAAACTTAAAATGTTGGGGACGGGGGTATTTGGCTCTCAAGAGACAGTTCCAGTTTTATCAAGTGTTCTTCCAAAGTTAGGAGTTATTCGACGAGTTGTACTATGTTGCGCTGTGTTGACATCTTAAGGTCAAATCATCAGTATATCGTTGTTTGGATATCTGGATGAAATAAAATCCAAATAAAATAAAATAAAAAATCATGACGCGCTGAAGTTTCATATCTCTTTCATTCTTAATTTTGATTTCAAACTTGGCGGATGTAGTTAGTCAGAGAGGAGTTGCTAACCCTTCCGAAACACCTGGCCTTACTTCCCTTTATTCGTCAATTTTACTCTGCTTTTTGGATTGTTGTTTGAACATGTACAGATGGGTTCGTGTTGATTGTAAATACCGGTATTGTTTTCACAATTTGATCGGCTTTGTGTTTTTTTAATGTTATATGAAAGTACGGACAAACGCATAAACAAAACCCCAAAGAATTAAAAACGTAGAACTGGTATTAATGGATAGCGCGGTCCATTCGTCGTTCAAATCTCTAAATCATTCACTCTCTGTTTATTAACATAGCATATATTTTACAAGAAATGACAGCATTGAAAATTATGGGGATTTAGAACCAAACAAAGTGTTTATAAGTGGTCATTTGGCGGGTTCTAAAACAAAATGCACTATTTACCAGCCAACTATACCAAGACATAGCGGTCAAGTCCAGGTAATCGTTGATACCTTCAGATGATTTAGAATGACATGGTAAGCATTTAAAATCAAATTATGAAAATATATTGGCAATCCATAGTGTTGTGAATTACTCGAGGGAATATCATTTATTGAATTTGATATGATTTACTCCATATTTTAAGTGCATTTACTTCTAGTTTTTGACATTTTTCTAGGATTTTTGCAGACAGTTATTAAGTAAAAGGTAATATATATTATCGACAAATCTATTTATTTTATTTTTTGTCGTGTTGTATGAAACACCATTGTCATCCTGCAATTGATGCACGTTTTCATTAGAAGAGATTACAATGTTGTGTCGTTATTATTTCCCTTTAATGGAACTCTTTTGTTCTATAGAATGTGTAATGTAAGTGACTCGTGCAAAGTTATGTTCTTATTTTTCGCCTTATATATGTATAACATTTTGTGTGTATTGTTTAGAACACAAATATAGTTTGCTCAAAAAATAGTAAATCAAGAATAAACATACCGATCCCCCACTCCCCCCCCCCAAAAAAAAAAAAATCCCAAAGCATCGTAAAATAAACACAACGATTTATGTCCAGATAACAATTAACAAAGTAAAAAATAAACATGTTGAAATCACAATCCCAAAGCAAAGTAAAAACACGCATACCATTCCATGTCCAAATCACAATCCAAGTAAAACTTTTAAATTGGCTTACCAAGTTAAACACAAGGTAAGTGAGGCCGGGTGCTTCGTAAGGACAAGCATCTCCTGTTGAGCTATCTAGACCAGACATGCGTGTAGTCTGGGGAACATAAAAAGATATTTAATCATCTGGATTTCAAAAACCACAGAATCTTTGGAGCAAAAAGGAAAAAGAAGAAAACTAATTCTAAATTTAATACCATACGCGTAGATCGTGGGTTTAATAATGGACTAAAGTATTTTAGACCGACCATGCTTTTTTATGTTCCGACACTGGCCGCCATCGCGATACCAAAGCAGCGTCAATTGCAAGACAACTAATGACGTAGAGAACAAAATAATATACCGTAGTGCCAATATAAGACTATTCTCTATTTTATTTAAACGGCTTCATATTTGTCAATGAATTTAAAGACTCCAATTAAATTCTAAGACCATAAGGCAACATTTTACACTGCATTTTCTCATATTGTGTGTGTGTGTGTAAACTGAACGTTAATATTTTCTAATCTCAGTGAACACGTATGCCCAATGCTTAATGCAAGACGTAAAAATATCTATCATACAGACTTGAAAAACGTAAAACACTGGGCTAACGGAACGGAACCGAAGCGCAGTACAGGGTTGTCGAGAGATGTTGATAGCTAGTGACAGAAAACCTGTCGAAAGATAGATTGCAGCTGCCCAAAAGCTGTAGAGATATAGCTAACAATAGTCCTAGATTAACTGCCTGTCGATTCGGCTCTTCAGTTAGCTGAGTGTGAAACTATAGACGGGTCTGTACTGTATATAGATTTATACAATCATGTTAAAGATGCATTCCTGTAGAGAGAAAATCTCTATATACGATTACAGAAAATGGAATAATGAAGATAACCTATCGTTTTCGTGCCTAAAATGGTTAAAATTACCGGTTTTATTAAGTAATAATGAACACCGGAAGATAAATAGTGCCAATAATGTATTACTCCGCGACTTTAATAACTGGTTACATTACAACCTATAAATTATCCTTCCCTGAATCACAGTTAGGTCTCAATCAATTGATTGAAAGGTACTTCATCGTGAATAGAAATAAGTCTTACTGTCTTAGATATTGTAGATAAATATACGTTTGTCGTCACAGAATGGTTTTCTCTCTTCGTTTTCCGATCTCAGAGGTTATATACATGAACACTCTCTAGCAAGCATATCCAACTACAATCATCCTCAAAGCCACACACACACGCGCGCGCGCGCGCCTACTTCTATAAAATATATTTATTGATTGAATTATATAACCATATTGTAATATATTATGTATTTATTATAATTATGTATTATAACCTGTTATAACATAAATTAGCTCATGCATATCATCGGAAGGTTTGTGAATTCCATAGAATAAAAGCACATTACAACTTCAAAAAATACCTCTTTTCATCCTCTTGTTAGTGTTTTGGTCTTTTTGGGTATTTCTTAATTTCAGCTACAAAAAGTTTCATTCAATTAGCAAATAATCAAATCATTAGGGGGCATCTTGTAAATTAAAGGAATTACATTAATCGGTTTTAAAAATGTTTGACTTTTGAAACACAAAAGTACAACTCGATAGCATGCACAAGTCATGAAACAAATGTGAACCAGGTGATTTGTTTGAAGTACAAATGTGCATTCAGTGTTTCTTTAAAATAAGTTCTAAACAATATATGATAAAATTAAAAAAAATACTAGCATGTTATACGTAACTTAAAAACAGGTAAAATATATACATATTTTATTCTGCCTCTATATTTATCTCCTCTGCTTTAAACACCGATTGTACCACTGCGGTAGCTAGGTTGTTAGAGTGCTCTCGTTGTAAGTGGGAGGTAGTAGGTTCGAACCCCAACCGGGTCTGACCGAAGACTTGAAAGTGGGTAGTGACTGAGTGGTTGTTCTTTGGTCAAGCACTCGGCATTACGAAATAAAAGTCATGGTAGGCTTGGCACGATAAAGAGCCCTGTTGTATAATGCCATAAGCGCAACGCAAAGACAAAATTTCTGCACCTTTGCCTATAGCTGGCGACGTCTAGATATAAGTAAAATATTTTTGACTGGGACTTTAAACACCATTAGTCAACTCTACTTTAAACACTGATTATACTTTGTTTTAAAATATCAAAATAAGAAGAAAATATTTTGTTAATTTCTGATATTGGAATTTATGCGACTTCTTGTTATACGGTCCCCCTCTGTAACCAATGGAGACGACGTTACCTATGTTAAACATCCCCTAAAGGCCCGGTGACAAGACCAGACAAGGCATGTGTATATAGGTCTGCAAGTGTTGACAACAAACATGGTATTGTGACATGCAATAGTATTCACAAATGACAAGGGACTTTTGAGTACATCCTTTACACTGAGTATCTTTTATAACAGAATACAAAAATCTTTAAATGATTTCCATTTGGTAGTGACAAGCATTTTACAGCCAATTCACCTGGGAGATTGTTAACAGCAAAATTGATTTAATCATCTTAAATACCGTAAATTGGAAGCATTGATATAAAATCTGAAATGATTTCTTTTGGTTTAATCTGAACATGAAAGTTTGATTCTTCTATGAACAAAAACTTGCTAAAAAGCAATTGTCGTCCATTCATTCACATGCTTTGAAATACGATTGAAATGCTTCATTTTCCAATAAATGCATAAGAATATTAAACAGCATAATCAAGACATGTAAAAGATGGAAGAAATGGTGTTTAACTATGGCTTAAAGGATATGACTGTGTGTTTTCCTTTTCTCTGGTTGGTCAATTTCAGTGGTACATATAGCGATGTTCAATAAAAAACGCTTCAAAAGTCAATAAATAGTTGGCGGACCACTTTAACGCTATAAATAATAACAAAGAGTTGGCGGACCACTTTTCGACCAAAAATAGAAAAGGGACTTTCCGTAAATCATGACGTCACAATTACAAAAAGTCAACAGGTAGCTGACGTCTTTGCCATGATTTGGCAATACACAAAAAATAAAATGTCGGACGACGAGCAGCGTAAGCGTTTTCGTCTGCGGAAACCGCAGAAGATTTTGGCATCAAAAGATGTTATAAGCACAAATAAATTCACAAATGTGTTAAACTAACAAGAAAATATTTAAAAGAGCTTTAAATAAACCCGGCTTTACCGACTTGATGAACGTCTCCAGTAATGCCTATTATTTTGCTAAATACACTACAATCTGAATTTTTTAAAGTCATTTTGAAGTGGCATATAACAAAACAATTACTGTCTTTTGATATCGGTGGATATGGGATTATACGGCCTCGGCCTCGGTGAATATTACTTTGATCAGGTCCGTATAATTCCATATCCACCTCATCAACAGACAATAATTGTATAAGATTGCTTCATACTTATATGTTGAACTGCAAAGTGCCTTATTTTCTGATAGGTTTATTTGGTTATCTTTTGACCAGATGGAGTTGTTCCCTAAAGGCACGGTGACAAGACAAGGTCAGTCAGATGAAAGTGGATCTTAAAGAATTAGCAGGTTCATTAAAGAGCTACATGGCATTGTGACATGCAGCAGTGATCACATATGTCAAGAAACCTTTAACACGTCTTATCAATGAATACAAAAACATTTGGTAGTGACAAGCATTTTACAGCCAATACACCTGGGAGATTGTTAACAGTAAAGTTGATTTTATCATCCTAAATACCGTAAATTGAAAGTATGGGTAAAAATCCTATATAATTTTTTTTTGGTTTAATCTTAATATGAAATGTTTAAGTTTGATGTTATGAATAAAAACTTGCTAAAATAGTTTCTTTCATCCATTCATTGACAAGATATAAAATTACACTTGAAATGGGCGATCTTCCAATAAATGCACAGAAAGCCTAAACATGTAAACATAGGGTGGATGGAAAGGTGTTTCATTCACCAATCAAATGTATGTTATACATATAGAAAGAACTAGTTTTGAAATTGTAGAGGGATTTTGGTTCCCGGAGAATGGAAAGCGAGATGGTAAACTAAGGATATTAAATGAGTTTTAGCAACGGTCGACTAGCACGAATTCTGTTCAACATAGAGAAATCTCAAAACATGTTACAGATCAAATTATACAGATCTCAAAATACATGTATTATTTGAAAGTTTGATCGATTTTGTTCCACTAGAACTATATATGCCTGTGATGACATTCCTCGTAATAGATGGTCACTTCCCTTCTGAATTCGACATTGTCATGGGTTTTCTGCATTACCGTTCTGAATTCGTTGAGCGACAAATGATCTTGCTTGATTTTTCTCCACCAATGTGAGAAACAAAATAATAATTATTTCTTTAATGGACCAAAACCAAATATTTAAACCAAAGAAAATGAATATACTCGCAACAAACAGTGCAACCAAAAACAAACGAACATTAAAAAACAGCACATATACATAATTTGTTATATGGACCAAAACAAAATATTTAAAACAAAGAAGACGAATACTTGTATTTATTTTAATTTTGCAAAGGAATTTAAGTAATAGCAAATTGTTATTGCCGATCAACCCTTCTAACTCTAACATAATAACCATATATAAAGATAATTTCAGATATCTAAATTTCCTGTTACTTAAATTTTATGACATAAAAATTTGCTAATACAAAATTAAACACATTAGTTCATGTCTGTTAATCATTGGAGACAATTAAACCTTTGGGATTGATGATACACATATATTCTACATTTATATAATATTATTGAATTGGATTGCGTGTAGCAGTTTTTATATTAAGTTTTGAGTTGAACATGGTCCAGTTCTTCCAGAGATTGTGCAAATCGTTGTATTGCAAATCAATACTTCAAAACAATCGACGTTATTTTCAAAAACCGATATAATAGGTTCTGCAAATATCGTATTGCGACCAACGTGTATATTTTTCGTTTCTTTCGATTGTATTTTCTCTTCTTTTTTGATTTGCATTGAATATTGCTTAATACATATTTTAAACATCAAAGTGCTTTATTTTCTTATTTTGTAATATGGTTGTATGGTTATCTTTATGTCCAGATAGAAACGTTCCCTAAATGCGCGGTGATAAGACAAGGCCAGTCAGAAGGAAGTGGATCTGCAATTTTTAGCAGGTTCAATAAAGAGCTACATGACATTGTGACATGCAGTAGTAATCACAAATGACAAGAAACCTTTAACACATCTTATCATGAATAAGCAATTGATACCCATTTGGTAGTGACAGGCATTTTAAAGCCAATACACCTGGGAGGTTTTAACAATAAAGTTGATTTAATCATCCTAAATATCGTAAATAGAAAGCATGTTTAGTCTGAAAATGGGGATCTGGATGGTACCACTAAAGACATGGTGACACGACCACGAAAGACACGGTGACACGACCACGAAAGATACGGTGACACGACCAGAGAAGCCATGTGCATAGGAATCTGCAATTATAAACAAGGCCAATAAGGAACAACAATACAGAACTGACATGAAGTGGTAATTACAATGACAGGGGGTATTTAAATATCACTGAATGCAAATGAATCCTTTCCATTTGTTTCTGACAAGCATATTACGGCTAATTCACCCGGGACATTTGTTGGTTCAATCACCTTTACTTCCGTGAATGGGGTTCGCCGCTGTACCACGTGATACCTTCTAACGTGTCTGCGAAACGCTGGTTTCCAATGGACATGAAATCGCACAATATGACGTTTTCCCGTAAAAACGACGTTATTCCGAGAATTTGTGACGTTGACGTTTTCCAAAATGTTCCGCACAAACGTTAAGAGGTATTGACCACGTGGTACAGCGGCGAACCCCATTGAAAGCATGTAACGTGATTTCATTTTGTGTAATCTGAAAATGAAATATTCAAGTTTATTTTATGCATAAAAACATAAAAATGCTCAAACCCATTTGTTATTCATTCATGAAAATGACACTTCCTATGTGCTATTTTCAAATAATGCACAGGGTCATAAACATGCATCAGCACGGTATACAAAAGGTTTTACGCCCAAGTGAAGATTACGGCATATATGCGGAGGCAATTGGTTTTAAAAACTGTGGAGGAAATTATAATTCCCCGAGAAGTTACCTATTATTGTTAATGGAAGCAAGGACATCCCATGCTTTTAAGCAGTGATCCAGCAAGAAATGTGTTAAACTTAAAGATCTTATGGATCTAATTTGAAATGTTTAGTTCGAAAATTGAGCATAAAATTGAACGTATTGTACCGTTTGAACTATTTCTGTGTCGACCATTCACGAAAAATTGTTTTTAAGGTCCATAAAATTTTTTTACTGTTTGAGCGTTAACTCGCATTTCCTTCAGTTGTGCATGTTTTAGTTAATTAAGTAAGTAATGATCTCGATACATTTCTCCGTCGATATTTGTTATATACGTTTCTTGAGGAATATATCGGATGTTATACTCAGTAAAAAATTATATTTTCCATGAGACGTCCATTCAAGTGAGGGCGGGTACTCCGAAAGGGTAAGCATTGAACTTCTGTATGAAGACATGTGTATTTTACTGGCAACAACCAATGCAACAAAGAATAAATGTACACATTAAAGGAACAAGCCAAGAAAATCACATACCAGTATTGAGATTATTATACATGTATTACAACTACCTTATCAAAAACAAACATACTAATCCATTTTTGAATCACAATCCAGAAGCAAAGTAAAAACTTTCGAACTGACAAGTTAGGTTAGACACGTAAACTTCCACCAGGAAAGTGAGGCCGGGTGCTCTGGAAGGGTAAGCACCTCCTGTTAGCTAGCTACACCCGCCACGTGTGTAATCAAAATTGTGTGAAAGGAACATGGAACTATGAGACGTCAAATATATCCAAGGCAATCCTGGACACAGAGACATCAAACTTGTCAACAATACTGTGATGACGGCCATAAAACTTTTTGAGGGCCTTGATAAGCCTAGGCTTGCAATATCCCTGAGTCCTAACTAATTTTGATAGGTACTAGATATTATTACGAAATCAATACCCAATGTTGTTCTTTAAGCTCTTTTGGAGGGCCCAACCATCCTGATAATTTTGCGGTAGTGCTAAACACGCGCACGCACTTGATAGATGTGGTATTCAATGGCAATTTTCTTAAACAGCTACGTTTTTTCTTAAACAGCACAGCTACATTTCATTGTTCCGTTGTTCAAAACGAAATATTAAACCTTTTTACGTACATGTACATAGTATACCGACAACTTCTAAGAACAAATGGACGAAACAAGGTAAGAAGCAATGATAATCAAATCTTCACGTTCTATTCAATTTAAACCTTTTTACGTACATGTACATAGTATACCGACAACTTCTAAGAACAAATGGACGAAACAAGGTAAGAAGCAATGATAATCAAATATTCACATTCTATTTAATTTAAGGACCAAAGATACATTAAACGTACTAAAACAGAAGACGAATCAATGTATTTATTATAATTTTGCACACTTTACTCTGTGGTAGAAAACTGTTATTGTAAAGAAACCCTCTATTTCAAGAATAGTTTACGCTAATAATGTAAAGATAATTTCAGATATTTAAATTCCCTGTAACTTACAATTTATGACATCAAAATTTGCTGATGCAAAATTAAACACATTAGTTCATGTCTGTTAATTATTGCTGACAATTTGACCTTTGAGATTTATAATGTACATATACGTTAGATTTATGTAATAATATTATTGGATTTGATAATTGTGTTTGACTGACTTGATATTAAGTTTTGAGTTGAGCATGGTCCAGTTCTTCCGGAGATTGCGTGTGGCTGTTTTTATATTAAGTGGTGATTATGTGTGGCTGTTTTTTATATTACGTTTTAAGCTCAGCACGGTCGAGTTCGTCGGGAGATTGTGAACATAGTAGTATTGCAAATCAATATTTTAAAAAGATCGACGTTATTTTCCAAAACTGATGCAGTAGGTTCTGCAACTTAGGCATCTGCCAGTCTCGAAATGTAACCGACGTGAATGCGTGATATCTCGGCGTTATTAGCATTCGCGTCAAATGACGCCATGTAATGATTATGTTTTTGCAACCCATTTTGCAACGTTGTTCTCTGACGTCAAATAAAAGGAAATATTTTACATCCGGATAATACATTAAGAAATAGACGCGTGTTACCTTACAAAATATACATAAATATGGAACCCAGTCTATTTTTGTTGTAGGCTATCAAGAAGCATTTGTTAACTAATGTTACCATTGTGAAAATCTAGGATGGAGACATAAATGGGTTCGCCGCCGTACCACGTGATCAATACCTCTTAACGTTTGTGCGAAACATTTTGGAATACGTCAACGTCGCAAATTCCCGAAGTAACGTCGTTTTTACGGGAAAACGTCATATTGTGCGATTCCATGTCCATTGGAAACAAGCGTTTCAAAGACACGTTTGAAGGTATCACGTGGTGCAGCGGCGAACCCCATTATGGAACGATGTTTAGTCTCGATAGGGGTATCGGAGCCCAAATGGTCTAAAACGCCATCCCAAAAATGGTCGCTTCTATATAAATGTAGGAATCTTGACACTAGCGAAAAACATTATTCAATTTGCTTATTTCTATCTATTGTATCTTTTGTTCTTTTTTTTGTATTGGTTATTGCTAAGAATGAATTCCAAAATTTCCACTAACGATTTTGTTTTACTTTCAGCATACTTCTGAGACTAAAATGACACAAGACAATGTCATAGTACTGATCATTGAATAGATTTTGCAAAAGCCACAATTGATAATAAAACTATAGTTACTTGAAGAAAAAAACCAATGTGCATCACTGCAAAGTCTTAAATCATACAGTTCTACTCAGTATGTTATCTTACCAATACATGGGACGGTCGTCTATTCATGCATTTTGATTTTATTTCATTTTAATACTAAGTTTTACTATACACTTACAAGATCCGACCTCTTTATTGTCTCAATGAGTAACTCGGCATCTAATAAATACCGACAGCATATGGACAGTACACAAAACCATTTTCATAATAGAGTCGATATATCTTTCCAAACAAATCACTTTAAGTAACTAATTTGTACTTACAACTAAATCTGAACTAAACCATTCGTTCAGACTGGTGTCTGTTATGCCATAGGAGGGATTTTCAATTTTTCGCGTCTGTCTATTTTTCGCTATATTGGCGGTATAAACAATTGTGACAATTTACATGCAATTGCCTTTGCGAGATTTCACTTTGTTTACGTCCCAGTCCAATTCTTAATTTATATGGGTTATTCTAAGATATTCTTTTCGACCAATATGCCTCGTATTCTACTGGTACTCTGGTTTCCTCTGCGATTAAAAAATTGGTCACTATAACCAATCTTTCAGTCTGGCACCACCAATCAACCAGTGATACTTCAAGCGAGACAACTCTGTCCAATTTTATTAACCATATTTTCGAATTTTCAATATATGCAGAGTGATTATACATTATATATATAAGCTATGTTTTAGTTTAGTAATAGCGACCATCTAAAAGCTGCCAAGATGTACCAATGTTATTTTACTCCATCGAGTTTCAAATTATCCATAAGAAAAGATTACAGGCCACGCACTCAAAAATGTTTACGCCGTGTGTCCAACTCCAGTTGAGCTATAAACATAACATTGCAATTTAAAATAATCTTAAAATGGATCATCGCAACCTCTTGTCAAATTAATGATGCATAAATCAAAGAAATCAAACAATTCCTGCTTAGTATAAGCATACTACATGTATTTTGCAAGCAACATGTACATACGCTTTTTATATGCAACATATCTGGGTGAAATAATATTGGTGGTTTTTTGCAACGGTTACATCATAGTTTTGTCTGGTAACAAGGCTGTTTGGCAGCAACGTCTGTCAGGTATGAACATAAGGTGTTTTGCAGCAACGTGTCAATGAACACGTATTAGTTGTGACAACGAGAGACATTTGTCTGATGGTAGCATATTATATTGTTGTGTTGTAAAACACTTTTGTGTAATAGAAGAACAGTTATACTGTGATCTACCAAATGACAACATACTTTTCTGAACAGCATCTGTCAGGTGACAACATACTTTTCCGAACAGCGTCTGTCAGATGACAACATACTTTTCCGAACAGCATCTGTCAGGTGACGACATACTTTTCCGACCAACATCTGCCGGTTGACAACATACTTTTACAACCCAACATCTGCCAAGTGATAACATACTTTTCCAACTAACATCTGCCAAGTGACAACATACTTTTCCAACCAGCATCTGCCTAGTGACAGCATACTTTTCCAACTAACATCTGCCAAGTGACAACATACTTTTCCAACCAGCATCTGCCAGGTGACAACATAATTTTCAACCAACATCTGCCAAGTGACAACATACTTCTCCAACCATCATCTGCCAGGTCACAACATACTTTCCCAACCAACATCTGTAAGGTGACAACATTATTTTCTAACCAATATCTTCCAAGTGACAACATACTTCTCCAACCAACATTTGCCAAGTGACAACATACTTTGCCATCCACAATCTGCAAGTGACAACATACTTTTCCAACCACTATCTGTCAGCAACAACATACTTTTCCAACCAGCATCTGTCAGCAACAACATACTTTTGCAACCACTATCTGTCAGCAACAACATACTTTTGCAACCACTATCTGTCAGCAACAACATACTTTTCCAACCAGCATCTATCAGCAACAACATACTTTTCCAACCAGCATCTGTCAGTGACAACATACTTTTGCAACCAGCATCTGTCAGCAACAACATACTTTTCCAACCAGCATCTGTCAGCAACAACATACTTTTCCAACCAGCATCTGTCAGCAACAACATACTTTTGCAACCACTATCTGTCAGCAACAACATACTTTTCCAACCAGCATCTGTCAGCAACAACATACTTTTCCAACCAGCATCTGTCAGCAACAACATACTTTTCCAACCAGCATCTGTCAGTGACAACATACTTTTGCAACCACTATCTGTCAGCAACAACATACTTTTCCAACCAGCATCTGTCAGCAACAACATACTTTTCCAACCAGCATCTGTCAGTGACAACATACTTTTGCAACCACTATCTGTCAGCAACTACATACTTTTCCAACCAGCATCTGTCAGCAACAACATACTTTTCCAACCAGCATCTGTCAGCAACAACATACTTTTCCAACCAGCATCTGTCAGTGACAACATACTTTTGCAACCACTATCTGTCAGCAACAACATACTTTTCCAACCACTATCTGTCAGCAACAACATACTTTTCCAACCAGCATCTGTCAGTGACAACATACTTTTGCAACCACTATCTGTCAGTGACAACATACTTTTGCAACCACTATCTGTCAGCAACAACATACTTTTCCAACCAGCATCTGTCAGCAACAACATACTTTTCCAACCAGCATCTGTCAGTGACAACATACTTTTCCAACCACTATCTGTCAGCAACAACATACTTTTCCAACCAGCATCTGTCAGCAACAACATACTTTTCCAACCAGCATCTGTCAGTGACAACATACTTTTGCAACCACTATCTGTCAGCAACAACATACTTTTCCAACCAGCATCTGTCAGTGACAACATACTTTTGCAACCACTATCTGTCAGCAACAACATACTTTTGCAACCACTATCTGTCAGCAACAACACACTTTTCCAACCAGCATCTGTCAGTGACAACATACATTTGCAACCACTATCTGTCAGCAACAACATACTTTTCCAACCAGCATCTGTCAGTGACAACATACTTTTGCAACCACTATCTGTCAGCAACAACATACTTTTCCAACCAGCATCTGTCAGCAACAACATACTTTTCCAACCAGCATCTGTCAGCAACAACATACTTTTCCAACCAACATCTGTCAGCAACAACATACTTTTCCAACCAGCATCTGTCAGCAACAACATACTTTTCCAACCAGCATCTGTCAGTGACAACATACTTTTGCAACCACTATCTGTCAGCAACAACATACTTTTCCAACCAGCATCTGTCAGTGACAACATACTTTTGCAACCACTATCTGTCAGCAACAACATACTTTTCCAACCAGCATCTGTCAGCAACAACATACTTTTCCAACCAGCATCTGTCAGTGACAACATACTTTTGCAACCACTATCTGTCAGCAACAACATACTTTTCCAACCAGCATCTGTCAGTGACAACATACTTTTGCAACCACTATCTGTCAGCAACAACATACTTTTCCAACCAGCATCTGTCAGCAACAACATACTTTTCCAACCACTATCTGTCAGCAACAACATACTTTTCCAACCAGCATCTGTCAGCAACAACATACTTTTGCAACCACTATCTGTCAGCAACAGCATACTTTTGCAACCACTATCTGTCAGCAACAACATACTTTTCCAACCAGCATCTGTTAGCAACAACATACTTTTGCAACCACTATCTGTCAGCAACAACATACTTTTCCAACCAGCATCTGTCAGTGACAACATACTTTTGCAACCACTATCTGTCAGCAACAACATACTTTTGCAACCACTATCTGTCAGCAACAACATACTTTTCCAACCATGTCTGTCAGCAACAACATACTTTTCAAACCAGCATCTGTCAATGACAACATACTTTTGCAACCACTATCTGTCAGCAACAACATACTTTTCTAACCAGCATCTGTCAGTGACAACATACTTTTCCAACCACTATCTGTCAGCAACAACATACTTTTCCAACCAGCATCTGTCAGCAACAACATACTTTTCCAACCACTATCTGTCAGCAACAACATACTTTTCCAACCAGCATCTGTCAGCAACAACATACTTTTCCAACCACTATCTGTCAGCAACAACATACTTTTCCAACCAGCATCTGTCAGTGACAACATACTTTTGCAACCACTATCTGTCAGCAACAACATACTTTTCCAACCAGCATCTGTCAGCAACAACATACTTTTGCAACCACTATCTGTCAGCAACAACATACTTTTCCAACCAGCATCTGCCAGTGACAACATACTTTTGCAACCACTATCTGTCAGCAACAACATACTTTTCCAACCAGCATCTGTCAGCAACAACATACTTTTCCAACCAGCATCTGTCAGTGACAAAATACTTTTGCAACCACTATCTGTCATCAACAACATACTTTTCCAACCAGCATCTGTCAGCAACAACATACTTTTCCAACCAGCATGTCAGCAACAACATACTTTTCCAACCAGCATCTGTCAGCAACAACATACTTTTCCAACCACTATCTGTCAGCAACAACATACTTTTCCAACCAGCATCTGTCAGCAACAACATACTTTTCCAACCAGCATCTGTCAGCAACAACATACTTTTGCAACCACTATCTGTCAGCAACAACATACTTTTGCAACCACTATCTGTCAGCAACAACATACTTTTCCAACCAGCATCTGTCAGCAACAACATACTTTTCCAACCAACATCTGTCAGCAACAACATACTTTTCCAACCACTATCTGTCAGCAACAACATACTTTTCCAACCAGCATCTGTCAGCAACAACATACTTTTCCAACCAGCATCTGTCAGCAACAACATACTTTTCCAACCAACATCTGTCAGCAACAATATACTCTACTCTTCAAACCAACATCTGTCAGTGACAACATACTTTTCCAACCAACACCTGTCAGTGACAACATACTTTTCCAACCAACACCTGTCAGTTTACAACATACTTTACTTTCCAACTAACATCTGCCAAGTGACAACATACTTCTCCAGCCAACATTTGCCAAGTGACAACATACTTTTATAAGGTGACAGTATACTTTTACAACCCAACATCTGCCAAGTGACAACATACTATTCCAACCAACATCTGCCGGGTGACAACATACTTTTCCAGTCAGCATCTGTCAGCGACAACATACTTTTCCAACCAGCATCTGTCAGCAACAACATACTTTTCCAACCAGCATCTGTCAGCAACAACATACTTTTCCAACCAACATCTGTCAGCAACAACATACTTTTCCAACCAGCATCTGCCAAGTGACAACATACATGTACTTTTCCAACCAACATCTGTCAGTGATAACATACTTTTTCAACCAGCATCCGCCAAGTGACAGCATACTTTTCAAACCAATATCTGCCAAGTGACAACATACTTTTTCAACCACCGTCTGCCAAGTGACAACATACTTTTCCAACCAGCATCTGCCAAGTGGCAACATACTTTTGTAAACAACATTTGCCATAGTGACAGCATATTTTTGTAAACAACATTTGCCAGGTGATCGCATTCTGTCTTGCTGTAACCTACATCTGAAATGCAATAGCATTGTGTTTTGCAAGCAAATTCTGTCAGACGGAAGCATACTAAATGTGAAAAAAACATCAGAACAGAGTGGCCTGGATACTATAGTTGTCCAAGTGTGTGCTGGTTCAAAAAATTGGAGACCAGGGGTTCAAACCTGACACAAGCTTCAAACATAAGCAGAAGGCAGACATGATGACATCACCAATTATCAAGTTTTGTCTACATATAAATATTTTCAAAATAGCACAAATTCTAAAAACTTGGTCCTGACAAAAGCTCATTTTGATTAAATCTTTCTAGAAAATGCTTACAGATCAATGAGCTTCTCTTGCCCACCTGGGTTTGAATCTGGCCCTGGTAGATCCAATTCGAGGAAGTTTCTCGGTTGGTTTTTCAAAGGTCAGTGATTTTCTCTGGGCATTCCAGTTTTTTTAAATACCTCTAAGCTGACCACCTCAATGCAAATGGAGGAATCATGACTTAGGACTAAAAATTGTTTACCCCACTCCACTCCACTCCATGAAATGTTACAAACTGAAAACTGTATGAATAAAGCTCCAGTCATGATGGATAGAGCTGCCATTTATGAATTTCAATATCGATATATCAACTGAAAAATAGTTTTTATTTTTGTTAAATCTTTTATAGACAGAGTATTTTCCACCAATATTTGGCATATCTGGTGTCAACTTAAATGCTTCTAATATTATATGCACTTTTTTTTTGTATGTTAGTTGGCTATGAGATACATTAAAATGATGAAGTGTTATTATAATACATTTACAACCAGTTTAATTTATGTGTTATTTACTACTTTAACCTTAGCCAAGAACTGGCGGCCATTTTTGTTGATATTGATACTCAAAAAATGTATTGATATATCATATCAATGGCTTTTATCAATGATATATCGATCTATCAGTGACAGCCCTAATGTTGGATTTGATTAATAAATTTGGCCATAGTCTGACCTCAATTTAAACCGAATATCTGTTGAAAATATTGTTAGAAAACAGTAAATATTTCAAATAATTGCTAAAACACTGATAAAAGCACACATAAGTGAACACCCTTGGACACATTTTGATCTGAAAATTTCAATTCAAGACTAAATATCTATACATAGAGTCAAAATATGGTAACTTAAAGTTTTTGACAATGAAGATTGTTTTGGGAGTTGTTCATCTAATCAACTGTTGCTATTAAATATTCCATGAGCATGCAAGTAACATAAAACATTTCATGATAAACATATAGATACCCCTAGCAGCAGGGCCAACAGGCCAGTGTGAACCACTGCTGTAGCTCAGATGATAGAGTGCTTGCTCAGTAAGTGGGAGGTCAATGGTTTAAGCCCCGATCAGGTCTGACTCGAGACTTGAAGTGGGTAGTGACTGTTCTTTCACCAAACACTCTGCATCATGAAATGAAAGTCACGGTTCTTTCGGATGGGAACTTATAAAATTAAACGAGGTCCCGTGTCACAGTAGACTTGGCACAATAAATAACCTTGCTGTATAAGGCCATCAGCGCAACGCAAAGGCAAAATTTCTGTACCTTTGCTTAAAGCGGGCAACATCTCAATATAAGTGAAATATTCTAGACTGGGACATTAACACCATTACTCAACTCTGACAGGCGAGTGAGTGAGTAATCAAGTAAACAAGTAAGTAAATAAATAAAATTTACAAACATCAAATATTAATCATCATCAAATTTAATAGATTTTGACTTATTTGTATCAATGTAGAATTTTTTCCCTGCATCCGGCGGAGCTTCAAAACCAAGTCCGATCCCTCGCTGAAATTTCAAGGAAACTGCTTTTTCAAACTGATTCTCCATATTTGTTTTATAAATGTCTTCCTGTTGTTTATTCATGGCATAATTACCTCCCTTTGAACCTAATTTCCCAAACAATGATTTAGATTTTCCATTTTCTGAATCTTCAGATTTCTTAAATCCTCCAAGAAGTCTCAAAAATTTATTCTGTCGCTCTTGGCTCCCTAGAGAAGCTGAGCCCCACTGTCCAACAACAACATTTTCTGAATTTTTATTCTTTGAATTATCCAATTCATTTGTTTTGTTTTCATAATTTGTATTTTCATGTTTGGTCTTTTTCTTTTTATTCGGAGATGTGTCAGAATTACTGTTATCCTCATCTTTTCCTTTTTCCTCATGTTTTCTCTTCTTTTTCATTTTCTCCTTGCTTTCTTGTTCTTCTGTATCAATTTGTTTTTTGTGTTTCTTCTTTTTCTTTTTTGATGGGCTGTCACTATTACACAAGTCATTGCTAGTGTCATTTTCGGATGTTACTTTTTTCTTCTTATTTTTACTAAGACCATTCTCTTCATTTGATCCTGTTTTTTCTTCACTGTCTGACTCAGCATCCCGCTTTTCTCTCTTATCCTTTTTCTTCTTTTTCTTGCTATGTTTCTCTTTTATATCTTCATTTACATCACTGCTATTTTCCTCTGTACATGCAGATTTTTCCTTTGCTTTTTTCTTTTTCTTCTTGCTTATTTCACTTGACTCTTTTAAGTCAGTTTCTTCATCTGATGGTTTGTCTTGGAGTTCATTTTTATGTTTTTTCTTCTTT
Organism: Anadara kagoshimensis; assembly: GCA_021292105.1. Taxonomy (NCBI): domain Eukaryota; kingdom Metazoa; phylum Mollusca; class Bivalvia; order Arcoida; family Arcidae; genus Anadara; species Anadara kagoshimensis. The sequence goes on along the minus strand of CM037871.1, from coordinate 19,445,676 downwards.
TTCTTCTTGTGTTTTTCAGATATATTTTCTAGACTTTCACTTAAATCACTGCTTTTGTCATCAGTAGCTACATCTTCTTGTCGTAATTTTTCTTTTTTCTTTTTCTTTCTACATAAACTTCTATCTTTATCTATCTCTGTGCTCTCGTCCTCTGCCTCATCTATCTTTTCTTTCTTGCTTTTCTTCTTTTTCGTCTTTTTCAGTTCATCGGACATCTTTTCACTTTTCACTAAATGACTTAGTCAAGGTCCAGACAACTAGCCCTGTCAATAAAATGTACAAACAAAAATTAATACTGGTATAATCAAAGTACCTCTCCATTTTATTAACAGAAAAGTTACAAGTCTTGTCTATCTCGGAAAATTTATATTGATTGATTGAATGGGGTTGTACATTCCAGTCAAGAAAATTTAACTTATATTGAGATATCACCAGCTAAATCCCTAAGTGGCAGAATTTTTTACCAACATGCAGGGAGGTTTCTTTAATGTGTCACGCCTCAGGGCATCAGTTTTTAAGGTATCTTCAGAAAGACCCCATGACTAATTTTATTTCTAAATGCTGAATGTTTGTCGAGAGAACAGTCACTACCTGTTTTCAAGTGAGTCTTAGTCAGACCCGGGTTAGAACCCACTTCCCACATATCGACAAGATTGAACTAGAGTGCACAAATTAAAGGGTACATATGTGCTAGACTAGACAAGTAACTTTAGTTGTCCCACTGGACATTTTGCCTGGCTATTTTGTCAGCAGTTGGAAATGAAATGGCTCGTCTAAATTACACATACGTACAACATATGCATTTGACAGGATTGGAATCCAAGGCACTAAATTTAGACTATAATCCTTAAAGTTCTAGAATCTGACAATGGGGTTCCATACAGTAAAGCCACATCATTTCATGTTCCCTTTTTAGTTTGATTTATAAATTATCAGTTTCTACTTCCTGACAAGAAATTATGGGAATCTTATCTAACAGCACCCCCCCCCCCCTCTAAAATAACAGTAAATCATCAAATCCATGGCCCTGGACATAAAACCCTTTCGAACATGATTTCTGTGTTGGAATATAACTAATTTCATGAAAGAGTGTTTGTTTTAACGTTATTTATGTTGCTGTGCGAGTTTTGTTTACCTTATTCATTCTCCCACGTGTTTTTGATTTGTTTCGGAAGTGGTTATCGATACGCTACCTGTCGGTTTTCAAGGGAGACAACACATAAAGTTAAAGCTCATTGGGCCTTTTCGCTCACCTGACACAGAAATTCGGTAACCTTATTTTAAAGTTGCTTATAACAAAAGACATGTGAAAGAGATCAACAATCACGAATAGTGGAAAACTTAAGTGTTCGGATTCTTTTTTATCATATTTTCCAGTACAAACCAAAATTAACACCGACTCTTAAAGTGAAAACTCTACGGATCCTCCGGGGAGACTATTGACGCGGATCTAGAACCTCAATATTAATTAGGTCAGGCTCAATAGATCACGGTAGACTACTACAGTAGAGTTCGTATGTGCCATTTTAGAAGTATCATTGCATATTTAGGAGGGAAACAATTCATTGAGTCGGACGTTTGTCAGAATCACGGTAACAGGATAGGTAAAAAGTGCAGGTGCAAAACCCGGACTCGAACACCGCGCCTTAGCGGGACGCTCTACCGACTCTGTGAGCTACTTTGCAAGTCATCGAGTTCGATCTGTCACATACCTAATTTTTAGTTTTATTTGATCGCCTTGAATCGAAATCATCAGGTTCCACCCTGGGGTCCGACCAGAGTCCTATCGGTCACTCTCTATGGCAGTATTGCGGTAAAGGGGAAATTACAGTGGCCAAACCGGTCGGGTCCTTAAGCCCGCGATCTACTCCAGATACTATCGGGACGCTCTACAGACTGAGATACCTGGTCACCCACCGAACCCGGTCCGTCACATCATGGCATTTTTTATTTCACAGGTGGCGGTATATATGTAGCTATAAGTATGTGCTTGCCTTACTCAGACACTCGGCATTACTTTCCTGGTTGAAGTTTACGTGTTTATCCTAATTTTTCATTTTTTTCCCCAGTTTTTTTTTTTTTTTTTTTTTTTTACTTTGCTTTTATTTTTGTGATGCAATTTTAACTAATATCTCAACTCGCTAGTTTTGCTCGGTAATTTTCAACTGTATACGTTGACACGGTCTGCTTAAATGGTTTTTACGCCTTCACAATGTCACGATCGATATGTTCTTAAATGACAGAGGAAACTGGAATGCAGGAAAAATAAACTGCAACACAAACTAGATTAATCTTCCTCACTCAAGTTTACTTCAGTGGGCTTCGAACTTCGAACGTAGAGTAGGCAATGAGAGATATTTTGATCCGTAAACTAGCACTTTAAGCTCTATTGACTTTGTCACCAAGGCGCACGTGTACATAAAAATGTGTAATTGGTCTCCGATCTCATATCTCATAAAGCTTTTGACATATCGAATCAACGGACATGTTTAGACGTCATGAAAATGTCAAACTGTTTTTATTTCTTAAGAAACGTTTATAAAAGCATAAATCAAAATATCATATCGATGAAATATTATCTTATTAATTAAAATTTAAACAGTTTAAAGGAGCTAACCAATGAAATACGATCTACGACCCTCGTGTCATTAAATCAAATTTGAAACAATTTGATTGGTTAATAATTGGATCAGATAAAATACAAAACCAAAGACGTATATCGATATATGTACATTGATCGATTTGAAATAAGATTCCATTAAATATTTTTATCCCCATTGTGATTTTGGATAAGTAATCCCAATTCATAATTGATAACAATGCCCCCGGAATATTAAACAGCGGGATAATTTCGAGTAAACGAATATTTAATTAAAATCTAGCTATATAAAAATATTTTTAAACGCGTCTAATAAGATATAGAAATAATGTATTTATAAAACCCCAGGGTTGTATTCTCTGATCTCGTATTGTCCATTCGTATATACAGTACAGACCTGTCAAAAGTTTAGTATTAAGGCTCACACATTAGTGTCGTTAATCTCGGCCCATCGTCAGCTACATCTCGACAGCCTTTTTGGCAGCTGTTAGCTATATCTCTCGGCAGCTTTGCGGTCACTAGCTATCCATATCTCGGTGACCTGATAGCCGAGCTTAGACCCTTTTTATTAGCTCAGTGTTAAACTTTTGACAGGTCTATACTGTATGTCTATATGGGTCTACATATTCATTAGAATTCTGTATATATTGATGAATTCCACTGGGTATATTGTTAAACTTCTGTAAAACTGGGATATACGAGAACTGTATAAACATTGAAAATTTAAAATTGATTTTTCGCCAACATTAATTTGTGACAAAATTGTTGACACATCGGTAAAGTGACTTAGAGACCGTTATGTTCATATCACCTTGGTTCTGATAAGTGCAAATCAATGGATATATAATAACGTGCACATGTACGTGCGCGGATGAAATGTCACATATTCAGGTAAATTCTTTTTTAATGATTTATTCGCTTATGTTTTAATTCTGCTATTTTCTTTTTTCTTTAACATTTATACGTTTTAAGTTCCGACTTGTCATTAATGATAATGGTTTTGTATAACGCTAATGATTCCAGAGTAATCATCAATCGGTTTCATTTTTTGGATATTTTTTTCATATTAGTCAGATTCTATTTCGGATTTTTTCAATTATTGTGAACTTTGATATTTTTCAATATTGTTATGTGAATATAACCCGTATGAACAAGTACGAGAGAAGAGTGGATTAGTAATGTTTAATGCTTCAGTCAAGATTCTTTCGTTTATATCGAGTCGGTCAATTCTGGGAAGGTAGAGGAAACCAGAGTACCCAGAGAAAACTGCCAAACTGGGACAGGCAACCTGAAAATTCACACACAATAAGATTTGCCCGATTGGGATTTCAATTTAGGCGGTGAGAGGCCCTGTGATGCGTTTACGTGTAAATCATATTAACAAGAACAGGAGAAAGTGAGAAAATGGGAGAGAGAGAGAGAGAGATTTTGTGGATTTCTATTGTTTCCTGATCGAAGTTTTCGTTAAAATCCATATATTATATTCGAGGAGAGAGAGAGAGAGAGAGAGAGAGAGAGAGAGAGAAGAGAGAGAGATGTTTTTGTTTATTTCTATTATTTCCTGATCGAAGTTTTCGTTGTCAAAACGCATATATATTATATTCGAGGAGAGAGAGAGAGGGGGGGGGGTTCTCTTTTAATACTATTTCATACATCGAACCTTCAGTTATAATATATGATTTAATTTTCTCTGTCTAGACAAAAGAGAAAAAGCATGTTTTACATTTAACATTTGAAATGCGTGTTATTGACAAGTTCCTGCCCTTATTTATTTTGGAGTTAGGGGTATCCCAGAGACAAAACTATACAACCATAATACTCGAAAACAGTGGGTAAAGTTAATCTGATAAGACAGAATAAACTGTATACATATGTATATGATATTGATTTCATTATGTCAAATGTCATGTTTTGGTAATCGATAGATTGAAATAGATCACCTTGTTTATTTCAACATGTTCAATTTAGTCACCAAAACTTTAAGGTGTATAGTAGATAATCAAAATAAACTAGAACCGTCAGTTAAGCACACTTATACCCCCACCACCGCATATTTTTTTTGGGGGGGGGGTGGGGCAGGGGGGCCCTTGGCCTATGTATCTTAATTTGTTAATTGACACAGAGTGTCGTGTTGTTTTACTTTTGTGTCAAGTTTGGTCAAAATCCATCAATAGACACGAAAGTTAGGAGGTGAACACAATATTTGGACGATCGGACAGACAGACATACCGTGTAGAAGGACGGACAGACATGCTGATTCCTACGTGTACCCACTAAAACTCCATTGCTTGAGTATAAGAGGTCACCTCACATATTTTTGAAATAATTTATTACTTTTTAAAAAGTCAGTGTTATATATTTTATGACTAAACTTAAGGTTAACATAATAAATTATTTATTGTTGGTTTAAAAAAAATGTTTTTTGAATGTCGAACAATTATAAACACGCTTGAAAAATGAATGCAAATACTATGTATAAATTCCACAGTGATTATAATTTTAAAAATTCTATTGAAATACCTATGTTAATGATCTATCAATGTGTTGTGTCTTTATCTCTGGGAACTAAGGATCTAAAATTGGTTAAAATGTCTAATTTAAATCAATTAAAATTTTGACACCAAAAATACGTCAGTCATGTGACTCTTTACCGGTAAAACATGAAATTTGAAATGAACTACAACTAGCAATATGCATGATTATAATTGTTTTATTTAAATCTCTCTCTCTCTCTCTCTCTCTCTCTCTCTCATCAGTGATCTAGTGCCTAAAGCGAGCCTCTCACTTGTATTAGAATCTCTTCGAGAGAGGTCCTAGCACGACAAGCACGAGAAAGATTATCAGTTCGGCTGCCTGTGAAATTCTCCTGGCACTCCAGTTTCCCCAACCCAAAATTGATCGTCTCGATTAAGTAATTTTGACTGGGGTGTTAAACAATCTCTCTCTCTCTCTCTCTCTCTCTCTCTCTCTCTCACACACACACACACACACACACACCCACACACACACACACACACACAGCATATCAATATTTCTCATACACAGTATATGTGGGAATCATTTTCGATAAAAGCAGTAAACAAAGCTTCCATTAACCTCAATTAAAAATGAGAATAATAAGTCATTGACTAATTATTCTTGCATCTCATGATGGATATAATTTATGATCCATCGACCATCCCTCTAACCCAAACAATTCAGTAGCACATTAGAATTGTTTCCGAACTTCAATTTACATACAAAACCTTGAATGTAGTAATTTAAAATCAATCATGATCAAATGTCAAAGTCCTGTTTTCTATACCGTCACCGTTTTAATGGGTTTTCATTTTATTTTTTTAAATAAAAAAATCCTTTTCACCTGTTTACAACTTAAGCGTGTCGCTAATGTTCAATATTTCGATGTTTTGTTATTAAGTTGGTATTATTAAGTGGGATGTTGTTTGCACGTAGACACAATATGTGATTTGATTATAAATATCCATATTCAATATTTCTGTCTTATTTTTTCCTTTCGCAGTCACAGTGCCGGCCAGCTATGCCGTGGATTAAAGCACCAGATACAAGTGAAGATTTGAGGGTAACAAAATTTATTTATTATTTTATGTCCTTTTTAGGAAATTATATCTATGGGAGTGACCCGGAGTAATGATGTTTTACGCCCTGTCAATATTATTTGATTTATAGAGACGGTCAGTTCTGGGATGACAGAGGAAATCAGAATTCCCAGAGAAAACCACCTACCCTCAATAAGTTAACTGACAGACTTTCTAACACTGGGATCTTCCTGAGTCGGATTCGAACACTATAGGCAATGAGAAGAGCTGTGATCACTCGGGCACCGAGACACCTGTATACGACTTATTGTTGGGGGTCGAAACTATTTATTTATTTATTTATTTATTTATTTATTTATTTATTTATTTATTTGTTTGTTTGTTTATTGCCAAATCGCAAAATTTTAACATATATAGTTTCACAACATTTCAGGAGATTTTAACGTATTGAGTGATCGTTCCATTTATTTATTTATTTATTTATTTATTTATTTATTTATTTATTTATTTATTTATTTATTTATTTATTGTCAAATGAATGTTTTAAAATACGAGTCATCAAAATCATCAAAACTAATCAGAAGAATTTTTAACGTTAGGCTTGTGCTTGCACTTTTAGGAACTTCGTATTCATTCCGTAGGTCCATTATAAATTTTATTGATGTTTTTGTTTTGGCATGTTTAACTATTTTAAATACATTGTCAGAAATGATGAAATAATATTGTTTCATGTGGTTATTAGTGATATAACAATGTTAACAGTTACGAAGTCAAGGGATTATGAGATTACGTATATATTTAAGATAAGAAAATATTTTAATGTTTTAATCTTTCTGGCACCCCAGGGCTTCCATATTCTGCAGATTTCTTTCAAAAACAGCCACGAGGTGGGTTATTTTTTATTTTTACCTAATCAATTTTACAAATGACATGATTATTTTTCCAATTGACATTAGCTTTAAATTACAGTATTAGCATACGGGAGGGTGGATGGGGCGAAACCGAGGGTGAGTTAAAAGTTGGGGCTTAAGAACCAAACATTTATTTAATTTAGTCTGAAAATTCAGTGACACGAATTTATAACAGATATCAATGAAAAGGTTATTTTGATTTTACCTAATAAGCTTTACAGATGGCACACATGTAAGTTTTCAATCACAATTTTAATAAACAGGGAGGGGGGTTCGAAGCCGAGGGTGATTGGGGCCGAAAACCAAACATTTATGTAATTTAGCCTTACAGAAAATTCAGTGACATGGAAGTACTAATCGAATTCATGAAATCGATCATCAATATTCGATACGTACGTACAAAAGAATTGATTCACAGAACGAAAGAAAAACAATACCATGGTATAAAGCAATAATGAAATAAAAGTCGGCATTGAAATGTAACCAACCTTGTATATATGTGATCTACACTATAGAGACAAAAATCTGCTGTGGATTTAAGCTTGATATCTAATTACATAGTAAAACGTTGGTATCTTTGTTTTTGAAAGTAAGTTATAATCCGGAATCACATTACGATGGTTTTGTTTATGCATGTACATTAGATAGAACTTTGGCATTATTAAATTTTCACGGTTTAACCCTCAAAGCTCCGTCCTTGAAAAATTAAGAGTATGATTCTGCCATTTTTGCGGGGCCTAGATGGCCATCTGGTCGATCGATTACAGATCACAGCGACGATCATGAATTACACTGGTAGCTAGACGGATCTTCGCGATCTGTGACCAAGTGGTCTAAAGCTCGTACTTGTGGCTTGGGTTCTTGTCCCAAAAAGTTAGTCAGCTGCCTGCCAAAGGTAGGCGATTTTCTCCGACAACATCATTACCAAAAAAAAAAATAAATAGCTTGTTTAATCCGATTCCCCGGTTTTCTTTACGATTCCGAAACTGGCTTTACATAAATGCAATGAAATGGTAATGTAATGTATGGTTTTGGAGCGTAAAAGCTTGGTGTATAGATTGGTTACATGTTGTTAAACATCACATTCACGATTATTGTCAGACTTTATTTTTTAGAACAAACTTTCACCCGATTCTAGTACTGCATATTCGTTATCTCACTCTATAAGCATTAACATCATTCAGTTCCACGACGCTTTAAGCGAGTCAACCAGTAGAGGAGAACTAGGTTAATGCAACCCTGCATTGTTGTGAGACCTGGCAATCCAGCAAATTTGCTTAAACCGTGCTGCTGTAGGAGCCGAATGGGGGTCTGTTGCTTTAGTTATATCGAAATTACTTATATCGAAGCTGTAGGTTCAGGGAAGACGGAGGAAATCGGAGTGCCCGGAGAATACCAACTACCTTCTGCAAGCGAACTGACAAACTTTCTCACCTAAGTGGGATTCGAACCTAGGCGGTGAGAGGCGCTGTGATCCGTAAGTGCGCGCTTCAAACCACGCGACAACCGAGGCCTACCGTGTCACAACAGACATGCCTTGATAAGCAATTCTCTTTACAAATCTATAAACTGGAATTTTGTCTGTAGCTGGCAACATCTTCATATAAATGGAATGATGTTGATTTCCAAGCAATTAAAATGTGTCTACATGGTTTCAGTCACTATCCCGGAATCCTGGAAGAGAAAAGAGAAACTTTTCTAGTATTATCATTATTTCTTTGGTTGATTTTGATATTATTTTAGGTGATGTCCGCCCCTCCCGGGTTACATCCACCAACCCTGAGATATGACACACCAAACAGAGAGTTAGCATGTCCATTAAGACGAAAAGGTAATGCGTTACGTTCCAGTTTACTTTAATTGAATGATTCATGATTTCCCTTTTATTTCTCTAACTAACAAATCTAGGCTGAACCATCAGAACTTTTAATTTTACTGGCACTAAATGTGACTACTTAAAAAACTAGAACTGTTGGTGAAGCCGACTTATGCTCCCGCATAGTTTGTTAAAAGGGCATGGCCCTTTGCTTATGCACCTAAATTTGGTATGCGGTGCATCGTCTCACAATAGTTGACAATTGTTACAAGTTTGATTAAAATCCACCCGAAGGCGTTGGAGGTTTGGATCGGACACGATATTGGGAGTGACGTCCAGACAGAGCAATGGTTCCTATACTAATAGAATCTGTCGCCTGTTTGTGACCGATACCGGTTGATCTCAGTCGAGGGTGATGTGATGTAACATATATCCCAATCGAGGCTCTGCCGAGATTGGGATATATGTTACATCACATCACCCTCGACTGAGATCAACCGGTATCGGTCACAACTTGAACAAGTGATAGATTCTATTTCTCGTACCATTTAAGTGTTTATAACTGCGATACATGCAAAACAAAACACGTACCCTCATGGGGCCTCTTGCATTCCTTTGGGCACCTAATGCATTGTACAAATCCGCCCTTTGAAAATAATCCTATTGACAACTTTTCAAAATTTTAAAATATCAACGATTTGTATTCAATGCAAATATAAAAAACTCTGACAATGAAATATTTTGAATAAAAAGTAAAATAAAACCCATATGTGAAAAATAAATAAAGAAACGCTTTGTTTTGATGACGTCAAGCGCAATGATCGGATACGTCATCCTGATTGTTCTATTGTCGCGTGAGGCAGTACCAGACAAACTGGACAAGACAGAAAAATCTAGCACTGGTGTGCGCGTGAGATTTTTCTGTCCGAGGTACGAGAAATTGTATACCCATCTAAACTTCGTCTGAGGGAGTTATAAAATGTAGGGCACACGGCAAGGAAAGCCCTTTTCTCATACTTTGCTTGCAGTCAGTTTATCCCTGCATGCGATCAATCAGATCGGTTTAAAGATAAAATATTCTGACAAAGTATATCCAACAAAACTTTGATGTTCGAAATCAATTTCTACGGCGGCACAGAGGTGACATGAAAAATATTTTTATATTGCGTGTACAAACAAAATTATTGCTCATGCGAAAGTTATCACATGCTCATGCAAAACATTACTGGTAACAATGCATGCTGTTACGATAACTATTGCGTCAGCACGCAAAAGCTTCCATGTGACGCAATACATTCGCGTGAGCATGCAATCTTAACATATGACACCTCTGTGTCGTCGTAGATTTCTATAATGTATTAACATGATTAATCCATACTTATTGCAAAATTACGATTTTAGATTGTTGGTCTTCTCTCTCGGATACGCCTGACGGATAATAAATAAATGTCTTCAATTTAGGAGAATTAAATTAGTATCGAATTTTTTTATCACATGGTTAAGCTTTAAACTCTTTAAAGCATTTCTCATGTTACTGATAGATAATAATTTTACAGAGAATAATACAACATATAAATTCATTTGCAATTAATATTCGATGCATGAGCAATATCGTTAACAAATAAAACGGCAATACAATAGAACTACCCCTTTAAATTTATAATCGAACGCTGTGTTAGATTAGATTAGATTAGATTTTCATTATACCGGTATAAAGACTGTTTATCACTATAGTTGCGCGTTTTTTTATCTTCTCGAGTAAGGACAAGTCCTTCAAAATGAATGAATTTTAATTTTTTTAACACATGTTTAAATGATTTTTTTTGGAGTAGCAACAAGACCTTCAAAATGAACGCTTTTTAGAGCTTGTGCCAACATAATATAGAAATTTTAGTCGGCGCATTTGACAATTTTTAATGCATTTGATGAGTAGCGACAAGTCTTTTAATTAAAAACGAAGATACGTTTTACAGACAAGTTGTGATAAGTTTGTTTCTCCGACATATGAGATTTTTTTCAAATTTGACACGAACTTTATTTTTTGACTATGTCTTCAGCTACATCAAATTTGAGAGAGGAATGGATAAAAAGTAAAGCCTTACCGGAGGTCAGAGGTCACCAGTTAAGTATTATGAAGCTTCCAGTACAGATGTTAAAGAGAAGGACAGAACGTAGTCATGTTTGTAGACCTAAACGAGTAACCAGTGCCGCTGATGGACTTCTAACACCACGGAGAACCATCCAGTGTGACAAAGACTTTGAGAGAGAATGGAAACATGAGGTCGTAAAAAAGTAAGTTACTTACAAATGTACTTTCTCACGTTTACACTCTGTCACTCAAGTACAGTAAAACTTCGTTTCAACACCACCATTTTTTAGTCAAATTTTGGCGTTATAAATGGGGCTTTGGCGATAAATTGGGGGGAGACGGATAAAGAAAAACATAAACCAAACGGATTTTGGGACTTCAAAAAATAGTGTAGTAATAAGCGAGGTGGCAAAGTTATCGAGGGGCACTATAACGAGGATTTAATGTACTTGTATGTATAACGATTGTCTCTTTAATTCTAATATATATGATAATACTGTAGCATCATTTATTTTCGCGCTGTCCAATTTTCGTGTTTCTTAGAAAAAAATATTTTGTTTTGGGGGTATTATTTCATGGTTTAAGAAGAAACAATGCACTCGATACATTGCTATACATTTAGTATTAATATACAACAGTCCAACCTGCCCTAAATCATAGTAAATGCCGCCTCTATATAAGGGCCACCTGGTTATAAAGGCCAGTAGAATTGTATCTAAATCGTTCTTTATTCATGTTATTTAAACCTGTATATAAAGACCACCTGCTCACAAAGGCCACCTATACTGGTTCTCTTTGGTGGTCTTTATAGACAGGTTTGACTGTATTTGGTTGACATATAAATTCGTGGGTCAGGCCGTCCACGAAAAACAGCGAAAAGTGGGACACCGCGAAAATAAATGATTTTACAGTATACGTCGGTAAAGAAATTAAATTAAGCAAAAAAATATAATTAAAGGGAGGCAATTTACGAGTTAAGTTAATTTTTTACCAAAGTTAGCTGTTTAATAATCAGAAATTTTACCGTGAGTTTACTTTGTCTCTTTTTTTTTTTTTTTTTGTTTTGTATTTTTATTGGTGCCTTGGTTACTCTAAATGCTACTAAAATAATTAAACTTTTATTTTGTGATCTAAGTTTTGTTACGGACCCTGGATCCGGCCAGGATGTTTTTTAATATTCCGGTTTTCTCAACCAATGAAGAACTGGCTGCCTCAATATAAAAGAAAAAATCTTGACTGGGACATAGGGCACTAGATCACTCCACTCTAAATAAAATACCAGTTCAAAGTCGGGATTTTGTTATAATCAGTGGTCAAAATGTGTGTTTACATTTCTAGTTTTCTGATTTCACTGGGTTTTTGTACATTGGTGTCTTTGCTATTGTCAAATACATGTTTTTCAGCCACAAGTTTGTCTTATATTTTTCAGAGATGTGACACACCGCCCAAAGTTCGTGGTACATATCAAGCTTCCAACACAGAAAAGTAAAGAGCCAATTAAAGGGACACATATGACGCCAAATACAATGTTTTACCGTTCAAATACAACCTTAACCTCGGAGCTCCAGAAGGAATCGAAACATAGACATTTTATAATGCCAGAGTGGAAATCGGAGTTTGTTGATTGGTTAAGATATAGACACAAATCCACGACAGACTTTCATAAATACAGCCTTCTGTAATGAGTTTACCGTTGTGCAATAATTGCATGTTCAGTATTAGTATATATGATGTCAAAGTATGACGTCACTGACACTAGTATTTATTGGGGGTATATATTTAAATGTGCATGTTGTTATACTATCTGCCTTTAAAATGGTAAGTTACTCTTTATTCCCCATCTTTCACTTCCTGTCAAGAATAATTCTCCAAAACTATGGAGCACTAGTTTTCGAAACCTGGTTTAAAGAATTAACATTGATAGGATATACGCATATATATCTAACCAAAGCCAAAGTTTGTTTTTATTTTCCTGGGAGTTATGACCCTTTAAACATAAGTACATATTATTTTTAAAAAAAAACCTACTGGCGGGGGATACTAATTCAGTAAATTTGATTCTTGATATTGCTACCATTGTACAATTAACTTTCAATTGTAAAGACAGGTACCGTGGTTGTCACTAGTTAGTTAATGCGTTATCGGGCATGGTTTCCTCAAGTCCGACATTTCAATTGGAAAACTTTAAGATTGAGAATTTCAATGTGGAAATTGGATCTTGCACTCGTTATAATTTGAGAACATTGTTTATTCTACGCACGTGAAGCAGAAACTTAAATACCTAAAATATACATTGAAAACGACTAAATGTTACTATAAATAGTTGACAGTACTAGTAACGTATTCTGATAACGTGGCATCCAAATAGGAACTGTTTGTGTCCCTTCATGTGTTGTATCAGCTTTTAAGGGAAATATGTCATATACATGCCTTTATCATACAGACCTGTCGAAAGTCAAAGACTCGGATAACGAATTACTGTTTAATACTGCGGGGAAAATTTTTCGCTGTTCAAACACTGGAACTTGTCCACGGGTATAAAATTTTGCGGTTCAGTCGGTGTAAACAATTTACTGTATGGATTATCTAAGTCAAAGTTTGATGAATACTACATGAAAATATTCACGTTGTATTTAATTTCGCGCTATAAAGTCAACCTGCGAATATAGCGAAATTAAATCCAACGTGAAAAAAAGCAACTATACAGTAGTTGAATTCGGTACGGTACCGAATCGGAAGCTCAGCTAGCCCCCTCGTAAGGTATATATTTTCGGCAGCTACTATCTGTCTCCTTGTAGCTTTTCGGCTACTTCGTATCCATTTCTCGACAACTTGCCAGCCAAGTTCGGTCAATTTCGTTAGGGTAGTGTTAAACTTTCGACAGGTCTGTGCTGTATAAGCACGAAAAATTGCTGAGTAACATTTATTTTCGAGAGTCCAATTTTCGCGTCTCTATAAAAAACTACCATTTCGTAGGTGTGAAGCATAGACATATGGCTCTATGTAAGCACGAAAAATGCTGTCAAATTATTTATTTTTGTGATGTCCTATTTTCGCTATTGTTAAAAAACAACAATTTTGTGTGGTGATAAATTCGGGATTAGTGATTAATATTATAATATATAAACTATTTCGTTGTCATGTAAATTCGTGGGTCAGTTTCCACGAAAAAATGGGGTCAACACAAAAGTAAATGATGTCATAGTAAGTATGTACAAGTATATTGCTGTAATGTGTTGCACCATTCATTGTTTAATATCACGAGGCTTAATTGTCGATTATAAGATTACATTAATTCGCTATAACTGTGATTATTTAATATTCATTGAATCAAACTGAAAATTAAACAGACCAATACGCATATAAAGAGTCGATTTGAATGATGGTGTTTTACGAAGTCAAGATTCTTTCACTTATATTAAGGCAGTCAGTTCAAAAATGGTGGAAGAAACCGGAATGCCATATAGATCATACTTTGAACATAGCTAGTACAAAGATTTTTGTGGCTATCAAATTTAAGCGAGCATAGTCCTCAAAACAAGGCGTTGTGAGCACAGGCACTTGTTTCTAATATTAAAAATAACACTCTATACCTAAACGTGTTATGTTTAGGTATAGAAAGTTATCATAAGTTACATGGTTTGTAACTTTTTTTAATATCAGAAACAAGTGCCTGTGGTTGCGAAAAACCTGATCCATGCCCATACTCATAATACTTGTGTAGAGTAATTTTACATCTAATTTGAAATTCAATTATGTCAAATAAATAATTATTTTAATAATTATGAATTTGTTTAATGTTAATAATAAATAAAATTAAAGTTTTAAGTCAAAACAGGTTGTCTTTTATTTTCGAGAAAGATGGGAAACATTCTAAATTTGTACAAATATATCGTATTGCAAAGAGTATTAGTAACTAGCTACTTGTAGCGAGAACTATTAGCCGGTTACTTGGGGTGTAATTCTGTGAAAACTTGGCTAGCTTGTAGCTGACTTTACCTATGCATTGCAGAGGTCTAGTGTAGTTCTAGTTTGAAACGTACAATAAACCTGGAGATACTAGATTCGAGTAAAATTTTCGACTTGTGTCACAACATAAAAGAAATAAGAGACATTTTGACTTGGTAATCAAAACAAACAATCCAGAAGTGAGGCCGGAAGGGTAAGCACCTCCAGCTTAGCTAGCTACACCCGCCACGTGTGTAATCAAAATTGCGTGAAAGGAACTATATCCAGGGCAATCCTGGACACATAGACATCAAATTTATCAACAAATACTGTGATGACGGTCATAAAACCTTTCGAGGGTCTTGATAAGCCTAGGCTTGCAATATTCCTGGGTCAACAATTCATTTGCAAGCAGAACAGATCCTCACGAGATCCTAGGAAATTGTACAGTCCTACCTGCCTTAAATTAAAGGCCACCTTTATATTAGGACCATCTGCTTATAAAGGGCGGTAGAATTTTATCCGAATTTTTCTTTATTCATATTATTTGAACCTGTATATAAAGACCACATACTAATTAAGGGCCACTTCTAGTGGTTCCCTTTGGTGACCGTCGAGTGTATATATCACCACGCTAAATTCTGTAATAATCGAGACTTATGGTTTGATCAAAACGCATAATTCTAAATCTCTTTACTGAAACGCCTAATTCTGGAACACTATCAGAATAATTACAACATGCTGCTATGTTCAGATTGAAGTTCTTATACTAAAAGTATAAATATAGAGACTTGGCCAATATCTACTTAAAACAAATATAATTTAAATGTGATTTCAAAAGTGTCCCCAAAACGTATCCAAACCGAACACTTTGAGCTCCAATCATGTGCAGGATCAAAATATGAATAGTCAACAGCAAAGCTATTCCTGCTCCTTTGAAGTTTCATAAAGATCTATTAAATAGTTTTCAAGAAAAGTGGTGGACAGAATGTTGTTGAAAGACGGAGTAAACACTAAATGCCCCCTCCCGGTTTTGGGGACATTATAACACATGCATCTCTTTAGCATCATATAAGAGATAGAGAGAGAGAGAGAGAGAGAGAGCACTTAACAGTTTATGTTACTTTGTTCCACTACTGGTAGAGTCCATTAGTGTTGATTTCATTAGATATAATATATACAAAAGACTACAAATTTATTACCAAACTTTTATTTTGGCATAATACAGAATGAAAATGTAAATGATTTTCAAATAATAACACCAAAAATATAGCTTATATAACCCTCTCATATCATATCTACTACAGCAATTCAAGATATTTTAATCATTATGCTTGTGAACACGAATGATCAACCAAAAGTAACTGAAAATCAACATACTATCATGGCTTATACTTTCACTACGTACTAATAATTTCTTTTATTATAAAATGTGAATATGATCTCTTACACCTATCACACAAGTCTCACCACGACATAGGGTACATTGTTATATAAATCAATTCTAGATGTTGACAACTGTGTGGGATATACAAAAGACCACTTCCACTCAGTATATCTTAAACCTGTCACACAACTCGTGCCTGTAATTTAGGTAAACCATGTGTCCTGTTGAACAAGTTGATACTAGGTGTTGAAAATATGGCTGATGTACCACATAACTTCAGTATGTTCTGAAGGAACATTACAAACAAATAAACCTGTTGATAACTATGGATAATGATCAGTTTCTGCATATTAAGACATTCAAAACAAGTTATAATGAAAATGGGATGCCATTTCAAAAGCTTTTAGCTCAGGTGAGCTAAAAAAAGTGTGACTTGATTCTGAAATGAAACCTACCACAAAATTCTAGCTTCCAATGTGTATTTTTATTTATGGTTAGGAATAAATTGAAAGTGAAATGACCTATAAAAGTTTTTCAATTTCTTTGTCGCATTGTATCAACTACTTTATGTTTGAATTTTATTGATGTGAAACGGATAATGCTGGAGAAATTAAGGTAAGGAATGGCAATTCAAAAGATGATTAACAAAAAATTTGTATGTCACCTCCTTTATCGCCATACTAATTTGAAGCACTAAAATCTAGTTACATTTATTTTATGTTTTGTTTTATTTATTAGCCCTCTTCTCTTGATTTATTACCAAACCCCTTTTTAACACCAAAATTTCACTAAACCAATGGTGAGGATTGATGAACGTTTTCTGTATTTTCAGACTTTTTCTTTAAATATGCTGCTTTTTTGCTCTCTACAACACAAGAACCACTCAAAACATGATGATGAAATAAATAAAATGGTAAAACATTAATTTAAATATAAGGCACAAAGTTGCAGAGAAACAATGGTCAAACTAATTCAAAATTTTATTTTCTGCCAGCACTGGAAGATGACAAAACACTTTGAGAAAAATAGAAAACTAAAAACTTTGTCCCTGGAAAAACTTTTAATGTAATGTTGGACTTTGGTTGTCATGTCAACATTGACAGAAGTTATTTTGTTCTGTGTATCAATACTGTAAATTAGGAAATTTTCATGTTAGTAATTTCTTCATGATAATCGACATTTCAAGTTATTTTCAGACTTGATAATCGGCTTTTAACTGCACAGAACTGATATCCAAATTAAATATTGGCAAAAGTTTCATCAGTTCTTTCACTGGGTCATTTTGGGGGTCAATTTCCACAATTCAAAATCTTATGCATTTTTTTCACAATTTTGGAAATTCAGCATTAAACACAATATGTTTGAGTTCTCTATCATTTTTTCTTTTTTTCACAATTTTGAGCATTATAATGCTTTTTTCCACAAGGGCCCAAGCTCCATTCACAAAAGGTGAAAGAGAGCCATGTTTATTTATGAAAATCTTACTTTTGCATCCTAATAATCATATGTAAATTTACGCGAAAATAAAACATGAAAATTTCTCTATTTTCAGTAAGGTAGTTCACAGAAAATATTAGCATTAGTTCATTTAAACTAATATTTCTCATTACATTTAAGCAAGCTGAAATTTATTGGAAACTATGATCAACAGAATTCAACATAAATCATGAAAAAGACTTACATGTACTGTGTACAATCACAAAACATGAAATGTAGCAGACATGATCACAGAATCATGATTCAACATGAACCAATACATGAATGATGATGAACTGTCAAAGGGAGATAACTTGTGGTAAAAATGCAACATTTTATGACAATTTATAATGTGATACAGCATGTCTTAATGATTAATACTTAATAATGAATTAGTCATCCTTGTAAAACCAAAGATATACAGCATCATCAGAAATAGAAAGATTGACAGGTCATACTAAATAGGGTTCGCCACTGATACCCCTTAACGTTTGTGCAGAACACTTATTTATTTCCAATGAGTGTGGAATTGCATAAGATACGTTTTCTTGTATAAACAATGTTATTTCGGGATTCACAATTTAAACATTTTCCAAAACATTCCACACACACACACACACACACATTAAGAGGTATTAATCACCTGGTACAACGGCAAACCCCATTAACTTCTATGAAGAAAAAGACTTAAGTTGTGAAGAAGATTTAGTGAGTGCTTTTAGTTTTAAAGAAAATAATACTTCAAGATTTGATTAGTAATGGTCATTGGTCATTTGAACTAAGGTTATTAAAAATTCTGTAAGGTTTGAATCAAAAACAAATTTCAGTAAATTCTATTTCATAACTTAATCTTTTATTTTTATATTTATATCATTATTTTAAGTAATTGCTTCCAATATTGCATTTGACAATAGAAATTACGAGATAAAGCTCAAAAGACTTGAAAATGGAATTTTTATGAAATAGATACACCCATTATTATTTGATACATATGAACTTGCAAAGTACCTAACATCATGATTATTACTAAGTTAAGTATTAAAGTGGACCTTTAAACGGCAGCATAAAAAATAAAAAATACTTCAGTCTGTGACCTTTACTTGAAATTTAAAAAAAATCAATTTAAACAATAATGATGAAAAAATGATTAAACTTCTGTAAATGTATTAATATTAGTGTATACAAATTTTAGCGCAAATTATAATTTGGGTAAATTTACATGGACTTCAATTAGCAAAAATCTCATGGGATCACCTTGTGAATTTCGATCATATTATATTTTGGCAATGGATTTAAATAAGTATCATCTTGAAATTCGCTAAAATCTGTACACTACTTAAATTAATATGTATACAGTGATGCATTGGAAGTACCAGTATATGACAAGGCATGTCAACACAATTTCTATGGAAGCAGTGATTATGCAAGATTTTCCCCATGAAAAAAAAAAAATCAGAAATATAGCCCATGATTCTAATTAAACATAAAATATTTTTTTGTTTTATCAATATTATCAGGATACATTCCCAATTTATTTACAGCTTGCATGCATTTTGGCAATATTCGGGATTTATAATGTGATCCCCTCCATAGGTTTTCCGAAATTTTGTTTGCCTAAAATTACAACTGGTAATTTCCCATGGGAAAAAATGACTAAAATTCCCCAATTTGACCACCAAATTTCTCAAAACAATAGTAATATACTACCAAATTTAATTAAGTTGTCCTTATCTACAAAATGTTAGAGTTTTTAACAGTTAAACATCTTTGTATTGAGGATCCTACATGTAAGCTACTGCAAGCATGTCATAATTCAGTTTAGTGTATTTTAGAACTTAGAATTTCCCCCATTTATAGGACAGAAGGTAGTTTTTTGGGTTTTTTTTTAAATGTAACAAAATCACTGGTTTTGGTGTATAACAAGAGGCCCATGGGCCTGATACGCTCACCTGATAACTAATGGCTAGCTGATAGATTTAAAGAAAACATAAATACTAAACCCCAATGACTTTTTTTTTACATCATGATAACCGTTGTATTAATACCTACAACATTCTAGTATACATGCCTATACAAAAAGTTAATAGTTTTCAAGATAATTAACCATTTCGGTATTGTTTCGCATATGTGACCTTAACCTTTAAACCCATAACCTTTTTCTATACATCAAAATGATTGTTGTATCAATACCTACAACATTCTAATATACATGACTATACAAAAAGTTTATAGTTTTCGAGATAATTAACCATTTCGGTATTGTTTCACATCTGTGACCTTGACCTTTAAACCCATGACCTTTTTCTATACATCAAAATGATCATTGTATCAATACCTACAACATTTTAATATACATGCCTATACAAAATGTTTATAGTTTTCGAGATAATTAACCATTTCGGTATTGTTTCGCATCTGTGACCTTGACCTTTGAACCCATGACCTTTTTCTATACATCAAAATGATCGTTGTATCAATACTTACAATATTCTAATATACATGCCTATACAAAAAGTTTATAGTTTTCGAGATAATTAACCATTTCAGTATTGTTTCACATCTGTGACCTTGACCTTTGAACCCATGACCTTTTTCTATACATCAAAATGATCGTTGTATCAATACCTACAACATTCTAATATACATGCCTATACAAAAAGTTTATAGTTTTCGAGATAATTAACCATTTCAGTATTGTTTCACATCTGTGACCTTGACCTTTGAACCCATGACCTTTTTCTATACATCAAAATGATCGTTGTATTGATACCTACAACATTCTAATATACATGCCTATACAAAAAGTTTATAGTTTTCGAGATAATTAACAATTTCGGTATTGTTTCGCATCTGTGACCTTGACCTTTGAACCCATGACCTTTTTTGTTTACATCAAAATGATCGTTGTATCAATACCTACAACATTCTAATATACATGCCTATACAAAAAGTTTATAGTTTTCGAGATAATAATTATAATCAGAGGTAAAAAAAATTAGGTCACGACCTTCACAATTGACCTTGACCTCATTTTGAAGATACTAACAAGAAGATGTCAAAACTGAAAACCCCATGTCATTATCTGGTCAAATAGTCAAGTTATAACAATTTGAAGCTATTTTACGATTTTTTCAAAATTAAACGCAAAAACGCGTAACCTATTTTTTATCCGATTTTTACAAAATGAACAAACAATAGGCTTAAGACCCTAGAGAAGCCAAATATCACATCAGATTTTTTCTCCAATCAGTACTTTCGGAGAAGAAGATTTTTTAAGATTTTTGCACCCCTAGGTCACCTTGACCTAGTTATGGTAGCCATGGCAACGCCACGAACAAATCTGAATTGCACCGGCCCATATATACTTCTGACAAAGTTTCATTAAAAACTATCCAGTAGTTTCAGAGGAGAAGTCGAAAATAGGTGTTAACGACGCACACACGCACACACGCACACACGCACATACACACGCTGCGCTATGCCATAAGCTCACATGACCTTCGGTCAGGTGAGCTAACAACCCTACCGTTTAAATTCTGAATACCTGGGAACATATGGATAATGTAAAAATTTGAATAAAAACAACATTAAAACTAAACAAACTTGTACCTTAATGTTCAAATTCCTTTGAAAAAGATCAACAAGTTCACACAAAAATTGGGAATATCTAGATTGTTTTTGGTGCAAAAAAAAAAAAAAAAATTCTGAGTTTTGGCAAGGGTAAATAATCAAAACATGGCAGTAATGCTTGGGTAAAACATTTACTGATAATAAACAAAATGTAAATGTCACCAGGAACAACAGTGCATGTACATGTAAACAGAAAATCAACCTATATAATCCATAATAACATTGAATGTCTAGTTCCGAGCCAGTATCATCGTCAAAAATAGTACATTAAATAAGTGCTTGTTTCAGAGCCAGTTTGATCACCAAGAATAGTGGTACACAGATGATGAAGACACTAAACAACTGCTTGTTTCATGGCCAGTATCACCCCCAAAAAGTAGTAAAATCCATGAGACATTCAATGTTAACTTCAGAGTCGAGCAGTGGTATATAAATGATAATGAATTAAGTGCTTAGTTTAAGAGCCAGTAGCACCACCAAAAATACCCATGATAACACCAAGTAAGTGCTTGTTTCATGGTCAGTATCACCCTCAAAAAAGTAGTAAAATCTATGAGACATTCAATTCAGAGCCAGTATCACCACAAAGAACAGTGGTACATATATGATAATGAATTAAGTGCTTAGTTAAGAGTCGGTATCACCACCAAAAATAGTAGTATGACCATGATAAAACTAAATAAGTGCTTGTTTCAGAGCCAGTATCAACACCAAGAATATTATATTTATGACGAAAACACTAGATAAATGCTTAGTACATCAGAGAGTGGTTATGAAATAAAACTGTCCTACTAGTATACCGGTAGTAACAATAAATAATGACTAATACATTATAGTACCTTCATACTAAACAGTACAGGTATATAAGTAATACTTTCACCTCAGTCAGTCAATCAGTCACACACATTTACTACTAATGATGATAATAAATTTCGATACAACAGCTTGCATGCTTTAACTTTTGTTACCATTCTTATTGATATAAAGCATATCACTTTGTCTTTCATTCTATATATCACATATATCCGTCATCCAAATGTTATAAAAATAGGTCTCTGGTACGCTAGCTAACCAGCGCTATAGTATTTTGAATACCATGACGACAAGATGAATGGACATGATCGTGTCCTAGTACTAGCACTGCTCAAATTGTAATATACCATGATATATATAAGATATCGTATCAACATGTTAGGTATGGCAATGCTTGATGACTCCAAACAACATGTACAGGCAAAAATGGCAAAATGTCCATGTTTGATGATGAAATAATCACAAATATTCTGTTTATCTGGGTCAACTATCCATCTTCCTTGGGAGGAGTAAACCATCCTAAAGAATAAAACAAACCATAAATAAATAATAAATAATAAATAAATTAATAATTCAATTCTCATTTGTTAAAAGTATTTTGATTGGTCAAATTTTTCTGCTACATTTGCATTAATGTATTGGCTCTCAGTGACGTCATTTCATTATGGATGATGTACAGAGACATTTCGATTCCTATGCCATATTGTCGCTATTTTTCACTTGCTATGGGTATATTGTTGTTTAAGTTGTTGGTTTGTTGTTGAAAAATTTCTAAAAATTGAATCATAAAAATGAAATTAATTTTTTGCTACGCAAATTATTCAGTGTGCAAAATGTCTGATTCTTTCATACTTTTATAACCAAAAGAAAAATTAATTTCATTCCTATAATGAATAACTTAATGTACATCCTGTATGCTATCAGATTTACAGGAGGTGTTTATTTTTTCATTCCGTCTCATTTCCTTGGTAGAAGCTCACGTTTGCTTTCAAAGTTTTTACTTTGCTTATGGGATTGTGTTTTGGACATGGACTGGTATGTTTGTGTTGTATATATTAGTTGATAATAATCATGGAAATGTGAGGAGTAATGGTGTTTTATGCCCCAGCCAAGTTATTTTCACTCATATTGAGGCAGCAGCCAGTTTTGGAATAATGGAATAAACTGGAATACCCAATGAAAAACACTAACCTTTGGAAAAAGAAACTGACAAGCCTTTTCATACTGGAATCTGCCGGAGTTTGATTCAAACCTAGGCAGTGATAGGTACTGTGATTAAGATTTGTGAGTGGAAATTGAATTATGTCTTTCTTTTCTTTTTCTTTTTAAATTTTCAAAATTTTATATTATTTCTTTTTGATACAAGTACCAACATTTTTAAAAGTTTGTTTAGACATAAGAGTTAATGGAATCCTTCTCTCTCATCAATTGCAATTTCAGTGTGACAAACATATTGAAATGTTATGCTTACACATGATCCACAACCAAAGATGGACTATTCATTATTGTGGTGATTTTTATGTCTTAAGATAAAATAGAGATTGGTCTGATTAAAATAAACAATTTAAAACTATTCAGTATGATACATATACTTACCATTTTTCTCATGTATTTGCACTAAAGATTTGAAAGACTGCTGGGCTCGAACTAAACTGTATTGACTCTGTAAAGAGAAAATAATACTATAATTTCTAATACCCTAAATACAATAACATACATGTGTATACATGTGCATTTACTATGCCTTTAAAATGGACAATATGATAGACTTTTTTACTGATAGTTTTTAATAAGATATATCGTTTTTAGTGCAATAAATTGAATGAATGTGTGAATTTGGCAGTTTAGGAGTCATTCAATAGCACAATAACACACCATTAGACATGTTTCTAAAGTCAATTCAAAATCCAGTGTTTAGTATTTCATGTATTTAGTGGTCTCAATATATATGTCCTTTGAATGAGCTGTAATAATAATAATAATAATGTTTACTCTTCTTTTTTTTATATTACATATTCCATATGAAACCTGGGAAAATAGGTCCCAAAATAATACATAAACTTGAAAACTGAACAACTCTGTTAATGGATTACAAAATTACCAGTGAATGTGTCTAGTCTAAACAAATAATTCTCTTTATTGTACAAAATTATTTCTTTTCAGTTTCTGATAACCTATGTACATGTATTCAGAGATTTTCAAATGACTAATAAAATATTTCTAGCAGTAAATCTGTATTATATAAAACCTTTGATGATCCAAACTGTATTCTTGCTTTTCCTTTCACTAAAGTTGCAGCAATTTGTAATATAACATTTTCCAAACTGTAAGCTACATTCCACCCCTACAAGTAAAAAATAAAATTTAAGTGCAAGTGTACTTACTTATTTTGCTTTATCCACACAATAAGAAAATCCCTATTTTGATAATACATTTCTACAATTTGGAACCAAGACTCTAACCAAAAGCCATTTTAAGGTTGATCAATTAAATGTGGTTTATCATCCCACACAAGAACATTTTACTTGTGTCAGGGCATCATCACCAGTTAAAGTTAATGTGACAGAAAATTTTGAACTTAACATGTTAAGCAGTGTGTTTAGGGCAATGTGCAGTGAGAGTTCTACTTTAGCATGGAACATGAGTTTTTAAGTTCTCTACCAAAAAAACCAGTGACTGCCATTTCTAAACAATAAGTGTTTGGCAAAAGAACAGTCATTACCTTCACTACCCCCTCCTCATTTCAAATGAGACAGGCCCTATACATGTATGTAATACTGATATTGCCTACCGGATCAACAGACCACTGAATCAAATCTATCAACTCTTCCATCAACTTCTCCTTAACTTTAAGGTGGTATAAACCTACCTGATTTGTTAATAATTCCATACATATAGCACCTCCTCCAAGAACATAGCCACCTTGTAATACTGGATTAATAACTCGCACAAATGGTGGTTCATATGGAAAGTTATCCTAGAAAAAGGGGAGAAAAACAACAAAAATTTACATAGAAATCTAACAAATGTTTTCGATGACAAATTTTATTAAATATTTTTTTTTCAGTTTCTCAAAATAAAATATCCCTGTCTTATTCCATATCCTATATTTCATTTCAAGACATAAGTGTTGGAAATAAGTCAAAATTTCCAAACAGTCCTTTTCTGATAATATCAACTACTGTGGTATATATAGGACTATAAAAAAAGTAACCAGTTCTTAACAAAAGTTACAAGTCTCAGACTGTTGGACTGGCTGGTATTTCCAATGCTGAGACAAATTATGGGTTATTTAAGTAACCACTTGTATGGAAACATATGACAGAGTGGTTTAAGACACAAAGTTCACATTTTAAGGATCATGGGTTGATCCTGATCAGTGTGGTATGTCCTAAAGCAAGACATTTAATTATGAATTACTTTAGTCTTCAGCTGATAAATAAATGAGTAATCTTGTAATGGACTGTTGTCCCATCTAAGGGGGAGTCTTATTCTCTCAGTTGGAACCAGTCTGATGAGGTTAAAGGCTCATCAGAGAGACTCAACTTTAATTTCAGTAACAAACAAGTTTTAATTGTAATTAGATGGCATTTCCTCCAAATGAAAACTATTTGGGTTCAAATTAGGACCTTTAAATACTGGTCTTTATGGACAATAATGGTGGTCACAAAAGCAGGGTTAACTGTATATAAAAGTACTGATAAAACTGAAATTTTTCTTACCTTGAAAGTAAAATTTAACAATATATGATCTCTGCCTTCTTTTTCTTTAAAAGTCTGTAGGTCTTTATGTAACGAACTATCTTCATCAACTCTAAAAATTAAAACCACACATACATGTATATAAAATAATCTATTAACGAATGAATTAATGTACAACTGTTTATATATTAACAAAACAAATTTACAGTGTAAATCTATGGAGAATGTATTTATTAAAGAAATATCATGTAACATCACAGTGACTCTTGCCATCTAGAATCTAATTCTACATGAATTACAATTACAGAGATTTCTTCCAATAAGCCAGCACAATTTCTGCTTTGTTGACTTCCTTTTTTTATAATAATAACCCCCATAGTAATATTCCTTTTTCTGTGAGAGGGATTTGATATGGGCCCATTTTTCAGTTATCATGGGGCAATGCTCCCTCCTCCCCATCAACATTCTGTAATAATAAACTGCACTATCAAAAGCATTTATCATTTTTAATGTACATGTATATAGTCATAACACTGTTAACCACCTAAATTCCAATCCTACTTAGTATTTCTAGTAAGCGAAAATTTGTGAGGTCTCTATTTTTCTTCCCCATCCTTGAACTGACCGTCTCAATATAAGTGAAAGGATATTGACTAGGGTGTAAAACTCCATTACTCTACCCCTAACACTGTTATTTATAACTTACTTTTTTAATCTTATATTCCATTCATATAAACTTTCATTGACTAGATCTACTGAATATATTCCTGAAAATAAATCAATAAATTTCAATTTTATTACTCTAGACAATTTTTCAAGACCACATTCATTTTGTATTCCATTTGAATACATACATGTATTCGATTGTATGAAAAGCAAACTTCATAACTGACTTTTTTTCAAATGAAAATAGGCAGTTATAACATTGAACCCCCTTGAAAACATGGCTCAAATTTTCTTAAAAGCCCCATTTACCTTCTTTCTAGTTGTATATTACCTCATAGGATTAACAATTAGTATTTTTAAATACTTGTAATGGCTTTCAAGTTGATCAATTTATTTAGATTTACTAAGTCCCTAAATTATATAATCTAGATTGACAATTGAATACATAATTGGTTTTATTCAGGAGTTAAGTTTAAACAGTATGTGCAAAACAATGTAAGGGGAGATAACTCAATATATTTTATACAAATAAACCCACCTTTTTTAAAGCTATCGGACCTGTATATATCTCTTAGTTCTTTCATTAATCTATCAGTGGCTTGTACAGATCCTGATACAGAACCCTGAAATATAGCAAAATATTACATTAAAATCTAGATCAAGTGCAAAGAAGTTTCTTTCAAATTAGCAACTGCATTATATTACTGTAAACAAACTTTTATTCCCGTGCGATTAACTTTCATGTGTTTCGCAAGGACAAACTAATGGCGAAAGTCATTCGTCGCAAATTTGTTTTTGAAAATGGTTTTATTTATACCAAATATTCAGCTTAAGTCCATATTGTGAAAATTGATAGTTGTGAAATGGTTTTGGTAGGAAAATCGTGAAAATTAATATCCGAAAAATAAATGTCGGTGTACAGTACATCAAGCTACATCATATTACAATTTGCCATGTGGTTTTATATGCTATTTAATTCATAAACAAGAATGGCAAGTGGTATTTCTACCAGCTTCAGAAGTCAAGGACTGCATTCAAATCTTTTCTGGACTCAAGAGATCAAATATGATTTTCAAGGAGCATAAAAAGGTTTTAACTAGAGTAACTCTTGAGATGAGACCCATAATGTCACATGTCTAAGTGCACATTTTAATTCTCACCCCAATATCTTGGCAGGTGACACATATGTAGCACATGACCACTTTTCTAAATTTTTTAATGGTAAGAGATGATACCATAGTTACCTAGTCTTAGATTGATGGACTGAATGAGGTTTCAAGTCAAAGTCAAGAATATCTCACTTGTATCAAGAAGTCACCAGCTTTAGGTGAAGTTACATCAATTTTAACCTTTACAGTTCACTTGGGCCAATTTTGCCATGCCAGCTGTCACATAAGACATGGGTTTTTAATGTATCTTTCCAAAGACCATGTAACTTTCATATCTAAATGCTGTGTGCTTGGCCAAAAAACAGCCACTACTTAAATCTGGTCAGACCCGGCCAGGGCTTAAACCTGACCTCACAAATGAAGCAAGCACTCTACAGGGATCGTACAGACATTTGGACTCCAAATTTAAAGACTTTTTAGGGTCTTTTCAGGGTCTCATTTGCAAATTTAAGGCCTAATTAGAGGGACAATGTTATAAAAAAAACATTGGTGCAAAGACAATTAAATCAATAAAACAATTACAAGTCCATAGTAACGACACTTGAAGTGGGGTTTGAATTTGGGTGTTTGGGAGGGCCAGGTACCTTTAAATCGCTCATTTCAATGTAATTCATTTATTTGTTTATTTTGATCAGTCTATTTACAACCACTTAATATCAACACCTAATTGGCAAAATTCAAGGGCTTTTTAGGGCCTTCAGGATATATTCAAGGGCTTTTTAGGGTCAGACTTGTTTTTAGGGTCTTTTTAGGGCAAACCTCAAAATTTAAGGACTTTTCCAGGCCTGTACGAACCCTGCTCTAACAACTGAGCAATAGTAGTGGTTCTAAAGTTTCCAATTACAGTATAGGTGTATCATTCTACCTTTAAATAATCCTGTCTCTGATTTTGTTTTAACCGTTCCAATATTATCAGATTATCAGTATCTATGTCCCGTACATCCTCTTCTGTTTTCTTCTCACTAAAAATTAAAACAAAGATATCATACACAAATGAAAATTATTCCGTGATTTAAAATTAATTGCACACCAAGCAACAAACATAATAATCTTACTACATGTACTGTTAAAGCATGTTATAATGCAGCTCAATAAATTTGCCACCTCTCCTAATACTGTATTTTGAGATCCAAAAATCAATTTCTTTTCGTTTTTATACAAGTCTCTCTTGAATCTTTGCCAAATACCTTTATAAAGCCAAAATTTGACTGAAGAAATGTTGGCAATAAATCAAGATTTTGACTGTAACTAATAATTTGAAAATTTTTAAGCAATTTAGCAGATTTGAAATTACCTGGCCAGTGGTTAAGGTTGTGGTGTCATAAAACAAGGGATGTTAGTTTGAGAAGTTGAAAGAGACTTGAATTTAGTAATGTGAAAGAGACTTGAATTTAGTAATGTGAAAGAGACTTGAATTTTGTAATGTGAAAGAGACTTGAATTTTGTAATGTGAAGGAGACTTGAATTTTGTAAAGTGAAAGAGACTTGAATTTTGTAACCTGAAAGAGACTTGAATTTTGTAATGTGAAGGAGACTTGAATTTTGTAATGTGAAAGAGACTTGAATTTTGTAATTTGAAGGAGACTTGAATTTTGAAATGTGAAAGAGACTTGAATTTTGTAATATGCAGACATGAAGACTTTTTAATTTTTCTGGTAACTAAATGCTTTTACTGTCAAAATAGGGAATTCACGAAAATTTGGTTTGAGATTTAAACATTCAATACAATTATTCAATTTTAAATCTTTTCTTTAATGTGATTAGATCATTTGAATGTTATTAATGAGATTAAAATCAAGTTATTTCTGAGAAAATTTTGCCATAGTTTTCAATTCTTTTATCATCCAAATACCACTAAAACCTTTACAAATTAAAAAAATTTCTAAGGTTTTAATTTTATTTGTCACCAAACTACTACAATATTCATAAAATGTTTACTTTGGGGGATCCTCTTCCATATCAATATAATCTTCATCATCTTCACCAACAACCATACCCTGTAAATAATTGAAATAATAAAATAAACTTTGTCTTTGACTGTCACACCCTTACATGTATATGTTACTGGGTTTGGTACTGATATCATGATTATCACTTACGGGTACTATCAACTGTCAGTCAGTGTAAGCCATCCTAATAATGGATCACCACAAAGATCCACAAGAAGTTTCCTGTGACCTACTTATTGACCCAACACAGCCAATGTATATACTTGATTTAATTTTGGCCAAAAAAAATAAATTTTGAGCAAATCTGAAAAAGATTGAACTGAAGCTTACTTTTATCATGTTAACAAGGATTTACAATGACGTAATCAAGTGAGCTACATAGTGACTCAACATTACCCAATACATGAGCTTGAATTAGCTTTTTCAAGAAGACCATTATGAGCAACTTATAAGAGTTGAGTATGGTAATGGTGTTTAACGTCCCAGTCAGGAATATTTCAATTATTTCGAGACATTGCCAGCTATATAATACTTTTAACAGGCAAAGGTGCAGATATTTTGTCTGTGTGTTGCACTGATGCCATTATACAGCAGGGTTCTTTATTGTGCCATGCCTACCGTGATACAGGACATTGTTTATTTTAAGTTCCCATCCAAAAGACTGTGACTTTCATTTGGTAAGACCAAATGCTTGATGAAAGAACAGTCACTACCCAATTTTTAAGTATTACGTCATGCCTGGTCCGGGTTTGAATGGACTAAAATTGTGGAAACTGGTGAATTATAACAAGGTTTTCCCTATTATTTCACCTTTTGATGTACCTTCTGACACAGTTCATATATAAACTTGAATTAGCTAAGCTTTTGTAATGAAAATCATTCTGAGCAAGTGTAATGACAATTGTGGCTTCAAGGTTGTTCACAAGATTTTTAATTTGACCTAGTGACCTACATGTACTTATTAACCCACCATGACCCATATACAAAACTTGACCTGGTTTATGTCAGGATCAGTTTAAGCAAATTTTGATGTAGGCTGGATAAATATTAAGGCCTCGTGAGTGTTAACAATCAAATGTTGACATGAAATGCATATCAGACAAAGACTGAATACACATAATAACTATTTTTTAGGACTGATCACAAAAAATAAACCATTTTCAGACTACATACAATACAGTCAATACAGACCATATAACTGTGAAAAATGTACAAATTACTTCACTCTTTCTAGAAAAATTCTTAATTGACTATCAGGAAATGACATTGAATACTTTTTCTATCCTTTTCTCTAAGTTTTTGTGATGAATCAAATATTCTTTGTCATAATGATATACGTTAATTATTTTGAAATAATCATACCCTTTCAGCTAAAACTTTATCGATTCCACTCATCTGTTTAGGTAGTGGTACATCATTAATCCGACATAAATCTGTTAATAACATTTTTATCTGGTGAATAATCTGAAACATACAAATGTTAAAACTAGTCACAGTGTACTGTTTTACTTAAAGGATCATTTTGATCCTGAAAGAACATTGGCCAACAAGAGTTACGAATCAAGAGAATAGGAAACAAACAACAACTACAACAATAAGTCAAAAGCAAATGTTTGATGATAGAGATGGTTTGGTCATGTATTGCGGATAAAATTAAATAACAGCGAACATACAAGGTTTACTTTAACATGGCAAAGAGCTGAAGTAGAGCAAATGAGGACAACCAAAAGAGACATGGCATAGGACAACAGAAAGGGAAAAGAAAGAGCTATGAATAAAGACATGGGAAGAGGCAGTCACACCATCAAGTGATACGGATGACTGGAAAGGAAAGATAATTGGTCCAATTCTCCACCAGGAGAGATGGAATTAAGTCAAGTTTGGTAAGCAACGTAGAACTACCGGTACATCATATCTATTGGGTGATAGATATTGGAACTTGTACTGGTAAAGTACATGATCAGTGTCATATTTCACTTTGAATTTAGACAGGAAGCCAATGAATTGCAAGGTTAACACCACTTCATATATGCCAGTGCACATTTTGCAGCTTGGTGGAATGGAGCAATGTGCTTTTTAATTAGCTGGGGATCAAACCCAACAGACCTTGATATCATGTCTACAGTCCTAACCACTTTCACACATGTCTTCAAAGGAGTATGGTGCAGTGAAGTACTACAATTGTGTTTTGCACTTCAGTCAAGATTCATTGATTGAATGGACCAAGGTTTAAATCTAAGTCAAGAATATTTCACTTATACTGAGAGGGTCAGTTCTGGGATGGAAGAAGAGGCCCAAATGCCCAAAGAAAACCAATGACCTTCGGTAAGCCAACTGACAAACTTCCTCATACTAGAATCTGCTCAAACATGGATTTGAACCTATATGTGACCGTGAGAGATATAGCAAGACATAAAACTATATGTTTAACAAAAAATTAACTTTACCAAGAAAATGTGTGATAAAGTTTATTTCAAATTTACCAGAAAAGCATGTAATAAGTCAAACCTTACATCAAATTTATCTGGTGAAGTTTCTGAAAGTCTTTCAATAGCAGCACTAATAGCTGGGTCTTCATCATCAATAAACCATATGGGTGGATCATGTGGATATGATTCCTGAAAAATATGAATTTTAAATTTAATATACATGTACATGTAACATCAATAGCAAACAATGACTAAATGACACTATAAATAAACTTACATGCTAGATACCATGTGATAAATACTCCTTTACGTGTGTACTGGACATTTCGGAAAATGTTTACATAACAAATTACTGTTATAATGTTGTTATTACAGGAAACATGATTTGATGATTCCATATCCAATGGAAATAATGTTGTTCTTCT
Source organism: Anadara kagoshimensis (assembly GCA_021292105.1). Classification (NCBI taxonomy): domain Eukaryota; kingdom Metazoa; phylum Mollusca; class Bivalvia; order Arcoida; family Arcidae; genus Anadara; species Anadara kagoshimensis. The sequence continues at coordinate 19,413,111 of CM037871.1, read as the reverse complement.
CAAATGTTAGGAGTGCTCACATGGTACACTGGCCATGACACCCCATTCCACAGAACTATCGGGGAAAAATGTTCCAATAAATTTCTGAGTGGAAATATAACCATATCACATGCTGTGGAACTGGAGTTGTCTGCCATACGTATGCTTGAAGCAAATTGAATGTTAGGCCTTGAAAAAAAATAACTGTAGTAATTCCACTATTCCGACCCGCCCTTAGGCTAGATCTTTATGCCTTCCCTATCCTTTTAATGACAATATTTTGGCAAATCACTGTTTAAGTTAGTACCCTTGTCCCATATGGTCAATGTAACGACAGATATTTAACATTGAAATAGATTGCCTATCAACCCAATTTTTAAGTATAAAAATAATATTGGGGCCTTAGCAAAATATGTCAGGCTTGTACTTTAAACGATAATGATGAGTACATGTCATATTGATAATCAAAATGTAGACTCAGTAGAACAAGGAAATTATAAAAAACAGCTGATCAAGTAAAATTATGGCAATTCATTTGTGGAAAGAAAACTGAAATCTTTCTCATTAAATTTTAGGAAACTAATTCTCTGTAACAAGTGGTTGAAACAGGATATAAGTAAATCCTTTAACCAAACCCAAACCTCAAACACTTCAGACAAAAAAACGTGTTTTAACAATCAATAAGAAAATGACATAAGCAAAGTAGACAAATAAACAATGGGGTAAGGAATGAGTCATACGTCACAACTTGGTAAAACCAAGATATACCAAAAGTAATTTATAAATTCCCTGTGTAAAAAGCCATGTTATAACTTAATGGCTGGATATTAATACTTTATGATTTTGTCCTCACCGTAATATTTACATGGATGTCGTGTTTGTCACCGTTTTTACCAATGAATCGACAGGAAAGTTCATCAACTGAGGCAGAAAGAATCTGAAACCGCTCGTTTTCCCGTGTAAACGAACTTTCTAACAATTTTATATCATTTTTCAAAGTTGCTAAACAAGCCATTTTTAAATTTCATTGGTCACAAAAATAATTCAACAAAGTTATCATTCATCCTCAAACAGAAAATAGACTCCCGTGTCAATGTTATGATACAAGGATCATGGCGGAATATCCATTACGCATGCCCGGGGTTTTCCTATAGCCCGTTCCAAAGAAAAAGTACTTCCTTGAATATTTTTCGAAACAAACTATAAAAACGTGTTTTTTTTTATCGGTGATCATCAACGTGATGATATATCACGTGATGATAAGGACATTGATGATGCAATCAGTTATATACGTCAATGCCGCGATAATGATGATGACGACGAAGAGGACGATGATGTTTTATTGGATATTTGATCAGTTAATTTAAATGTCATATGGTGATGATGATGATGATGATGATGATGATGATGAACAGATGATGATGATGACTATGATCAGATGATGATGATGATGATTTAATTGAATATCATAATCACTGTCTTGATGATGATAATAATATTATCATAATGATAATGACGATGATAATGATAGTGATGACTGACGACGACGACGACGACGACGACGATGATGATGATGATGATGATGATGATGATGATGATGATGACGTTGAAGATTACGACAGCAGCAACAGCAACAACGACGACGACGACGACGACGACGATGATGATGATGATGATGATGATGATGATGATGATGATGATGATGATGATGAAATGGTGAATGGAGGAATGGCGTCTGTTGTAAATATCTGTAACGCGGATGACTAGCCAATTGTGATGATGGCAGGAAGACGATGACCGGACGATGGTGGGCGTCGCGGCGACCCCATTGACGACGGCGACGACGATGAATCCGATGGAATCTGGTAGTTACGACCCGAGAACGGTTGTTGAATCAAAAAAACCCGGAAGGGGTGTGGGGGACTGGTCTCGATAAATAGCTGGGTAGCTCAGTCGGTAGAGCATCTGCCAAGTTTTGGGAAGGTCCTGGGTTCAAGTCCCAGCATGGCTGCTACATTTTTAGACGAATTGACATGGTACGGTGCTATCGACAACTGTGCTAAGACAAAATTAAAGTCAGTGCCATAAGATCTATGATAAATATTTACTGATAAGATGGGGTTAAAGATAGCGACTATCAAAATTTAATTTGGTAAAACCGGACATACATACATTTGTACATGTACTAAAATGTATTCCGTTGTTTTATTCAGTTTGTGTGTTTTTATGTCGCATGTTCTGATAATGACCGCTAGTTCCAAGGATAAAGAGCACGAGAAACGGATCCTGCTTGATGACCAGAGCTTTGTACAGCAACGACTGGATAAGCTACAGTCTATGCTTCAGGGACAACAAGCTCAGATTGATGCTCTAACGTCTGAAAACTCGGCTTTGAGAAATGAAATAAACAACGGAAATAAAGGTATTCTTTTTGACTTACACTTGGGTCCACAGCCAGACCAATCTATAAAGGGCATAAAAAGGAACCAGTAAAATGGCTTTAAGGTCAGATGGCCCATATACAAGTTTGAATGACATGAATAAAAAGCAATCTTGATAAAATTTAAATGACCTTTTAAACCAGGTGACTCTTATAATAGAGGTGACCTTAGAAGCAGGATTGATTATTCTTTAGCAAGTATGGATCAATATTCCAGTTGGTAAAAATGGAGCTCAGGGACCGAGTGATCTGAAGTCCGGATGTGACTCTGATCACTGCCTAGATTCGAATTCCTCTCGGGACAGATTCTAGTGTGAGAAAATTTGTCAGTCAATTCTCTTACCGAAGATACATTTAAGTGTTTTTCTCCGGACATTCCGGTTTTCTCCACCATCCATGAACTGACCGCGTCGATCGTGACTGGGTCGTACTCAATTCCCAGTTCGTAAAATGTCCGTTCAGTGTATGTAAACTACACTTGGTGTGTGGTTCGAACCAAATCAAGATAGACTTACTTGTGACGAAGGCCACTTTGTGCCATAACCGAAGAATTCAATTATCGTGACGACTAGACGAACATGTCAAATCAAAATAGAGATGATATAAAGGTTTTGGTCGATTTTTACACGTTCTCCACGGCTCATTTTTTTAGGACTCGGGTCTCTTTCTAGAATTAGAGGTACAGGACAGACACGTCGAAACTTTAACATTAAGCAAACGAATTGGCACCGAATCGTCAACTCATCTCGATCACTCGTTGTCGATATCTTGACAATTTTCGACAGCTACTGTCTATCTCTCGGCAGCTTTTCGTCCACAAATATATCAGTAGCAGATCTTCGCCTCGTTTTGATGGCTCAGTGTTAAACTTTCGACAGGTCTGTACTTTACTTACAAAGGAACCCACGCTTGAACCACATACTGTATATGTCAATCATATTCGATGTCTGTCCAAAGTCGGGAGTTTTTATAATAATATATTCTCAACATGTGTTTGTCTTAATTCTCATATTGTTTCTCCATTCTTGATCCGTCTGTAGTTTTTCTCTGGACACCCCTGTTTCATCCGCCATTAGAAAACTGACCGCCTCGATATAAGTGAAAAAATCTCGACTTCCATTGTAAATGTTACTTCCCCTCTCCAGTTTCCGTCCTATCCAGCACACAAGGTTTTCGTCAGAGATCTCCATGCAATGTACTCTTTGCTTTGTCATTTCTGTTACATAGCTTCAACATTCAATTTTTTCATAGATCGTCTCGAAGACTAAAACATATCCAGCAGATTCAATATCTCTCATATAGAACTTCGAAATTTGACACATTTATTCGGTTAAGTTAGTTGATGGTTTTAGAGTGGTCTATATGACTTACGGCGGAGAATTGGACCAATTATCTTTCCTCTCCAGTCATCTCTATTTCTTGCTAGTGTGGCTGCTTCTCCCGATTTCTTCATTCCCAGCTCTTTCTTTTCTTTTCATTATAGGCGCTGTGTATACCAGATGGGGAAGGAGACAATGCAATAATGGATCAGAACTCGTGTACTCAGGTAATTTTATTTATAATTATTACATGTGTGTATCCAAATAACAATCTCAAATGCAAAGTAACAAACTTTGAAGCCCGGCGAATTGTGTTAAACACGCAAATTTCCATTAGGGAGGTGAGGTCGTGTGCTCCAGATTCCTGTACATATATGTAAGTATGAATTTTTTATGAATTAGCAGAAACATATAGTTAATTATGATTTTGTAGGTGTTCGGATAGTCAATCACAATACATGTACTTTTTAAGGTGCTTATTTAAAACACACCACCATACCACACATACCATATTTGTCATTATGCTCTCTACTCATCCAAAGTAGAAACCCTTTATAATCAGTCAGTGTTTCTCTTGCTGTCTTGCTTTTCAAAAACTCAAATAGATATGTGCTAGCACTTAGCCCACCATCGAAAGTTGTCTATTTACAATCTAAATACTTAGTGCATCAAAACATGTACAGGCGTTAGGGGTATAAAAATACCATATCTCATCGTTTGTTATTTACCCACAAACGAAGTTTAGCGGGTATATAGGAATCGCCCAGTATCGTGTCCGCTATATATATGTATCTTCCATGTCTATGTTTGATTTTAATCTGAATTAATATGAATCAACACGAGAGAATACTAAATTTAGCTGCAATGGTCAAATTTTAAGACCAAAAGCCCAAATCTTAGAAATGACAATTTTCAGTAACGTATTGTGAGAAGGAAAAGGCTAAAGCAGTGAAAAGTTTCGCCCACATTAAAAAACCTTCTGAAGTAAAGCGTAATCGATTAAATTTCAGGGTACGTTGGAGGGCCGTGGTATAACAGTCATGGGTCCGGAAGTAATCCAGTATGTCTGTCACCGGACCCTTTGTGGGGTCAGTACAACGACCATTTGGATACACATGCTGCATACATGTACGGGGCCGAGTATGAATTCCAAGAGATCGAAAAAAGTTTGATAAATGAAAATGTCCCGTGTGCTGTTTGCTGGTCCCCAAACGCTGTAACGACTTTGATGATACCAGGAAGAAATAAATGTTACGGAGACTGGAAGGAGGAATACCATGGTTACCTGGCTGCAAACAGAGGGGAATATTTATCTGGGATACAATACACGTGTATTGACGAGGCTCCCGAGAAAATGGACTCCGGGCATGATAACCAAGACGGGGTTTTGTTTTTCGAAGTGGAAGGTAGATGTGGATCATTGCCTTGTCCACCCTACGTCAACGGCAGAGAGATAACGTGTGTCGTCTGCTCTAGATAACGTCCTCATGCTTCTAACAAAGATTGCCGAACTATATCTGCCTAAACGGTGGTAAATTACTTTTTCATATCGTTAAGGCAGGTAATTCGGCCTATACTAATAAAAATCTTGCATAAAATATCAAGTGTCTTTTATATTTGCCATCATGCCATGTACATAATCATGTTTCAGATGCAATTTTCAGCTTGGACCGAATTCATTATAAAGACGTTAATAAATTCCAATGGTTTATATAAATTACATATTATGCCAGGTTAACAGCACTAGACGGCTGTTTCGGAATACATTTCCTCATCATTAGTGCTTGGACCAAAATTGTTTTCAAGATGTTGAAAAGATACACTAAGTATGATATACTTCACCAAATTTGGTTAAGGAAATGCTTTGCAAGAGGGAGTTTACCTTAGTTTTTGAGGGAGAAAGGATATTTTTTTATACGCCATAATATAGTGGACCTGCCTCCTGTAATCTAGACTGATTTCTAAAGTGCTAAATGTGCTTATTTAAAGATCAACAAAACTAATTGAACCTGTATATCTATAGGTACCATTTTTCATTACATGCCCAGTGTCCCTTCAAATGTATTGATATGTGTTTATTACCACCACTGCGGTAGCTCAGTTGGTAGAGTGCTCGCTCCGTAAGTGGGAGGTCGTGGGTTCGAACCCCGGCCGGGTCTGATCCAAGACTTGAAAGTGGGTATTGACTGTTCTTTCGCCAAGCACTCGGCATTACGAAATGAAAGTCACGGTTCTTTCGGATGGGAACTTAAAATAAACAGGCAAAATTTCTGCACTTTCGCCTATAGCTGGCGACGTCCCGATATAAGTGAAATATTCTTGGCTGGGACGTTAAACACCATTACTCACTCACTCGTTCACCAGCAAACAAAGTTTAGGGGTGTATATAGGAATTATCCTGTCGGTCTGTATGTCTGTCTATCCACCCAAAAGCCGTGTCCACTACAATGTCTATGGATGCATGGATTTTGACCAAACTTGGAACATGTCTGACAAGAGCAAGTCACCTTCTGATCATGTTTTTCATTAATGCTAGGTCGTTATGTATCTTCAGCATAAAAGTAGGTATCCATATTCTCGGTTGATTTTAGTTGGTCGTCGTTTTATGTTGTTTTACGTCAAATCTGCAATTTCAGCATGTTCCCACCACGACAAACTTATATACAACGAAGCAAATAATTTGTTGCCGGAAGAATATTGCAAGCCTAGGTTTATCAAGGCCCTCAAAATTATTATGACCGTCAACACAATTTTGTTGATAAGTATGATGTCTCTGTATCGAAAATTACCATGGATATATTTGACATGCTATAGTTCCATGTACCTTTCATTTCCAATTTTGATAACACATGTGGCGGGTGTAGCTAGCTAGACAGGAGGTGTTTACACTTCCGAGCACCCAGCCTCAATCTCCTGTTGAAAATTCATGCATCTAACCTAATCTGCCAGCTTTAAAGTTTTTCATTTTCTTTGGGATTGTGGTTTGGACTTTGATTGGTATATTTGTTTCTTGATTTAACAATACGTTTCCTTTAATATCAAGCAATATCTAAGTTTATATGGTGTGTGAGTTTCTGCTAGTGTTCGTGATTTGTTTTGTACTAGACCAAGTAAGCACTTTTTGCGACCTTTGGAGTGCTTACTAGTATAACCCCCCCCCCCCCCCCCGTACTTCTACCACGGTGGAATGGTGTTTTAATTCGAAATCAAGATTATTTTACCTGTAACAAGAGACCTATACAGGACTGGTGAAGGAAAACAAGAAAAGAACTGAATTTCTGCAAAGCAAACTAGATTCGGCAAGCAAAGTCAGGCACATTAAGATACAAATCTAGGTGCAATAATGACAAACACAATGGCTCATCAGAGCCTATAACATAGGTATGCTGTTGTTGTTTAACATGGTATCAGTAACCTTTCAGATAAATCAAGTTTATTATTTTCTAAGGATTAATGTTATGTATCATCTGCCCTGTACTGGTGCGCACTCGGGGGGACTTTAAGTGCTAGCTCACACAGGTAGTATGCTGCAGACAAAGCATACCACTTTACAGTCGTAAGTCAAATTATACCCACTCTGAGTGAACGAGCTAATGCCTTGCCCTTTTTTATACCAAGCACCAAGCGAGGAAGCAGTATCTTATGTATGACCCAGAAGGGGTTAGAATGCACACTTTGCTACTTTATCATCTAGGTATTTATGGCATAGGTGACCTAAGAATAAACAAACAACAGTTGTTTAATGCTGAGTACCTGGAAAGGAAACAGTAAAATGTTTCTCCCATCTCTAAATATGAAAATTCGAAGTATCCAGTGTAGGAAAGTAATTTGGAATATTTCTGTCTTTCATCACGTGGTTTTGTTGTCTTTCATCACATGATTTTCAGTGACGTAACAATCAAAGGACAATTGAATGACATCATTCTATGGGGGACATGACGTTGTCTTGCAGGAAAATGACATCCGAGTCTAAAAAATTTAGAAATTTTCATTGCAATTCAAATGTTTATTCTGAGAGATTAGAATAAATAGCTTATATATTTTGTATAAACCAAAATCAGGTACATTCTGTCCGATGGTCATATTTATTTTTATGTAAAACTTAAAATAACAAAGTTAGATTATCAAAGATGGCGTTGATGTCGATGTAACTTCTTTTTGAAACCAAAAATTGTCAACAAAATGGGAGAAAAAGAATCAATTATGAGTTTATCCATGTAGGATAGGGAAATCTCACCCTCCGGGTTGAATATTTCGGTCAGAGACTTGGCAAGCCTGGTCTCTGACTGAAATACTCAACCCCTCGGGTGAGATTTCCCTATCCTACATGGATACTCATAATAGATTCTATTAATCTCATATTTTAAAATCACCACTGCGGTAGCTCAGTTGGTAGAGTGCTCCCTCCGTAAGTGGAAGGTCGTGGGTTCAATCCCTGGCCGGGTCTGACCCAAGACTTGAAAGTGGGTAGTGACTGTTCTTTCGCCAAGCAATCCGCATTACAAAATGAAAGTCACGGTTCTTTCGGATGGGAACTTAAAATAAACGAGGTCCCATGTCACGGTGGGCTTGGCACGCTAAAGAGCCCTGCTGTATAATGCCATCAGCGCAACGCACAGGCTAAATTTCTGCACCTTCGCCTATAGCTGGCGATGTCTCGATATAAGTGAAATATTCTTGACTGGGACGTTAAACACCATTACTCAACTCAACTCATATTTTAAAATTTAAAGTCTTAAGTATGGCCCAGCTGGGGTTAGAGTCTACTACTAAGCCATATAGGCAGTTATGGCAGGTGACCTAAGAATAAGCAAACAACATGAATCAAAAATTATCATCTGTATATTAAATCATGATTTAAATACAATTTTAACAAATTCAAACAAACAAGCAAACAAAATCAACACAAATCATAAATCCACATCAGAAATCATTTCTAAAATTTCTTAAGTTAGTTGGTCAATGACAATGAAGTAACAATAATGAAACAAATATTGGCTGAGACTGTTTATCTTCAATACATTTTAACAAACTTGATTTTTTCAAACAACTTGCATGTATACCCATAAATAAAGACCATCAAAAGAAGTAGAATAGTCTCCCGAAAAGGAAATTAAAAAACAATCTATTGTAAAATGCCTGGAATAAGTTGGTGTTATTTTTTTTTTTACACTGCAATAGGTAAGGCATAACATCGCAAAAAGAGAAAAAAAAATATTAAAGAAAAAAAAGAAAGACAATTAACAGAAACAAATTTAATCAAAAATAGAGAAATATATGTGTAACAAAGTCAGATCTTTCAAAATATGAGATTAAAATGTACATGGTGTATAAGCATAAATAAAGGAAAATAAAGTGGTTTTTTCACATCTATTTTCTTCATACATAAATCAGACCAGATAATTGATATTTTGAGCTATAACAATGCAGGATACTTAAAAATGAAAAGGTTTTAAAATTTTGAAACTGGTAAGAAAAGTGGATTAAGTGGAGAAATGGTGTTTAACATCACATTTAACATTTTTTAACTTGCATGTACATCAAGGAATGGGGTTTGCCACTGTACCACGTGGTCAATACCTCTTAACGTTTGTGCGGAACATTTTGGAAAAGTCAACGTCACAAATTCCCGGAATAACATCGTTTTTACGGTAAAACGTCATATTGTGAGATTCCATGTCCATTGGAAACAAGCGTTTCGCAGACACAATTTAGAAGGTATCACGTGGTACAGCGGCAAACCCCATTGTGAGGTCAGTTCTGAAATGGTAGAGAAAACCAGAGTAACTGTAGAAAACCTTTCAGAAACGGATTGACAAACCTTCTTACACGAGGATGTTTCTGAGAGGGATTTGAACTTAGACCTTGAGAGACATTGTGTGTGCTTCGTAAGCATGTGCTATAGCCTGCTCTGCTGTAAGGGTTCACAAACTACATGTACTAATTGTCAGATCAAATTCATACACCATCGCCAAAAGTTATGATAAGCTTAAAAAAATCCATAAACAACATAATGAGCATGATCGGAAGCAAAAGAAATATAAAATCAAATGGAATGAAATGATCTAAAAAGGAAAGATACCATACCAGTAATAAATTTTCAGATCTATAATACATTGTATAGATATGTATATTCAGTTATTTTTATTTATCTAAGAACAGTAACACTGAAAGTTATCTTGAAAAAGTTATAACGAAAATGGGATGTCATTTCAAGAATGTAAATCAACTTTTATTTGCAGATAATAACTTTCGTGATTCTCTTACCAATACCATTTCCCGACTATAAACTTTTGCAATACGGACTTTAGCTGGATATTTTAAGGAAACAAATACGCATCGATTAACTTTCGCAATTATTTTGTCCTCGCAAAACATGTGAAAGTTAATCACACACAAATAAAAGTTGGTTTACAGTAGTTGCGCCCAAATGAACCCCAACTTTTATGAGGTGCAAAGATGTGCACAATCAAAATACAAATAGCCAATTGGACATCTTACTTTATACAAAGATTGGTTCTGTGAAGTTTCATAAAGATTTTGAGAAAACTTAAGAAGAAAAGGAGAAAATTGGAATAAGCACTAACATCCCCTTCCTTTATTTGGGGGGGGGGGGGTATAATTAACTTAAGTAACATACTTTTCATTCAAATAAAATAAATACCATATACCTAGAAATTGAAGAAACTGTCAATATTTGTTGAAATAATCACATGAACAAAAAATCCCCATAATGCTTACAACTTGAAAAATATTAATGCTAATGATAATAATAATAATGCTTCATTTTTTAAATGGTTAGATAAAAACCCATCTAAACCATTTATTGACAAAAAATAACAAAACGACAAACAAAACACTGATTGATATGTATGTAAGCATGTACAACTGATACAAGCCATTATTAACAGCAATAAATGTATTTTTTTTAAATATTTCTAGAGTAGAGAAAACATCCAGCCCTCAGCAAAAGAAATGACTAACTTTCTCAAACTAGTATCTGCCTCATGTGGAATTTGATCCAAGGCATGAGAGGTGCTGTGAATCGCAACCACATGATTTTGACCACTTGACCAATCAGGGCCTTCAAAGTCAAAAGATAAAGATTAAGTGATGAAAATTGTAAACCAGACTCATCACATTCACCACATCGATGTTAGGTTTGAACCTATGAGGTAAGAAGCACTGAGATCCATAACTACATGATTTAGACCACATGGCCACTGAGGCTCTTCAAAGTCAAAAGAAAGAAATTGAGAGAGGTGAAAACCATAATACAAGTTCATACATACTCCTGTTTCTCTGAACTAAATCATGTAAATTAAGTTTTACTACAGTGGGCTACATATAGAAGAAATGGTAGTTAACTATCTTTGCAGTTTACTTGATGTTGTAAATACATCATAATGCATCATAATTGAAATGTCAAAAAGCACTAGCAAAATATATAATGTATATGGCAAAAAACAAGTATTTTTCTCGTAAATTCTTGCTTGTGTCACCATGACGTAAATCCAACATATAGGTACCTACAGTCAACTACACAAGTTTAATCAAACAAAAAATTTCATAAAATCTATTTGATGTTTTTAATTATTTGCTTCTGAATTTTACATTTGGGAAAATTTGCACTTTTTAAAAAACTGGGGGAAAGTTGGAAGTTCTGAAATAAGTAGCAAGCTACATGTACACATGATGTATATTTTTATGAAATGCTACGAATAGCTGGTGTGGTTAATGCCAAAATATTTTTATTATAACAATATCTGAAATTTTTTTGAGTCGGTACAATATTTAATTTGTGTAAACATTTTGATCTTTTATCACTTTAAGTCATATTTCAATAAGATGAAGTTTACCTACATGTATACTTGGTTACTGATTACAAAATTCATAATGGTTTTACCAAAGTCTCCAATCATATTTGTTAAACTTGTGTGAGTGGACAGTAGGTAAAAATGACAAGAAATAAATAATATGCTTTAACAAAATGACAATGTAAATTAACAATGAAAACAATATAATAATCAATATGAAAAAAGCAATATGCTTTGGTTTCTGCATGGCAGCCAATAGGGTTCACCAGTGTACAATGTGATTCTTCTTAACATTTATACAAAACATTTACATAAAATGTATTTACACATGTTGCCATGGTTACCTGCTCATATCATTTAAACTTGCCTGTGTTTATAAACACTATGTCATCATGTTGCAAAAGAACCTGGCTCGAGTTTCACAATCATTCCTTAACTAAGACTGTTTCTTAACTTAATTTTAGGAAGTTTTGTCAATCTCTTTTGGAACTACAAATACATTTTTTGAAAAAGCTAAATGCAGATGTTATAAACTGGAAATTATTTTCAAAATGGCACCTCAAATTCCTGAATATCTTAACAATTGATTAAATTATTTAAAGATTCAGGGGTAGAATTTAATTTTCTCCCCTTGCCAGTACAAGTTTTTTCTACCAGTTTTCAACTTGTAATTTTATTTTTGCACACAAAAATTGTTTTCTACAGCTAATATATATATAATACTTGTTTCATGTATACTTGTTGACATCGGCCAGGATGCTTTGGAATGGAATTTGAAATTCAAAGAATATTTTTTGATAATGAGATACATTTTTTCATGGAAAAAGGGCACTAGCTTTTTTTGCATGTAAGTAGATTTTCAACTCGCATGCTGTGAAAACCACTGTCATTTTGCCAGTACTGTATAATGCTTATATTTCATTGGGGTTTTATTTTCGCTATATTCACGGTCAAGTGTGTTCTCGCGGATATTAAACCACTGTGAATAGACACTGTTGTTATTATTAGCCCATTAATCTTGCTAGAGTCGTTTTCCTTGAATCAGATAAGACACGAAAATATGACACCGCGAATACACTAGTCATCGTCAAACCGCGAAAATTTGACACCGTGAAAATAAAGCAATATACAGTATGCCAGTGCCAAACTTGAACCCTGAGATGATTTAAGTTAAGGAAAATTTTAGTTAAGGCATGGTTGTGAAACTGGAGCCTATATTTAAAAGCATCATGTCGTAAATTACCTATATTGATCACATGGTACACTGGCAAACCCCATAACTAATGATAAAGCACATTATATGGTTGTATTGATATGTATAATTTGTATATGTAAAAATGATAACAAAAATAAGTCTATGTACATAATTAATTTTGATTCTTGCTTATAAAATACACACAAATGTACACACACATATATTAAAGAACATAATCTACTGCTGTTTATTGATATGTAAGCCAAATACCATACTAAACAAGAGAATGTACATGTCATGTACATTGTGCTTCATGGCTAACTGGGTTGCTCTGAGGTTTGAAGCTAACTACCGCACAAAAATACAGCCATGTTTAAAAACACAAAATTAAATGAATTGATTGGGGGAAAGTGTATGGATGGGGAAACAGCTTGAGCTTCAAATCTACTTGTAAATCTAAAAATTTCATGAGGATGACATATAATTAGCAATACAAAATGGTAAAAGAGAGCAAAACAATGCCATGAAAAGGAAAATGACAAAAAAACATTGCTAGGGCAGAGAAATCGACACTGACACTGCAAAACAATGCCATGAAAAGGAAAATGACAAAAAACATTGCTAGGACAGAGCCATTGACACTGACACTGGAAAACAATGCCAGGTCAGAGAAATTAACGCAAGAAAACAATGTCATGACAAAGAAAATGACAAAACCAAACAATGCTATGACAAAGATATGTTTACAAAATTTAATCACAACCTTAGAAATACAAACCTTTTTAAAGGTTTTGGGATATTTTAATGAACATGTTATGAATATATCAAAATTTACAATTCAACAAATTAAAGAAATTAAATGTATGTCAATCTAATCTTCAAAAAAAAAAAAAATAAATAAATAAATGTATGTCAATCTAATCTTCAAAAAAAAAAAAAAAAAAAAAAAAAAAAGGCAAAAACTGACTGAATTAGTAGGGAGTAGGTTTGAGTGGAGTAATGGTGTTTTACGCCCCAGTCGAGTTCCTTATACAATGTACATAGGTAGATGTGGTCAGTTCAAGGATGGTAGGGGAAACTGGAATACACAGAGTAAACCACTGACCTTCTTCAAGTAAACTAACAAAATTTTCACAGTAGGATCTGTCCTGAGCAGGATATGAACCTAGCTGGTTAGAGGCACCTTGATTCATACTTGCACCCTTTAGCATGTTTTGACCACTCTGCTACTGAAGCCTATACATTTTCCATACTGTTAAACACACATACCGGTACTAATTGACGTATCGTCGCCACACCCACAATGTTCCGACAAAGGGCCTGCATGCGTAATATACATGCAAAAAGAATGAAAACTCTGACTGAATTCTGCCATTAAATAACGTCACTGACACTAGTACGTCATTAGTTGCCTTAACGCTGCTTTTGTACCGTGATGGCAGCCATTGTCAGAACATCAAAGGCGTGGTCGGCGATACGTCAATTATGATATACGTGTTGATCAAGTGATAAACATAGAGATTTCATTAAATTTTCTATACTACCATTGGTTTTAAAAAATTTTCTAAAATCTCAAACAAAAACTTCTAGTTTACAACAAGGAAGGCACAAATTGAAACTTTGCATAGTTGGAATTTCTAACATCTTGAAATACAATCTGTCATCTTTAAATAACTGTACACAGAAAATTGAGATTTATAATGATGAAAATCACCCCAGCAGATTCTCTTCAGAAAAAAGTTTTTGAGGTCTAAACAAACTGTTATTTTAGATTATTATTCCCAATATACATGTAGTATGCAATCAAATAATTATCACCTCTGAGTTAATTTTTTTTTTTTCTGGTAAAAGCAAGTACCGGTACAATGTATTGAAAAAATGTTTTAACAATACCAAGTAGTAACATATGTAATTAAGTTTTAAATCCCAAGATAAGACAAATTAATTCTTGGAATTTTGCATTATGTCATCTTTACCCAAAGAGGTATTTATGGTCCCTATTGGGTTTCATTAATTATAAACTACCTCTTTTAACCTTTGCCCATCATACAGACATGACATAACCTACCCTCACCTTTATACAAAAATTCATTCGTAATTAGAAACAGGTACATTAAAACTTACTATAGTGACCACCTCCTCATAAAGACCAAAGGGTCCCCTATTTCAATAAAAAAGAACCTGTAGACATGTGTTAAGATCACCTCACCCGTTTTCAGGTTCCTTCGACTCATATTTCAACCAAAATAGGACCTCTATATAAGGACCATTTACCTTAATGCCCATATTTTGTACCCCATGGGTGGTTTTTATATAAAGATTTTGCTGTATATATTTGTATGTAAATAACTTGACAATCTGGAATATCTATGTAAACAATAAATAACATATATCACAGAAACGTTTTTCTTCTCAACAAAAACATGTTTTGTAGAAACAAGAGGCTTTCCATGACCAAAACATGTTTTGTAGAAACACGAGGTTTTCCAGGACAAAAACATGTTTTGTAGAAACAAGTGGTTTTCCAGGACAAAAACATGTTTTGTAGAAACATTAAGGGTTTTTTTCCAGGACAAAAACATGTTTTGTAGAAACAATGTATACATAACATTAACAACAGATTATAAACATAAAGAATGAAATGGTTTGCCATTTCAAAAGTGTCTTTCAAACAAACCCCAACTGGGAAATCCATGTCCATGATCAAAATACAAATAGCCAATGGCACATTTACTCCACCTAGAGATTATTTCTGTGAAAATTTGTAAAGATCTGTTTTGGGGAAAAGTGGCAGAAGAAATGAAATAAACATTATACCCCCACTTCCTTGGATGCCAATGTTAACATATTGCCATGGTGACCAGATGTTCATGTCAGAGGTAAGACTAATTTAGCTCTTTTGTACTTTTGTCAGCAGCTCAATGTCTCTGTGTCTGCAGCCATTGTATAGCCATTTAATCAACTCAAATTGTTTTTCATGTGGTACAAATTGAAGCCTGATGACTTAAGTTTACATGATTATGTGTACATTGATGATGTGAATAAATACATATTTAAGCACACATATTTAGACTTCTGCGTATACGCTTTTCTTGTTCTGTTTCCAAGGTTTCTGGACACTGATCTATCACCTTGGTAACCAGTTTGTCAATATATGACTTCATATCTTTGTTTTCTTGTTTTAATTCTGAAACAGAAAACATGTGAGATATATTAATTTTGTATGAAAACTTAAGTTTTTACATGTATTTTTTTTTTTTGCCACTGTGGCAAAAACATGATATTGGAAAATATCAGGATGTTAATAATAATCATGAAGCATTTTCTAGATAACTGAATAATAATTCTTATACATGTACATGTAATATAATGTAACAGAGAAAAACGATTTACTTGTAATAATTATTTGAATACGTCACTGTATGCCTAAATGTGGGTTATTATGAAGATACATGTACAGTAAAACCTCGTTATAATGCCCCTCGATAACTTTGCCACCTCGCTTATCGCCACACTATTTTGAAGTCCCAAAAATCCATTTTGTTTATGTTTTTCTTTATCTGCCTCCCCCGATTTATCGCCAAACCCCTTTATAACGCCAAAATTTGACTGAACAAATAGTGGCAATGAATCGAGGTTTTACTGTATATAAGCTATGCTGAAATTTTGTCACTTTTCGTTGAGTGCCCCTCCCCCATTTTTATGGAAAATTAATTGGAACCTTTTTTACCTACAAAACTATGTAATGGCGTCTACTGTAATAAAGATTGCTTTACTTATATTTGGGATGTTGGAGGAAACATGAATAGGTATTTATTTATAATCTGCTTAAGAAAACCATAAGTATTGTTTGTATTTTTACCATCATTTTCTCTTTTCAGTCTCTCTATTTCTGCCATTAACTCTTGTCTTGATGGACCAAGATCTGGAATATGAAATTATCATATTGTGCATACATTAAAAATAACAATAAAAAGAAAGTAAAGAAGGACAGAGGTATGTTATGATTTCATGAAATCAATTAAAATATTTACAATTGCTGACTTGTTTTTTACATAAACTTACTGACAAGAATTACTTTTACATTTCAGTAAACTAGCATAACCTTTCAACTTCTGGTGAAGTGTAACATCAAAGAAAGTAGGGCTAAATGCTCTGAAAGGATAGAATGACTTGAACACTTTAAAGAAAGCAGGGTTAAATACTCTGAAGGGATATAATGACTTGAACATTTAAAAGAAAGCAGGGCTAAATACTCTGAAGGGATGAATAGAACTGACAGTTATTTTCTAAAAAAAATCCATATTTCAGGCGACTACAGTTTGCAAGTAAATCACTAAAATTTTTGACAAACGTGTTTCAATGAACAATGTACAAGTGCCACGTTTCAGATAAAACCCCTGACCACTTGCTCTGACAAAGTTGAAACAGCCCTGCAGGGATGAAGCTTAACTTTTTTGAGTAAGGGGCCCAGCTCACTTCAGAAAAATTGCAATAGAAATAAATAGCTAAAATATGTAAATATTAAGGGCCCAGACTAATTTTAGTAGCCAATGGCTACTGGACCCCTGATAATCTTCATCCTTGCCCAGTAACAGGTGGAATGTTAAGAGTTTCAGACATGAAACCGCTGCCATATTGCATGTATGTTATCATGGTTATGGAGCATATAAGCTATAAGGTACCTGGGGGTGGTCTTGCTGGAGGTCTAGATGAAGGTGGTGGTGTAGTTGGTGGTTTTAATATTCCATTCTGTTTTGAATTGATAGAAAGAATTCCTTCACTGGCTCGTCTTAGATGCTTCATAAATTTACGATTTTTAGTTGGCGATGTTGGAGAGACCTCAGCTTGTGGAGTCTGAAATGTAAATATCATGTCTTATTATGTCTATATACATATATTAACCAACAAGACAAGACTGGGCTCAGCCTTACTATTCCTGCTCAGCATCTTACATGTTTCATGACAGTGATTTTGTTACGTTTTTAATTACTATAAGCTGCCATTTAGATTGGGAAATTTTGCACTTTTTAAAAAAAAAATATTGGAAGTTTTTGAAGAAATAGCGATCTATTTTATGACATGCTTGCTATAGCTGGAACCTTCAATGCCAAAATAATTAAATTATGACAATTCGTTTTATGTGTTTGGGTTAAGGACGGTATCGAACAGTTTGTGTTAACATTTTTGCAACTGTTCAGGAAATTTTAAGAGTCGATTTGGAAAATTTTAAAAATTTAATAATTTGTCCTAAGGGGAAACTATCTGTATCCAGGAAGTAATTTTAGCTGAGAAAAACACTGACCTTCAACAAGCAAACTGACAAACTTTCTTACACTAAGTTTCGAAAATAGACAGTGAGGGGTGATGTGACCAATACACTGGTTTTTGAGACAACTCTGCCACTAAATAGGGCACTTCATTACAATAATACACATACCATATATAAAAGGAACATTTTTTAGGAGACTTTAATTTACCATTGATAATTATCTTACCAAGATCTTGGGAGAATGAAGCTCAGGTAAATGTTCATTTTCTAATGCTTCCGAGTCTGATTCTATAGCAAACACTGCTAACTTTTTCTCCTTTTCCTCAGACTCAATGGGATTCACTCTTTTACTTGGAAGTTCTTCACAATAAGTAAAAGCATTTCTTAATGTTCCAATGCCACCTGATTTTGTTTCGATGATAATGTCCCCCTTTCCGGGTGTGGATGGTTTAGCTGTACAATAAATCCTATTTGGAGATTCATATTCCAACATGTCTAAACAATCCACCTCACATATTAACAAGTCAATAATATCACTTCTACTGAATCCTAAATTTCTACCTTCATGGCTATACGAGTTCCGCCCATAACAAGTCCTTCTTTTGGCGTTACACTAATAATTATTGGCACATGTCCTGCACTATCTAGACCTGAACCGATGCTCATGAAACGTGTGCTATATTTTGGTCCCAAATTATTTTGCGGATCATCGTCTTCGTTAACATCATCATCGTTTGCCGCATGTTTGTTGCCAAATCCCAGAAGATCGTGAATTGACCTTGAGATCTTTTTATTTAACGTTGATATTGAGTGACGTTTTTCTTTTTTACCTTTCAGAGTCATAATAGGGGTAAAATTAGCGAGACTGTGTCTCTGTTTATACGTGTTTGGTGACTGTGACACTGCTTCTCCACCATTTTTGATAATGGGCCTGTGAGCTGGTCTACGACTGGAAACGTAACACTGATAAAATAGAGCACCTTGTGGATTGGGACATTTCTTATGAGGCTGTAATGGACCTTTGATTGTCTTTCCTGGATGACCGTGTAACGACGTTACTGGAATATTAATCTGACCAAGTATATCCTCTTTTTCAGTTACTATGAAGAAAACTTGATCAAGTACATTATTACATTGTCTGTAAAAAGAAAAGAAGAGAAAACATTAAAAGTGTCAGTAAAAAAATCTGTAATCAGAAATGTTCATGTTGGTTAATTTTTGAGAGAATAATCATTCCAAGATACATGTATCTGCATACTTTAATTCTTGCATTGGCTGATGATGGCAAGTGCAAGTGCAAAGTGAAATATACAAAAGTATATATTTGCAAAAGTCATTTTCGCATCTTGTAAATTTCACAAATTTACACCAAAATAAAACAAATGCGAGAGCTTCCTCAATTTACAGAGTAATCAATCGGTGTATCACCTGACTGATAATGACTGGACATATTCATGGACTGTATTTAGATAAATATGTTTGATTATTTTAATTAGGTATGTGGAGAAAAACAATGCCAATGTACCATTTTACTGTAAACCATGGTCATAATAACACTTAAATTCAAATACGACATACTGTAAACCAAGATTTAGTCATGGATATTAACTCTCATGATTCTCTTGCCAAAATCATTTTGCCACAATTAACTTTCACAATATCCACTATAGCTGAATACTTAGTACAAACAATACTATTTCCAAAATATGTTTGAGTCGCTTAACTTTCGTGATTATTTTGTCCTTGCGAAACATGCCAAAGTTAATCACAAGCAAATAAAAAGTTGAATTACAGTAGGGTCTTTTAGATCTGTACTTTGCCCAGGTGAGCTAAACCTGTGTGTTTGACTTACATAACTGATTCTTCATTCCATTCTGGACAACCAGATGCCTCTTTAACAACAGCTGTTCTGTATTTTTTAGAGCCAATGCCAAATATCACAGAGAATTTATGTCTACCTGTAGATATAAGTTATAAAATATTATTACGGTAACTAATTTTTCCAATTTCACACAGTAAACCTTGTTATAATGACCCTATATTAATTTGTCACCATGTTCATTGCCCCTATATTTTCCAAGTCCCAAAATATTCAAATTTGAAAACACACATTATTTCTGATGCTAGGGCTTTGGAGGCTGATGTGACCTAAAGTGCCAACTTGCTAACTGCCTAGGTTTGAGTCCCACCCAATATCTATAGTGTTCTATAGGGTTTGTCAATTTGCATTCCAAAGTTTGATGTTCTTTTCATGGTTTCCTCAAACTTCGAAGAACTGTCTTGATATGTGTGAAATAGTCACTCTTGCCTCAGGCACAAAACACAATCAGTGTTCAATCTATAGGACTTTTCAGAGGGGCCATTTTCAATAAACTTTTGCTTAACTACCATAAAATCATTATTTTTACATTTATTTGACAATAATTATGGCTCACTGAGGTCTTAACAATGGAAGGTCAAAAGGCAAAATAAGGGGACAATGGCCCTGTGGGTCCTTCTAGAAAGAACACAAACTGAACAATTTCTCCAGACTCCACTCCACAAAGAATGGTTAATTACAGTCCAACCTGCCTTAAAGGCCATCTTTATATGAGGCCACCTGCTTATAAAGGCCAGGAGAATTGTATCCCAATTGCTCTTTGTTCATATTTTTAGAACCTGTATATAAAGCCCACCTGCCCATAAAGGCTACTTTTTTGGTTCCCTTGGGTGGCCTTTTTAGACAGGTGTGACTGATATGAAATGTTTACCTGGTTTCTTTCCTTGTAAATCTTTACCAGCAACAACTAAAATACAACAAAACAATAGTGTAAGAATGATAATATATATACATAAAGGTTACTCCTGAACAATCACTAACACTGACAGACTGATAAAAGAAATATGATACCGGTATTGATGAATGAGGATTTGCTTCTATGATCATAAAAAGACAAGATAAGTCTACATAACCATTTGATTTATTATAAATACATGTATTGTAAATCCAGCTGTTGTCTTGAATCTTGGTCATCAAAATCGACACTGGCTACTAATTTCTAAGAAATTCTTTCAAACAGTAACATTTTCAGCAAAGTGAAAAAAATACTATGAAAAGACTATACAAGTACATGTATTTTCACAAATTTTGGAAAAATGACTCTTATATTCATTATTCTTACTTACTTATCTATATTCTACCATGTAATCAAATTAGCAAGAACAAGAAACATATACCTGTACTTATAATAATATATTTACATTTATGGTGTTTGATTGTATTAAACTCTGTTTTAGACCAAATGAAGTTATAGGACTATAATTACATTTGCTAATGTGACGTCACTCATTTCTTGCTGATACCTATGCTCGTGACGTCATTGATAGGCTGTTCCAGGAATTGGAATTGCATGTCGTACATGACAGTGTTTTAAATTTATTTCAGGATTCCAAAACAAAAATAAGATTTTCAAAAAATGCAAAATGTAAATACAATGTATAACCATTGAACTGTCTAGAAATGGCGTTTATAGTGCTACAACTTCCATTGCCGTGCAAACCAAACTAGTCAAACGGTTTGCTTTGCACAGCAATGGAAGTTATAGCACTATAAACGCCATTTCTAGACAGTGTAATGGTTAAATATCGTCATATTCATGAGGTTTCAATGTAATTGGTCATTGCTAACTCAAGTTATAATCCAGAAATCCCAAAAATTGTTGTCCATATTGGCTTTGCAGTACATGAACTAGTATTGATTGACTGATAGAATGAGGTCTTACATCCCAGTCAAGAATATTTCACTGATATCAAGGCATCACCAGCTTTAGATGAAGTGACAATTATTTTACCTTTACAGTGTGCACAGGGCAACGTGCACTGCAGGAAGGATTCTTAGCTGGCCACTCCTGCCATGACATGGGGCATTGGTTTTTAAATTCTCTTCTGAAGGATCCTGTGACTTTCATTTCTAAGCGCCGAATCAAAGAACACTTACTTCCTATTTTCAATTCTTTTGGTCAGACCATAGTTGGGGTTTGAACCTACAACCTCCAACATATGGTGCAAGCACTATCAACTGAGCTATCCTAGTGGTGGCAGTAGATAACTAGTAACTGAATATATATAAATGTATTACCTATTACAGTAATCTCATCTGGTTCTGTGGGTGCTGCAGACATTCTTCCTTATATACATGTATTGTTATGACTACTCCTCCTTATAAACTAACACACATTTTTTCCATCCACAGTATACTAGTAATTATTATCTTATTTCCAGCAGCACTTCAATTTCATTTAATCATCTGAAAATATAGGTTTTTAAATCCATTATTATTCAGGTATTAATATCCATAATATTATTGTTCTGCCTGGTAACAAATTTATATACATATATCAAAATAATGGAGATTCAATCTAGGTAAATCATTAGAAAAAATGTACATTTTGGATTAACTATTGATATCATGTTGCACAGAGACCCAAGAACCCTGTAGATTTGACTCAATGGAGTTTTATATACCAGTCAAAGTGATTTCTTATATAGGCATTGCCTGCTGTCCAATCCTTTTCAAAATCTTTGAATAAAATATTGTTTAAATTAAAGAGATTTCACTTATATTGAGACATCTCCAGCCTTAGATTAAGTAGCAGAAATTTGTACCTTTGAAGTGTACTCAGGGTAATGTGCAGGGAGGGATTTTTAACATGCCATGCCTACCTTGACAATGTTGGACATGGAGCATCAGTTTTTAAAGTCTCTTCTGAAGGACCCCATCCACGACGGGCTAAGTTGGCAAATGACTATTTGCGTTTTATGATTTGTTATACATGTAGTGTAGGGTATACTATATATCATAGAAAGTATAATGGTCATTTACCTTTTGCTCTACATGCCCCATTACACATTAGATAACCAGAGTAATTGTGGCATTTTGAAAGTGTTTTTAATTGCAGGGGTAAAATATATATTATAGAACAAAAATAATGGTAATTTTGGTCATTTACCTTTTTCTTCTACATGCCCCATTACACATTAGATAACCAGAGTAATTGTGGCATTTTGAAAGTGTTTTTAATTGCAGGGGTAAAATATATATTATAGAAAAAAATAATATAATGGTAATTTTGATCTTTACTTTTAACCTTTTAACCTACATGCCACATTACCACTAGAAATAATGGTACAACCCAGAGTAATAAAAGTGGCATTTTAAAGTTTTTTTTAACCGAGATAAAACATTTATTACAGAAATAAATTCTTTGTAATTTTTTTCTTTTTCTTTGTTTGTTGTTTTTTCTTATTCTTTGTCTTTGTATGTTTTTATTATAAGTATAAAACTAAGCATGTGATATACAACAATTAATACTGGTTATAACAAAGTCATTATTAATAAGTTTTTTTTAACATTACAGTCAATATAATGAAAATCATATAAATTCCAATCAGGTGTAAGACAAAAATGACATTCATTTATCATTGATCATATTATATCATAAGCTTGATCTCATATATCCTGGTAATGACTTGACAGATTGTACAACTTTTCTTTCCCCAAGTCAGTGTATTTCTTTTTTTTTCATTCTGTAAATTATATATGAGAGAATATGCTAATTAATTAACCTGTGCATTGGTTCATGTGAAGTAAATAACAACAGGAGTGGAAAAGTGGAGTAATAGAGTTTTACACCCTAGTCAAGATCTTTGACTTATATCAGGAGATGGCCAGTTCTGAGATATAGTAGAGAAAATCTGTGGGCTTGGCATGATAAAGAACCTTGCTGTGTAATGCTATCAGCCCAACGCACAGGCAAAATTTCAGCACATTTACCTATAGCTGGCAATGACATAATATAAGTGACATATTCATGACGTTAAACACCATTACTCACTTTGCACTCAGACAGATTTTAGTGTGTGTTCAAGTTAATGTCAGCTTGCTCGCTAAAAGTTGATGGTTTTCTCTGAGCACTCCAGTCTCTCCACCATCCCTGAACTGACCACCATGACATAAGTGAAAAAATCTTGACTTGGGTGTAAAACTCCATTCCTTGACTCCACTTTGGCACACTTTAAGTTTGCTTGTTCAGGTCATATTTAAATAAATTGTAATCAATAAGATATTACATCATTATATTATGTAGCTATACATATGTATTTAATAAATTTAATAAAGAGTTTTAAGTTTTAAATGCATAACTATTAAAAAGTCTGAAAGATGTTTTTCCCAGTTTAATTAAAATAACTTAAGATTTTAATATATATTACTGAAAAATTAATTACAATCTTGGTATCACTAGCATCAAGTTAAAATTACTATTATTTTTAGATTAAATGATTAAAAAGTAAAATGGTGACATATTTTACAATGCAAAAAAGACATGGATCTGTAACCATTTAAAATTACAAGAATTGCTTTGGTTAAAGTACAAAATGCCCAGACTGAATTCCCATTTGTAAAAATTAAAATGACAAGGCCAAACCCAGATATACCCAGACCGTTTACGAACATACAACATCATAACAAACCAAAAACAGATCACACAAGACCAAACACAGACTATGCATTTGGTCACCTTGAACGGCTAGAAGACCATTTATGGACATGCATAATATATGACAGACCATAATCAAACTACATGTACCGGTAAAACCAGACTGAATCCACACAAAAAAGGACTATTTCTGGAAAATGAATTTTGTAAGGAGGATTTACCCAGACCAAAAACAGACTATGCATTAGGTCACTCAGATCATTTAATTTATGGACATGCGCAATGTGCTTAGACCATTAGCAGATCAAAACCTGCTGTTCCCAAACAAAAAAGTAACATTAATTTTCAGAAAAAGATTTGGTACAAAATGTATAAGGGAAATTATTATCATATATACAGTTCTATTAATGTAAAAACAGAATGGATAAAAATATACAAGGTGATCAAGTTTATAACAACATGGTGATCACTAGACACAGTCTATTATAGCTATTAAAGCCAATTATAACTATTATACACTGTCTGTATTTCATGTATTTTGCAAACCAAAAAAAGAAATTACCGTAGCTCTTTTTTAAACTTAGGACAATGATGAAGCAAAATCAAATCGTTTATATGTGATGAATTTATAGAAAGAGAAAAGAAAACAGGATAAAATAAACCTGAAGTGAAAAAAGGCAAAAACAAAAAATATCTTAATATCCTATCAAGAATTATAGTAAAAGCTAAATGTTTGTATGTGATGAAAATGAAAAAAAATGAAAAAAGAAAAACCAACAGTAAACAAATTCAGACACAAAACAAAAAAATACCTTACCAAGAATAGCACTGTTGACAAAAATTTCCCCCAAAACAATAATGTCGTGATTCAGCTATAAATATAAGGTATATGTACGCAGGTACTGGTGTACTTCTCGGAACTGATGAAAATACTATAAACAGGACCAGGATGTAACAAGACAAGAAATACAAAAAAGATAACAAAATCCCCAGTGTTTTATGTAAGAAATTAACTGTAAAATAAATTCCTATTATCTTTACCACGGTTGACTGCTAATCAACGTATACCAGTGATGTGTATCCTATCATCACCATTTATCTTAAAACCTTATTACCTTAAGGTAATCACATATCTTCTATTATTTCATGCATGACTTTTGTCTAATAAATTTACAGTTTTAAAAAAAATCACATGGCTTTTATAATGTAATTTCTTCACTTTTATATTAACTTTCTCTTTTTTGGGGGGGGGGGCATCAGAGTGGTCTAAAGTGCTGGCTTATGTAACAGATCGCAGAATCTCTCACCACCTAGATTCAAATCCTACATGGGCAGATCCTATACTGTGAGAAAGTTGGTGGTTTTCTTTGGGCACTCCAGTTTCCTCCACCATCCCTAACTCTATACAATTGAAAGAATCTTGATTAGAGTGTAAAATACCATTTAAATTAACCCCTGTCACCTATGATCATACATGTTCCATCATGTAACCATTACCAGTGGATGTATAAGAGACTTAATTAATGGGCATGTATTGCTAACCTGCACATTGAAAGCCAACCAAGCTAAAAAGATACCATTTTTGTTTACAAGTGTATAAAAACACTACTAAGTTTGGTTAAAATTGGTCCATCAATTT
Source organism: Anadara kagoshimensis (assembly GCA_021292105.1). NCBI lineage: Eukaryota > Metazoa > Mollusca > Bivalvia > Arcoida > Arcidae > Anadara > Anadara kagoshimensis. The sequence continues at coordinate 19,386,974 of CM037871.1, read as the reverse complement.
CTGAGAAGTCAAACAATGTTAATGCACAAACACATTCTTTATCTGCCATGCCCATGAATACATAATCTAAAATGGTTTTACCAAATGAGCTAAAAAGCCTGGAGAAATCCAACCCAATGGAAATTATCTACATATAATGACCTGAGTTTATATTTTTTTATCTATCAAAATTCTTTACATAAACCTATCACTAAGTAAATGCTTTTGGCAATGCAATATATATTTTTAGTTTTAGCTCAAAAGTTTTTTATCCATGTTTATAATATTATCTAATACATATACTACACCACTGATTACAACAAAATATATATATTAACAGATTAGTGATAATAGTAAATAAGTTATTGTAGGTCAAGAATTTCAAGTAGGTATAGGATTAATGTGATAAATTTTAGCCTGATATGAACCCTGCATGTTTCAGTTGTATATGGTCTGCCGAAATCCAATTTTGAATCATTAAAGGGTTTTTTGGTGAAATAACATGGAATTTCACCATAATGTGTTCCATTGTGTCATATGACACATTTGACCAGTTCAAAGGTCAAGGTTACAAAGTGCATAAAACAAAATTTTTGATCGTTTCTCGAATAATTCAGAAATGTTCATAAATCTCACTACCATTTTCTTGGCCATTCTGTCTTCCATTTGACCCAGTCAAAACACCCAGTCTAGACTACATACAGATACATATGATATCAAAGTAGTCATTTCTGGAATTGTGGAGGAAACCAAAGTGTCAGGAAAAACCAGATACCAGCTCTGTTAAGTGAGTGGACATATACAATGTAATTAAACTGTTGAGCGATCTGATATGGTCCAAGTCTATAATTACGGTAAGTTTTAAGTGGGAATGGAACCTGGGCAGTGAGAGTGGAGTAATTGTGTTCTACACCCCATTCAATATTCTTTCACTTACAATAAATTGAAGCGGTCAACCCCGGGATGATGGCGGAAAACAGAGTAGCTGGAAAAACACTGATATTAGGCAAGCAGAGCAGTGAGGCAACACTGTTATCTGACTACAGCTTTAGACCATATAAAAAATTGACACTTTCCTTAAGCGTAAAATCACTTGTGCATACAGGGATAAATCATTGTATTACTCATTATGTTGAAGTAAGACTCAATAGGCTTTTCTGTAATCATGTATTTTTTAATCAATCTTCATTATTACGTCATTTCAAATCTACTGCGCTAGGCATCTACTAGTACCTTTGGCATAGTTGAAAATAACGACCAACCCATGCCTGAGGCTGGTTAAACATTTAGGAATAGGACTGATTATAAGGTTTTAAGAAGGATTGAATGGGATTTTACGTCCCAGTCAAGAACATTACATTTATATCAAGAGGTCACCAGGTATAGGTGAACTAGAAATAGTTTTTACCTTTGCAGCAATGTGCAGAGAGGATCTTTAACATGCTATATTTGCATGCCGTGACATGGAACATCAGGTTTTTAAAGGTCTTATCCAAAAGACTCAATGACTTTCATTTCTAAATACTGGGTGCTTGGTGAAAGAACAATCACTGCTTGATCACTACCTATTTTGAGGTCTTGGTCAGACCCCAACCCAGGGTTTAACCCTAATCTCCCACATGCAAAGTATTTCCACTCTACCAACTGAAGTACTAAAAGTTATTTTTGGCAAGAGTTCCTTTTGTAACCCCCTCCCCCTATTTAATTCTATGTAAAAATTTTGAAAAATTATTTTCACAGAAATGTTCAAAATTGCTTAATTGCTTGATTTTGTCATTTAAAGGCTTTTTTGTGTCAAAATTAAAATTTTAGTGGAGAGTACAAATGGAACTCTTTCCTTGTTTTTTAAGAAGACTGGCTGAAGTAAAATACCTATGATATACAGTAATTTTTGCTACAGTAACCACCTCTGTAAAGACCAACTGTCCATTACGACCAGTGATTTCAACCAAAAAAGAACCTCTATATATTTTTATATAAGGATCATGCAACAGCTATTATAACTGTATAAGAGGAAATATTAGCTGCAGTTTTGATCTTTTTTACCCTTTCATGTTAAGAAATTAACAAGGTTCTCACTGTTCCAAGGTTCCAAGGTAAATATGAAATTTCCGTTGAGATGATATACTCATGTTACAAGAGTCACCGTAGAAATCCTAAATATTTCTCCTCATGAATGTTTCTTCTAATACAGTTTATTAAATCCATATTAAGTCCTTTAGAGAGTCAGTCCTCCAGATTAATTATATTATATATCAATTTGTCAGCTCATGCATGCAATATTGTCCATTTAATTATAATATTTTATTTGTTCTCTATATTGTAAATGTGCAATTATGGGATTTTATAATAAAGAAATTTGAGGTGTCCTTTATATACAGGTTTTAACTAAATCTTTGTTTCCATTCCTGGTAGCCAAAATCGCCATTGGCTACTAATTTCTGAGGAATTCTTTCAAAAAGTAACTATTTTAGCAAATTTGTGGAAAAATACTTTAAAAAGGACTATATTTTCAAAAATTTAGGAAATTTGGATACTAATTATTTTAAATTTGTGGAAACCTAGCTAAATTGGAGAAAACGAAATGGTATGACTTTCCCAAGCCATTAACTTCTTGGTTAAGTTTTTGAAAAATTATTTATACAGAAATGTTCAAAATGACTTGCCAATTTAGGCTTTTCAGTTGAAAATAAAATTTTAGTGTGTAGGGTACAAATGGAAGTCTTTTCCACCCAACTTAGGGCTGACAAAAATTCTGGCCCAATCCTCTGTTGAAATAGAAAATAAACCAAAACAGTAATATTAATTGTTTTCATGGAGTGTACCAGGTACCATAGTATATCAAAGTTACATTTGTTAACCTTTAGTCCATTTTTCTAATATATATATATATATATATATATATATACAATATTTACCTTTTAAAACAAAAACTCCTTTGACACTTATGTTTATAAATGCAGAGTCACATAAAAAATCTTCACACAAAATTACCGGTAACTCTTATTCCATTTCTGATATACTAGTACATGTATATATATTTACCTTTTAAAAACCAAAACCTGCTTTGACTGTATATTTATGCCGGGTCGGGTCACATGAAACTTCACACAGAATTTACAAGTGTATTGGCTATATAAATGAAGTGATGACAATATTTACTTTACCTATATATAACGAAGCCTACCTGGACTATCTATGGATGGTACATTCCAACATTTCTGTGTCTAACTGTACAAGTTTATTCATCATTTAATATGTCCTTCAGGCATATATCACCTAGCTAATATAATTTGTATTCAACTTATTAATGGCATGCTATAAAGTATAGACATGGTCTCTACAAAAAGAAAGTTTGTCTGTTTGCTTGCTAAAAAGCAGGTTGTTTTATCCAGGCACTCTGATTTCCATTAACATCCAGAAACTGAAAGCCTCAATAAGAAGAAAAAAATCTTGACTGGGTCATACAACACCATTACTCCACTCCACTCATGGTCAGTTGGGATGGTCCATAATTTATACTACGCCAAATAGTAAAAAATCATTTATCATCACCTGTGCTATAGTGGACTTGAGGTCAGATAGAATAATTATGTTTCAATACCTGACTAATTAACTATTGTCTAGACATCAACCATCACTAATCAAACCTAATTACCTGGGAATGGCCATGTTTACCTGCACATTTTTTTACTTACATTTAATATATATATTGGACCCTGGTCAGTTTAGTGACCAACATAGATATGTATTACTACATATGTATTTTTTTTAATTAAGAAAATGGCCGTAATATTGATATGGGTATTAATTAAAGAAAGACTTCCTGTTGTACCATCGAGGCCACTTAAGTTTTAATTTTGACTAAAAAAAGCCAACTGAAAATGCAACTAGAATCAAGCCATTTTGGACAATAATTTTTCCAAAATTAAACATCGAATCTAATGGATGTCTTAATTGCCAATACACAATCTTGCCAATATTGCAACACAGTCTTCATGGTCTTGCCAATATCGCAACACAGTCTTGCCAATATTGCAATGCAATCTATTTCTGGGAATTAAATTCATTTAGAGATACACTCGAAAGCAAGTGGAACCAACAATGAAGAGAATACATGTATAGTTGTTCATTCTATAAGTATTAAAAATATCAAAAAAATATTTTTACTTAAAATTCTGAAATTATGCAACAACTGAACATTAGAAGCAGTAACTCATAACTGTGTATGTTTTCCCAAGTACAGGTGCATAGTTAAGAATTTAACATTTAAAATACTAGTAATTCAAAGTTTTTTTAGGAAAAAAAAAAAAAAAATAAATAAATGGCAAGACATCTTTTGTATTCCTGCCCATTAAATTCTATGTATTGTTTAAAATAAATAAATAAATAAATATCACATTAAATGAAGTTCAACTCCATAAACTTTTACCACTGACAGGAAATGGTTATATAATATTCTTCAAATAAATACCCTAAAGCCTGTATTATTATGTGATAACTGTCACTTCCAGGTAATCATGGTAACACATGACAACATGAAACACAACTTTATTACCAGAGCTATTTTTGGGGTTTGACCATTTTGTCTGGCCCACTTTTTTTACTGACTAAATTCACTTGGTACACAAGTCAATAAAACAGAAAGTTTACATCTAAAAATACTTTGACTTGCAACACAATATGTTAATATACCAGAGCTATTTTAGGGGTTTGTCTAGCCCACTTTTTCATTGACCAAAGTCACTTAATTAAGACACATAAGTTAATAAAATAGACAGCACTTAAGGCATCCTGAACCACAGTCTGTCACAGATATTGTGATTTTCAATATAAGTTTAATATATGAAAAGAGTTCCATTTGTACATTCCATTAAAATTTTTATTTTACCGTAATTTTGACTAAAAAAGCCTAAAAATTACGTAATCAAGCAATTTTGAACATTTCTCTGAAAAATATTTTTTTTTTACATATAGTGTAATAGGTGGGGGTACAAAAAGAACTCTTACCTAATAATGTCTTTTCAGTTGGCAAAAAAGCCTATAAAATGTGGAATCAAGCAATTTTGAACAATTATGTGAAAAATATTTTTTTTCAAAATCTTACAGAATTTAATTGGTGCCAAAGTAAGTCTTACCATTTGTTACAATCCTCTATAAAATAGCAGTATAACTGGTTATTTCAAATTCTGTCAGCCACCCTGTAAGCAATGTGACATCTATGCTGAGTGTAATGCTGTACAAAAACTATTCTGTACTTACTTCCTTAAATATTAAAATCAAAGGCTACTGTACCCATGTCCAGTAATTTGAAATTTTTCGAATTTCTAAGTTAAGTTTATGCTATGTGTAAAATGTACTTTTCAAGCACCTAATATTGCGTGATATTTTAAATAAACAATGTGATGTTTGTCATGGCAAACAGGAAGACCATCAACATCATCAAGTCAAGAATTCTACTGCACTTCCCTCTACTTTGCAAATCTGCCGTGAATTTACGCATGAATAAGATTATTCATTCACATCATGCATATTTTTTTGCAAACATGTGGTTAATAATTAAAAGTTATGTCGTCACAGATGTACGGGCATTTATCAAGTGAATTAGTATACATGTATCATACAAGAAAAGCCTTGGAGGCCAAATCATATAAAAAAGCACCTTCTAACTTATCACAATGCCTCTTAACTAACATGGTTTGTATCCCCCTCAGCCAGATTTTTATAAAAGTTGAGAAAGTTTGTTATGTCAGGGATGAAGCCTAACTATTTTGAGTTAGAGGCCCAGCTGACTTCAGAAAAGAAGTTGCAATAAATAGATAAAATGTGTAAACATTAAGGGACCAGACTGATTTTTAGTAGCCATTGGCTACTGGGCCCCTGCTAATCTTCATCCCTGCATGTTGGTATACATAAATTATGTAGGCAAAGTTTGATCAAAATCCATCTAAAGATATGGAAGTTGAGGAGCTGACAGCTGATATTTGGACAGATGGACAGACATGTGTATGTCCCCTAAACTTTGTTTATGGAGGGTGTAATTATTAATAAATGATCATATGAAATATATACATGTATGTGACATAACGCATAGCTATTTAAAGTCAATTGAAAATTAGCCTTCTGTTACATAGTGAGTGGGTATCAATTTGGCATGAAATGTTTGATTGAAAATGAATTACCAGTAAGCAATCATGGTTATGGATAAGTTGTAAACTATACTATATACACCCATAACAGGGGCAGATCCAGGATTTTTTGAAAGGGGGGGGTAGAGAATTACTAGTATATCAATGCTATGTGCGAGCGCCAAAGGCGCGAGCTTCCAGAAACCTGGGGTCTAGTAAACACAATCCAGAACAACACATATACAGAAATGGGTTGTTACATTAACATATAGGGGTCACATCAGTCAATAGCTCTCTTTTAAATTTTTCAAAACAGGGTTGCAATCCCCGCCCCTTAAAATCTGCCACTGCATAAAAGTTCTATCGATAAACCATGTATACATGTGCATGTATATTATATCTCGTTCCTAAAACTTAAAACTTACTTCCAGAGAATATTGGTGTTGCAAAGACAATTAAATCTGTACTAGAAAAAGTAATGATGTACCTGTAATGCACTAACTGCTATATGTTGACCATGACATGCTACACCACACTTTTACCACCAAAAAAATAATCCATTGTTATATTTACCCTTCTATGTAGTTGTTTGTTTCTATAAGTATATACTAGTATATATTTAGTATATATTTTATATATATACCGGTATTATTGTTTACATAAAGTATGTAACTACAATGCTTACTCATTATGGGTGAGGTTATTATACTAGTAAGTGCCTTAATCAGGAAAAAGCTATCCTAGTATATATGCGTATATACCAGTATATGAATCAAAGCTAATCAACATTTAAATTAAGTTTGTCATGTGAAATGGGATTTCCTAGAAGCAGAATTTTGGCATCCCTATCACAATTTTGTTTTCCTGAAGACTTGAAAATTTTCACCTATTACCGGTAGGTCACAAATGGGATGATGGAACAATCCCAAAATCTGATAAAACCCTTTTTAATAAAATTATGATTAGCACACACACACACACACACATATATATATATCTCCTTCAAGTCACGAAATTGATGACAAAAAAGTTTAAGTTAAACTGATTACTTCTTTTTTAATCTTCATGTAATATCCTGTTCCTCTTTATGGAGAGTAAGGCGATTTCCAAAATACTAAACCAAAATACACACAATGTATATGTACAAGATCACTGTTTTGGGGCAGTCTGGTTAATGCACATACAAATTAATGGACCACCTTAGTAAAGAAGATGGTTGAAATCCTTCTAGTAGTACTATATCCACATACGCTTAACTATTTTGAGTTAGGGGCCCAGCTCACTTCAGAAAAGAAGTTGTAATTATACTTATAGTAATATATAGATACAATACCTAAACATTAAGACTGATTTTTAATAGCCATTGGCTACTAGGTCCCTGCTAATCTGCATCCCTGCTGACACACAGACACCATTTAACACACAAATCCAATGCAAGTCACAGTTGGGAAATAAAGAATAAATGAGAGAGGTGTTTAAAGCCATACTTAATCAACACTCGACCAACTCCCAATATTGAAAAGAAGGGTAAAGGCGATGCTTGTCAGCCCACAGACACTATCTTCTGAGGCAAGAATTTTCTTTATGGGCCAATGGAGCATTAGTGTCCCTTCTAAACTAAACACTGAAGACAACTAGCATAAAATTAGTAATTATGAATGGGTGGTTGTCGTGACAGCCTTTTCCATTAATGTGCTTAATTATGACCCCCGCCTTGATTTTATTTGTATATTTAATTATCCTTGTTTGTGACCTTTAACCTTCTATGGGTAATTCAAATTTTATGGATCAAAGTTTTATAATTTATGTTAATTGCTTTTGTTCTTAAACTCATCTTTATTTACTAGCGTATATATCTAAAGTTTATATAGTCATCTTGGACAACAATAAAATTTGGGCACTTTAAAATTGTTAGTTTATCAGTGATTTTGTTTGCCTAAAATTACTACTGAATACTTATGGGTAGTTTCCCCTTGAGGAAAATGACTAAATTTTCCCAATTTGATCACTAAACTTCCCAAAACAACAGTGATATACTAGATATTGTCACAATATAACATCTTTGCAGTGAGGATATTACAAGCATGTCATTATGCAATTTACTATATTTCAGAATGAACTTCAAATGTTCCCAATTTAAAAGGCAAAAGGTAGTTTTCACAATGTCACAAAATCACTGTTTATATAGCCATTAACTTCTGAAATTTGTGAATTTAGAGTACTGTTTAAGGTATTTTTTCACAATTTGATTAATAAGGTTATTTTTTGAGAAAATTTCTAGTAGCCAATGTTGATTTTGGCTATCAGAAATAGAAGCATAAATACTAGGAGTCAGATGGTCAGAAAGGTGCTAAATACCCTATAGTGAAGATTATTTCTCTTAGTTCTATAATGCTAGAAGAGACTGTTATACTCTTGAGAAAAACACCAACCTTTTGCAAGCCAAAAAAGAAAAACTTTTCACCCCAAGAATAAGATAAATCTGCCAGAGTAGGATAAGAACAATGTAGCAGGTGTTGAGAAGCATTGACATTGTAATCCATATTTACAAACTTAGATATTTTACTTCATGATTTTGTTACATTTTCAAAATACTACCTTCTGCCTTTTAAATTGAGAAAATTTGAAGTTCTGACATACAGCAAAATGTATAATCATGATAATGAAAATGTTTGCAATAGATTAGGATCTTCATTGCAAAGATGTTATATTGTGACAATATCTAACATTTTGAGTGTAAGGGCAACAAGATTTAGTTTGCTTGTACATTACCATTGTGTTGGGAATTTTAGTGATCAAATTGGGAGATTTTAGTCATTTTTTCCCTAGGGAAAACTACCTTTATTCAGTAGTAATTTTAGGTAAACAAAATCAATGTTTCTGCCTAGCAGTTAGCAAACTAGCTACTATAATAGTATAATACAGCATTTGATCTTGTTAGTAGAGATGGTTTCTTCAAAATGAAGATTCTTCTGAATGGCTGCCCACCTCAACTGTTGAGCCTGGTCAAGTGATTTCATGATGGAATGATGAGCACTGTGCAGTTTGATTCGACATCATTCTCAGAATGGTATGGCATTAAGAGTGATGTCAAGCAAGGCTGTGTCCTAGCCCCAATCCCTCTTTGGTATCTTTTTTGTTCTTTATCTGAAGCATGCCTTCAGCTCTTCAGAAGTTAAGATGGTGTTTACTCCCACACAAGATCAGATGGTTGTATGTTCAACATTTTCCACCTATGGTTTAAGAGAAAGATCAGAAAAGTAATAATCAGAGACTTACACCCAAGATGGGCTTCAGGTTGAGAAATTAATGAACAAGTTCTCAAATGCTTGTAAATTGTTCAGTCTGACTATCAGCCTAAAGAAAACCCAAGTAATGGGTCAAGGAACACCTCTATCTCCTGTTATCAGCAGAGACCTTGAAGTTGTCTTCCAATTCCAGTACCTCAGATCAACAGTAACTGACATCCTCTTACTGGACACCAATATCAACAAATCATTGGTAATACATCTTCAACATTGGTTAAGCTTATGTGGGAAAACAATTGCAAGCACTTGACTAAAAACACCAAGGTTATGGTTTTGGTGTACAGGGCATGCATAAGCACACTGCTCTATGGAAGCAAAATCCTGGGCCACAGACTCCCACCAAGAACAAAAACTAAGTTTATTCCACATGAAGTGTGTGTGCAAAATCCTTGATATCAGCTGGCAAAACAAAATCACTAACAAGGATGTGCTTAGCAGAGCTAATATACCTTCAAACGTTCACCCTTCTACACCAAAGACGTGTTTACTGGTTGGGTCACGTACACAGTGTGGATGATGGCTGTGTTCAAATGAACCTCTTGTATGCTGAGCTGTGAACTGACAAACAGAAAAGAATCCTTGTAAACATGAGATGAAGGCTTGCCACGTAGACTCAAAAAACTAGGAAAGTCATGCAGCAGATAGACAGATGTGGAAAAGTATTGTTTCTATGGGATTATTTATAGGGGAAAGGAGCCAACATCAATAGAGGAAATCAAAATTAAAGAGAAAAGCCAATCAATAGTTAGACCTGTATGTAAACACCTGCCTTCACATGCGCTTGATGTGACAATGCAGATCAAGAATACAGTAGGTCTGAGCAGTCACAGTAGACAAAAGTAATAATCATATGTGCTTTATAATCAAGTGATGTTTAGCCATTATTCTGTCTATGTCATATATAGGAAAAATGTTGAATGTAAATATTTTGAATGAAAAGACCCTAAAATGATTTAATAAAGCCATTTTAACTATTTCCGTGAAAAAAACTTTACAAAGAGATCATGGGTGACAGTACAAACTCTTAGATCTTAGATCTACTGTTTAATTCATGTCCGGCAGAGCACATGTTTTTCAAGCTTTTAGATATGAAAACCAATAAATTTTCTATCATGTCATATACCGTTGTTAAGTATGCATTTTGTCGTAATAAATGAGCACCAAGGTACATACCATCTCATTCAGAAAATAAAACGCAAAACTTTTTAAAATCCTTGCGGGGAATTTGTCATTGTTTACTTTTGGAACAGACGATCGGAAGTTGCTATCATCCGGGCAGTTTCAAGTTTATCCTGGATTTGCCTATTCATCGTGGGTACGATCGCGTAACAAGGGGAAACAACTCCTACAATTTGGTTGTTTACAGCTACTGTTTTTCTTTAGGTAGTCTCCCTTTAGTCAGACAATCTTACCGGTGTGAAAAATGGAATCATCGTACATGCGCAGTTCAATTCTTCTGAGCCATATGTTTTATACTTCCTGTCGTCTGTATGACTCCAATGTATAGTGTAGATCCCCGCAAGGATTTTAAAAAGTTTTGCGTTTTATTTTCTGAATGAGATGATATGTACCTTGGTGCTCATTTATTACGACAAAATGCATATTTAACAACGGTATATGACATGATAGAAAATTTATTGGTTTTCATATCTAAAAGCTTGAAAAACATGTGCTCTGCCGGACATGAATTAAACAGTAGTCTTACCCATATCTTATTTGTTCAAACAACTACAACAAAAAATCATTGCCAGTCTCCCCAGCACTTTTTAAAAATTTGAGTTGTTTCAATGATATACTGCAATGGATTGATATTCACTATAACACAAAATGCCACGAACTTGATCTTACCACGAAATTACTAATTAGGAGTTTTGAAGTTGAGATATCAGGTTACAATCACAAATTTTATAAATATAAATTTAGGAGGAACTGCATTATACGCCAATTAACTAAATTTGTTCTTGTTCTATGTTTCAAACAGTTTAAACAAATGTATAATTATTAGGAAAAAATCGTGTAAAATTAGTGTGCAGCCTCTGACTCATTGGTGAACAACAAAAACAAAACAAAACAAAAACACTGTTCAAAGTGACTGAACAGCTGAAACGGATACAACAAACCGTCCCGGTTTCTAAATTTTTCAACAAACCTTTAGGTCCTATTCTGTCTGTATTTCCAGATTTATTTGTTACTTTCGTCTGTCTACTTGGTATAAGAATTAAACGGGTCCAACATTGAAAACGTCTGTTGTTTCCTCGTTTTGTTGACCCACTGTACAACACCTGTCATTCTTTGGCAGCCCAAAACCACGGATCTTAAAACTCTTTCGATTGGTTGTTTTTAAAAATAGTGTCTAATCAAAACACATGTAGGTAACTGAGCTCGGAAACGAAAGTGTATCTTAACTCGAAAGACCCACGTCGTAACTTACGACGTTCTCGTCTCCGTTTTCTATAAATCTAAAGGCCGCTTACTGTGTTCATTACCAGATGATAAGGAATCAGCTGATTTGTATCATGTGATAAACAATTTTTAGTGTTGAAGATGGCGGAAAACAGATGCCTTCACTTGTTGCTTCTACCCTTGTTTTTCTGCGCTTTTGTTTCCACAGACAGAAGGGTAAGTCTATGAGGAAAAATGGTAAACTAAAGGTGAAAAATTAATAGTCAATTACTGGACTGGTTTTCTTGTCCCAAAAAATATTTTCAGCAAGAAAGTTTGTTTTAGTTTCCAGTATTCAACATAATTGTTCAATTTAGCATAAGAAAAACATGTGTTACAAATTTTCTAACTTCTCCAGGGCACCGAAATAGCCCTTCCATTGTAGAATTGAATCAAATATCCACCTTAAAAGGGAAAAAATGCAGCAGCCAAACCGGGACTCGAAACCAGGACCTTCCCAATACTAGCTGGACGCTCTACCCACTCAGCTAACTGACCACCTATTGAGTCTAGCTGGCCACATTTTCCCCTTCTTTTTTCGGGTTAAACTCAGAGGTCTTAAGAATCTAATCCACCAGGTTCCACCCTGGGAAAAACCTGGTGGTCTGTCATTTCCCAGGGTCTGACGAGCCCCTGAATGTAACAGGAAAGGGAAAATGCAGCGGCCAAACTTTGACTCCAACTAGGAATCTTCTCAGTACAATCGGGACGCTCTACCCACTGAGCTACCTGGCAATCAATAGAGTCCGGACCGCTAAATAGAATACCATTGTTTAGAAAGGATTATTTATGTCATCATTAGCCCTTTTTATTGATGATGGGGGACCAGGGGACTGTCCCCTCTCATTAAAAAACACCATTGACAACAGAAATAATTTGGCTTAACCATCGCTAAGACATATACGTGTATAGGTAAAAGTTTTCAACACCAGATCATGAACCTTTGTTTTTTATTATGTTAAATATAATTCACTACTACATGTGTCATTAAGGTAGTTCCATACTTTACAAATCACCTGAAAACACATATTGAAATTTTGATATGTTGTACATGGGCATAAACCATTCAACATGCCAAAATTTCAGGGCAGGTATTCGACTTGCTTAAGAATTTCTGAAGCGCCACCTGGTGGCCATTTTAACGATATAAATGATCAAAGTATAACTACTGTTATCAACAAATAAGCTTTAATAGTTTTTTGTCATGCTTAGAAACCAAAAGTCTCTTGCATTTAAATTAACCATTATGTCATGAAGATTATTTGGACCAATGGAATTTTACTTCCGGTCACATGGTATTTTTCTACAGCGCCACCTATCAAGAGAGAACATTAAATTTCCGGAAAACTAAAAGTAACACCCTTTCGTTAATTTGTAGATTTTTAAAAAACTAAGTCGAATACAACCCGTGATTTTCACATATATTGCACATGAATATATAAGTTTGATTTTCGGAAACAAAAAATAGGGGGTCGTCAAGCTACTTTTTTCATAAAATTGCATCAAAATCCTGAAACAAGAAAATAACCTCATTCCCTACGTAAGAAGTTACCAATAATGTCCTAGGATACTATTATGAACTCGATGTCTTTCGTTTGGTATTAACACATAAACAAAAACACTGATTGTGAGCTATTTGGTTGTGTAAAACAAAACCAATTTAAATATCATATGGTCTGTCACCCATAGAAACCCATAGCAACCGTTACCCAACACAAATCAGTTAAAGTGGAAAGGGGATGAAGCGTTCTTGATTCTAGGCCGCTGAATGAAACGCAAATACATGAGCATAGTCAAACTGCTAAAATGCGACACCGAGAAAAATTATCATACAGTATGTTTATTGAAGAATCGTCAGTTTGTGTCCTACTATTTGCATTTAAAATCACCGGAAAAAAAAAACAAACATAAAGCGGCATTTAAAATACTGTCTTCAAAATTATGTACAATATACATTTTCTTATTAAAAATAGTGCACAGAATTCATATTGTGAATTCTAATCTTTTGTGAATTATTCTACTGAGTGATAGCATAACAGCGTTCTCGCCATAATTCTGTAGGCGCCGAAGACCACACATTCGTGACGTCATAGATAAAAAAGACATCAAATCAGACATTTCGACCGTATGCACAAAACGACGACGTCACCATGGTATGGAACTACCTTAATGGAGGTGGGAGAATTAAATCTCATTAAAAGTCATTTAGTGTGAAATATTCCAAATAACTTTGTTGCTAATTGAATTTATTTACTAGTAAGTTAAACACATTGCTGCAGACACAGCATGACCGGTTGGTAAAATTATGTTGATCTTGCCACACTCAAACCAAATTAAAAATACCAGGTCCAGAAATAGAATATATGCATGTCCTGTATGGGTTGTATCTCACTGTTGGAATTTAAATTGATCTAAGATTGTGCTTATTTTCTGTATTGTTTTTCAGCTTACTTACTTCACCCCAGCTATAGTATATCTCTATTCAAAGTAAAATGTAACCATTTTTACATATTGAACTTAAAAGAGCAGGCCATATTGATAGATTGATTGATTGGGGTTTTACATCTCGGTCAAAGAATATTTCAATTACATTGAGACGTCACCAGTTATATAGGTGAATGACAGGATTGTTTACCTTTGCAGTGTGCTCATGGTAATGTGAAACAAGGGCTTTTTTTAACGTGTCTGCATATAATGACACAGAGGATTTGGTTTTAAGGTCTCTCCCAAAGGATCTTTGACTTTCATATCTGATTGCCAAGTACTTGCCAAAAGAACAGCATGACCAGACTTAACCTATTTTCAAGTCTTGGGTCAGACCTGGTCAGGATTTGAACCCCCACCTTTCACATGCAGGGGATGAAGTATACCTGTACCAACTGACCTACTGTGATTCTTAAAGTAACATATCGCTGAGGTTTTAGAAATAGGTGAGCACAGAGGTAATGTTAAATATTTTTTGTTCATATTATGTATTTATGCTCTGTTCTTATATATTATTTATAGATCATTACTGACTTAAAACCAGGATGTACAGGCAGACCAGACTGTGAAGGTGTCGTGGCTTACATAAGGGCGATGGGAGACAAAGATACCTTACATTACTTGATATCGTCTAAAGGCTTACCCTCGGCACTAGTCATACGGACAGAATCGCTATCTATGATAGGGGATAATGAAATAATAATCGATTGGGAACATTTTTTATCTGATAACATTACAGACCGAGCTGGTTCTATAAAAGTTGACAAATCCATTAAAGTTCTCTTCAGTTATGGAGTGTTCTTTACAAGGGTAGGTCCTATATATTAATGTGGTTGGTTTCTAATATGTCAAGTTAGGCTTAATAAAAAATAATAAATGTGTTTCTGCTAATCTGACCAGCCCTAGTTTTTTCTGCTTACTCTTAAGTCTTTATGATAATCAGGGTTTTTGTATATATTTTCAAAAACTACCTTCTGCATTTACGATTAGTAAAATTGAAGTTCTGAGATCTAGCAAATTGCATTATGACATGCTGGCAATAGCTAGTATCTTCATTGCAAAGACCTATATTGACGTAATATCTGATATTTTGTGGACAACTAGATTTTATTTTCCTTTTTTCCCACTGTGTTTTGTAATTTTTGTGGACAAATTGGGAAATTTAGTCATTTTTCTCTGAGGGAAACAACTTTTATTCAGTAGTAATTTTAAGCAAACAAAATTTTTGATAAAGCTGTTAAAGTTGGTGTCCTTTCCCCACATGACTACCTTATTTAGCTTAAAAATTAAAAAAAACCCTGACCTACCAACCCTAATTTTTCTAAGAGCATTAACCAAAACACATATTTTTTGTTTGACTTTATACCAGTAATTAGTATTCATACTGGACTTTTGTTCACTTTAATTTTATTCGCTCGAATCGACTTCTCTAGAATGGAGTGCAGTAGTGATGTTTTATACCCTAGTCAAGTCTGGTTCACAGATATCAAGGTGTTGAGTTCTGAAATGGAGAGGAAACTGGAATGCCATTAGAAAACTGCATCCTTGAGCAAGCTTTCTTACATAAGTATCTGCAAGAATGTAGTTTTATACACTGTAAATAAACCGATACATACATATAATATACACAGTGTGTATATACAACCCTCAGTATCATGTCGAGTCCTTTTTTCGTAGCCGTATCACTACATAGTGATACGGCTACAAAGAAGGACGAGACCTGATATGAAGGGTTGTACAGTGTAGTGATACGGCTACAAAAAAGGACGAGACCTGATATGAAGGGTTGTACATACACACTGTGTATATGATATTTTTATCTAACATTTCCAATTAGGTTATTTGAAAAAATAAAAAAAAACAATACTTTATGTGAAAATATTACATTTTACCACAGAAAACCACTGAACTATGTTACGACATTTGTTCTGTAGTAATGACGAAGACTCCCTAATGACACCACAATGAGAAAGTGCATGTGCACTTTACCGCCAATGTTTTAATTATCACCACACAGTGGTGATACAAGATTCTGTATCATGCATGTTCAATAAAATTTGTATTTCGTCAAATCAGATAGAAAAACTAGTCTTATGTTAGATAAAGGGTATTATTATTATTATCATTATTATTATTATTTTTTGACATTACAGTTGTTTCAGTATAACGATACCTCAGATTCTGCTGATGTGTCTCAGTACAATGTCAACAACACAGATTTCCACACATTTAAATTTGACCATTTTACGTGGGAGAACCTGTTGCAGGTCTCGGATAATAATGAGATAGTACTTGAGGCGATTGATAGCGGTACCCAGGATACACAGAAGATTATAAATGGATCTCTTAATTTCAAAGTAAGTTATTATTTGTTTTCAAACACCTCTTTCTAGAAACATGAGAAATGGGATGTAAGGCGTTGTCCATCTGTCCTTAATATGGTACAGAGAAATGCAATATATATGCTTTTTTCGCCGTTAAATGTAAAAATTAGGACATGGATTAGTATGTTTGTTTTTGATTGTATTTTCTTCCATTGATTTTCGAATTACTGTCCGTCTTATAACAGTCAAGAAAACATAAGCTGAACAGCATTGTAAATTTTTAACAGCCTTGTGAAGCATGATTATATAGTAGATTTCAATTTTAGAAATTTTCCGTTGAGTTCGAAATGTTTTTCTATTAAAAACAACAAAAGCTTTCTAATTTTTTTAAGAAAAACTTAACAAATTTTACATTTATAAACAGTGAAAAATTCATGGAAATTGACCAAGAAATAAATTTTTGAGAATTAAAAACAAAAATATGTAGTTTTATATGAAACAAAGAAGGGTTTTACAAAGTGTACAAATATATATTGTACCACTCAGTAGTTTGTCCAGCCTCCAATACCATTGAAGATGTTTTACTAAACTTGGTATGAATGATTACCAGGAGATGACATTGTGTTTGCCATAAGAGGAGCTTACTCTGCCTGCTCTGTGCAAATTTCTCAGAGTTGCGGTCCTTTGAATTTTGAATCGTGTTTATCTTATTTGGCCATTACCAAGGGATATCATTAACATGTGATCTACTGATTATTGAAAATGGTTACACCATTTTTACAGAAAATGTCAAATTTATTATGGCTCAAATTTCATAAACAATGCTTAATGGGTGGAGGTAAGTCACTTTCACTGATGGTTCTAATTTATATACGTGTATTGGTATTTCTTTTAATAGAATTGAGGCAGCCATACCTATTATGTTCCGACACTGACGCCATCCAAAGCAGCGTCATGGCAATTAATGACATACTAGTATGATGTCATAAAATGGCACAATTTAGGCCAAGTTTTCATTCTTTTTCCGTGTAAATCAAGCATGCCAGACCTTTGTCTGAACATTGTGGGGGTGGCCGGCGATTCATCAATTGAATAATGATGATTGTAATGATGATGATGATAGAACCGGATTACACAAACATGACAAAGATGTAAAACCAATTTAATTTACCAGTGCATTGTACTCATAGAATTAAAATAGAATTTTATATTTTCTTCAGTTTCACTTTTTTGGTACACAAGGAAGAGCTTCTGACCTTCCTCACTTAGAGTACAATGAAGACACAGCCCAGTTTGACTTCATCCTATCCAAAATAAATACCCATAATGCAACACTGGCCAGATTTGCGTTAGAAGGTGTCATGGTGAGCAGCGACAGTAACGGAAAAGGAAGTATGGATATAGATGAAACAAAATCATTGGACGATGAATATACACCTGGAGTATTTAAAGTAAGTAATCTTGGTAAATAAAAAGAATGGAAAAATCTTAAATTTTTGTTAAAATGATACTGAATTCTAATTTGTTGAATAAAAGTGATTAAGTATGTTGAGTAATGGTGTTTAACGTCCCAGTCAAAAATATTTCACTTATATAGAGACATAGCTAGCTATAAGTGAAGGTGGCATTATACATTATGCCTACCATGGCACAGGACCTCGTTTATTTCAAGTTCCCATCCAAAAGAATGGTGACTTTCATTCCTAATGTGGAATGCTTGGTGAAAGAACAGTCAAAACCCACGTCTTGGGTCAGACCCGATCGGAAATCGAACCAACAACCTTTCACTTATGGACCAAGCACTCTACCAACTGAGCTACTGCAGTGGTGTGTTGAATAAAAGGATGGTTACATAAAAGTGAGTAAACAGAGGACTATTCAAAATGTGTATGGACGCTTTCGCTTTGGCAAACATACCTTTCAACAGTGCCTGTATGCCTGTTCGTATTGGTGAACATTACATTTAACATTGACTGTTCTGTGCCTGCACACCTGGTCACCATTGTAAGGTTGTTAGGCATGGATTCAAGATGGCATCCCATGACTAAATTTAAAGAGATGGTTTTTAAAAAGTTCTTTTCAAACTAACTGTTGGGAACATGTATTTTAGTTTATATATTAGTGCAATGTGTTATATTGTTTTGAACAGGGCAGAAAAGATGAAATATATTGTAATTTGGGTAAAAATGAGTGATTTATTTTGTAACTAAAGTCATTGCCCATTTCATATTCTAAGGAAGATAACTGATAAAGCATCAGGATAGTTACAATGATATAGACACAATAGTTTTGTTCCCTACCTTTCAATAGACACACAAACTGTATGCATAAGCACATTGGAAAGCGGAAAACTTGTTGAACACTCTTCTGGTCTAATAAATTCAATACACATTTGATATCTAACAATCATGTAAAATTTTCTACATAATTAATGTACCGGTACAATATATCTACACATTTATTGACCAGTTTGGTAAATTTTCTAAACACTTTGTCCAGTGACTGACTGATGAAACTTTGTTTTCTTTCAAGCTGGTAGCCAAACCCACCATTGTCTACTGAGAAAGTCTTTCAAAAAGTAACCCATTTAAGCAAATTTGTGAACAAGTACTTTAAAAATGACTATATTTTCACAATTTTTAAAATTTGGCTGCTAATGATTTAAAATTAGTTGAAACCTTTGATAAAGGGGAGGTAATCCATAGTTTCCTCTTTCATTTTATTTATGGACATCAAACATTTGCATCTGTAAATCCTGTATTTCCTTTTTGAAGTTAAAACTACCATTAGCTTCTAATTTCTATGATTTTTATTTTAAAAAATAACCTATTTTAGCATATTTGTGAAAAATACTTTTAAGAAGGACTATATATTTAAAAATTTTGTAAATTTGGCTAATAATAATTTTTAATTTGTGGAAATGTAGAAATCCCATACACATAAGCCAGTCTTATCTCTCTTATTTCTTTCTGTTTATGATCTTCAGAGATTTTACATCGTTCACAATAGAAAATAAATAAGAGGAGCATCAACTCGTATGCATAAATTTTAAATACAGAGTGGTCATTTCCTTTATACTGCATGTGAGAAAGTAGTTTAGTAATACATGAGTCATTGTGATTCATTGTCAGTAGCTGACAAACTGCTGGTGTGATGTTAAACATATACATTTAGTGTAAACTAGAAATAGATCACAATCAAATGTAAATAAATCACAATTCCAAGAGCAAAGTAAAAACTTACTTTGGAAACTTTTGAACTTCAGCCAGGGAAGTGAGACCGGGAGCTCCAGAAATGTAAGCACCTTGTCTAGCTAGCTACACCTGCCACATTTAAAATCAAAATTGAGAAGGATAAAAACATGGAACTATGGGACATCAAATATATCCAAAATAAGTTTGGATACATAGACATCATACTTATCAACAATATTGTGATGATGGTCATACAATTTTTTGACGGCCTTAAAAACCTAGGCTTGCAATATCCTCGACTAAACAATTTCTTTGAAAGCAGTTTATAATCACATGTAAACCTGACCAACCTTTTTATACCCCCACAATAAAGTTTGTGGTGATACACTGGAGTCACTTTGTCTGTCTGTCCATAGACACAATTTTGTCCTAGAGGTTTATTCTGTCATGTATGATCAAGTTATTTTTTAAATTATTTGAACATATGTCAAGCATCATAAGAACCTGCACACTTGCACTTATCAATTTGATAGGATGTACCAGTATTTTGTGGAATCATTGCCATTTCAAGACGTTTTCTTCAGAGACAGTTCTAGTTTTGCCTTAAAATACAGTTATGTACATTATAAATCTTTTATACACAGATAAATAATTGGCGTACCAGGCCTGGCGATGAAGCAAATGGTGGTTATTTACAATGGAAACCAGTTTGTTATTTAGCTGAACCGAGATCTAGAGACAGCGATACATATGTTAAACATTACTCTGTAAATAAAGTCAACTCTGAACTCAAAGACATGCTCAAGCAAAGCATAGCATATGCATATTTCGGAGAAAAATTGAACTCATCATTGATGACAGCTACAAATTTTTCTTTTGGATTAAAGAAAGACGGCACTTTTACTGGAAGTAACTATACAGCATGGTAAGTGACTAAGTTTGCTACAACTGCAAAACCTTAATTCATCGCCAATCACCATTGATTCAGTTAGGAAATACTTGGGTTTTAGGAGAGTTTGTATCTGTAGTTGTTGCATTAGTGAAACAAACTGTGATCTTAACTCCACAAGGTGGATATATAAGAATCCATGTTCACTTACATCTATGGATGGATTTTGATAAAATTTTAAAGATTTACCCAGTGGCCACATGAGCCATTGTGTCACATACCACTTTTAGTTGTATATGTCAAGTTCAAGGTCACCAGGTCAAATATTAATAGGTGTGGGTTATTTAGCTCTCAAGAGACCATAGTAGTATGTACTGGCCATGGAACAGACTTTATATTTTTAAGGGTTTACACGATACATAAGTAATAAAAAAACTTACAAACATTGAAATTGTACCATACCAGATGTAGGCATCTTTGTCAAAGGTCACAAGGTCTTTGTTTTGGGGTTACAGGTTCTTCAGGATTTCAAGATGCAGTTCTAATTAGTACTAGCCTGAATGTTTGGAACCGACTTTATCTCATTTTAGTTCACTGAATGCATAAATCATAAAAAAATTAAATTCCAAACCTTGAAATGTTTTCTCACTAGGTTTTGTCTTTTTATTTCAGGACAGCAAGTATAGGTTATGGTACACCACCTATAGATAAAGTATCCACTTTAGTTGTAGTCGTAATATCAGTAGGACTAGGTATACCTGTGATCATTATACTATGTGGAGGACTATTTGTGTTCTGTAAGAAAAGAGCAGAGAAAAAGAAAGAATATGAAAAATTAAATGGCACGACATCTGATTCACCATTCCAAAATTAATTTGATATATTGTTTACTAGGCTCACTTTATCAACCTTTACAGGGCTGTCAATCTGCCCAATCAGGGGCCAGAAATTTGACCCCATTCCTGAAAGTCTAAAACTTATAGTTTTTTCAATTTGAATGATTTTGAGTACTAATTTGTAACCAAAATATTGTGAAATGTTGTAATTTTCAAATACATTTAGACCATGGACCAAGTAAAAACAAGGTGTGTTAAGCGCTCCTCTAGTTACAGATGAGCTTATGACATTCCCCTGGTATTAGCATCATTGCTGGTGTCCATTTCCAGTGTTAAAGTTATTGGTTAAATTGTTTTTAATGTACTAGTAGGGCTCAGATGAAATTTTTCAAACTGCTTGGTAATGTGCCAAGTAATCAGGGGTTTTGTACTCGACACCAAGTTGTTATCACTTTGCACTAGCACGAAATTTTATTTTATGAATATTTTTTGTCATTTTAGCATTACATTTTGGCAAATTGACAGGGTTAGCCACTGTATCACATGATACCCTCTAACGTTTGTGCAGAACACTTAATTCCAATGGATATTGAATCACATAAGATGATGTTTTCCCTTAAGAAGTATGTTATTCTTGGAATTTTTAGATTAATGTTTTCCAAAATGTTCCACACAAATATTAAGAGGTATTGATCACGTGGTACAGCAATGTACTCCATTAGAATGAAGTTTAACAAATAATTTACTTGGTACTGGACAGAGTATGATTAAGAATCCACCCATCACTAGGTTGTTTCAACCCAGTCAGGACAATTTTCCGTTTTTTTTATCTGACTCCAACTACCGGTAGGTTTTAAGGTGAGCTAGGCTGTTCTTGTGACTGCTGTTATTGATGACTGTGATATTTCATATTTTTGTATCATTGATATGTAATATGTTTTATTGCATTTTTATTACTATGACAATTATGTTTTGCATTATTCATTAGGCCAAAAAAATATATATGTGTTTCCACTAATGTTCTTAGAAAATTTAGGGTCAGTAGGTAGACATTTTAATTTTTTTTTTTACATAAACCATATTTGGCATTAGGATGCCAACTTTAAGTGCTTGTCAAAACATTTCATAATAAGTGTAGGCATAAAAATTTAGAGTTAGTCATGTTAGTGGAAACACACTTTTTATAGTTAGGCCCTATTAATAATTACTGCTGCTGCTGCTGCTGTAAGACAGTATGAATAGTGCTCAGGGAAAAAACATGTGACCCTGTAAATGGGGTTTAATTTGCATACCATTGTTTACACGGTAATCATAAACACATTTGTGAAGAATAGTTTTTTTGTTAGATACTTAGAGTTATTAATATCCATAGGATAAAAATTTCATGAATTTGTAATTTAAAAATTTTGTTGGAATTTTTTTTTTGTGAAATCTAATTGCATTCTGTGCCATATTAAGCAGATAAGTTAAAATTTATCATAGTGGCATATAATTTTCATGGCATTAACTGACCAATAAAAATATCGGAATTTAATCCTCTACGGACATTTGTGATTGCACAGTATTGAATCACATGATTTGAATTTTATTTTTCTGCAAAACAATTTTCCAACATTGACAATAAAATATAAGAGAGAAAAATATAATATTGACATTATGTAAAAGAATCAAATGCAATAACATCCAAAAACAATATAGCACTTTATTGTATGTATATTGAATTGAATATTTGTGTTTCATGTTTAGTATGTTTCAAATTAAGTTTTTGTATTCATGTGGCACATGTACATGCAAGTGTTCGTTACTGTAGACAAAATTGAATAAATGAGTGTTTGTTGTAAAAAAAAAAAAAAAAAAAAAGCTTGGGTAAGAGTGTTGTGAGAAAAAAACTTGGGAAAGCATGTATTTATGCAAAATATATTTATCTGTTTTATTGAATACTCTATTATTGTCTTTTTGGTTGAGATTAATACCTAAGCATATTATGTTTGACAGTTTTGTGTTTTATGTTAAGATGTGCACCTTGTGACACTGAAATGTTATATGTTTAAATGTCTCCAATGTGTTTGATTTTCCTTAATGTTGTGCCATCTATTACAAAACGTAAAAGTATATGTTTTACATACCGGTATCGGATAAATTATGGTAAGGCATCGACTGTCTGTCCATTCGTTATAGTTTATCCATCTTACCTCTTAAACATAAAACTGTTGAAGTAATTTAATTACTTCAACAGTGTGTCACCTTGTGACACTGAAATGTTATATGTTTAAATGTCTCCAATGTGTTTGATTTTCCTTGATAATGTGCCATCATTTACAAAACGTAAAAGTATATGTTTTACATACCGGTATCAGATGAATTATGGTAAGGCATCGACTGTCTGTCCATTCGTTATAGTTTATCCATCTTACCTCTTAAACATAACACTGTTGAAGTAATTTAATTTTTTAATAAACTTGGAATTACTTAGTGTTATATATAAATACCAGACAAAAAGAGACTCGTTTCAGATTTTTCAGAGTTGTGCCCCTTTGAAATTTTAATATGTTTTTCTGGCTTACTGCTGACACACTCCTGTACAGAATTTGCAACATTATGTACTAGAGCCATAGCATTTGTTTCTCCACTCAGATGATACTTCTTAAATATTTGATGTCCCTTTGTGGCAAAAATGTTAACAGGGATATCTTGCTCTGTCTAATGACATTCTTGTTTATGAAAATTGTGTTTTAATCATTTTCATATACTGTAAACGTATTTAATTTCCTGTGTATTTATTTTCGCAGTATAGAAAATTTAGATGCATTCACTTAGTTGAATTTTCACATATTTGAAATATGGACTATAACTGTATAAGACCATGAACACAATAAGCATAATATAATTTTCGCTGTTTATTAATTTTCGCGCAAAACAAACGACCAGGAAATATGGGTAAGAGAAAATTAGTACACCAGGAAAATAAATATGTTTACAGTAGCCCATATGAAAGTATGTCATACCCTTTATATAAGCATCATTCTATGTTACAGTATTGTCCAAAATTAGATGAGATTCAAACTAGTCCAAATTTCAAATTTCTGTTTTTTATGTATGAAACAAGAGTTATAAATTAACTAAAAATACTGTTCCAACTGAAATAGAATTTACCTGTATTGCATGCTCTTTTTGTGCCCATTGTAAAGTTTTCTTAGACTAAATACAAATCTTTGTCAAGAAACTAGATTTGTAAACAATCCAATTCTTATTGACAGCTAAATTTTTACCCATGTTTTTTAGCCCTTTTTGTGTGTTCTTCCCATGACCTTTTTGTTTTTGCTACCACTTTTGTTCTAGCCATTACATTGACATATTGTGTTTCCATTTTTCAGTACAGCAGTTTTACATTTATTTTCATTTTTCATTTCTAGAATCTAGTGCTATACTTGCTTATAAAGACCTTTTTTCCAGTGATTTATTTTTTTGGAATCTATTAAGAAATGACATTCTGATCATGGTATTTCAAGGGGTAATGCAAGATAGTGTGGCACATGCCAAATTCAAAATGAAGGGCTTTGCTTTATCTTGCATTACCTGTCCAAATACCATGAGCAAAAATGTCATTTCTTATATTTACAATTCTTTCTTTTGATAAATATTTTGTACCTTGGGGCTATTTCTTCCATATCTGCTCGCGTGAGATAGGGTTTTAGCCATGGGAGTTCGGAGTTTCTCGCATGACCGTGTAACAAGTGTGGGACATGATGTAATATTGTGGGAAAATTGATACACATCATGGGTCATGACCTCAATTGTCTTTCATGGGAATTGCAATACAATTGTTTCTGCATGTTTCATCAAAGAGAGTTACAGTGATATTGTAAATATTGGAAAATAAAACAACCACAAAATGGAACCATTATAAAGTAAGAATTCTGTTTAAATTTTGTTGAAGAAAGTGCCAAAAATGTATTTAATCTTTAAATGTTAGTGCTAAATACTCAGCTAATATTTTGTTTGTTCTAGAAACCGGTATGTTTTAATTTTTCAGATAGAATAAATTGTCTTTGTGGTAAGTCATCTTTTTTGTGTCATTTGGTTGCACTGTTCTTAAACAAATGAAGTAATTGATTCACATGTATATTCATTAATTTAAAGTGTAGGAAGTTAGTTGTAGTTTAAATGATATTTTTTTGTTATTTCTTGCCATCATTGATTGACTACTGAATAAGCGTTAGTGATAAACTTCAAGTCACATTTGCATGTTTTGTGATGGTTGTTAAACATTTTTTGTTCTTAATGTGTAAAACACCTTTTGTTTTCTCTTAAATACCCAGTGTATACTCCCCTTGAAAAGTTTACCCTAACCTTCCAAAGCACTTAACATTATTTCTCTTGTGGAAAGTCAAATGTTAAACTTAATTTTCCAGTTTTCAAAGACTTTACCTCGTTTGGATTGTGATTTGGACATGTTTGTGTTTTGACTAGTTTCACAGCAGTATCATAGCCGTCAAGGGAATGTACATTGTACATTAGAATACTACACAGAATTTGCAACATTGTGCTATTTTATAAAATCCATGACGGTTGTTGCAGCATATTTTGCTAACAAATTTAAGGGGAGGTAACTTCATGAGTGATTTGTATGATGTTGAAATTTGAAACAAACCAATTTTGAAGCAGTATTTCATAATCTATCGACAAATACATAAAATTTTAACATAATTTGCCAGCAATTCCAAAGTTTTCACTTGTATGTTTGTGTTTGATTATTGTGCAGTTTAAATTGTTTTGTTTAAAATATGCTTAAGACATTTGGTATTTTTTAAAGCTTAACTTTTTGTTGGGAGTTTAAATTGTATAGGTTTATATGTTTGTTGCAGGTAAAAAACAATGCTTTTCACTGTAATTGTTTGAATTGTTTGTTGCACAAGAAAAACTCATCTCATGCATTGTTTAACATTCAAACTATCGTCTGCTTACAGAGGATAGAAGTTAATAATACTGTTTATAACTTTGTTTCTTTATATTATAATAAATGAAATGATATGACAACTTTGTGAATTGAAAAATCAAATTTATTTTTGTTAACACATTCCTTGTAAATAACATAATTTGTGCAATAAACTTCAATATTTTTTTTAATAAATCAATTAATTTTTTCTTGTCATTACTGTGCTGTTGTATGAAACAAAACAACCAACAATATGCAACAATCTAACAAGATAAGAAACATATTTGGACCACTGATTATAAAACTTGCAACTTTTGACTGGGTATAATGAGAAAATGGGTGTCAGAATTGAGTTGAGTAATGGTGTTTAATGTCCAAGTCAAGAATATTTCGCTTATATAGAGTCGTTGCCATCTCTAGGCAAAGGTGCAGAAATATTACCTGTGTGTTGCTATGATGGCATTATATGCTAGGGATCTTTATTGTGCCATTTCTACCATGACACTGGACCTCGTTTATTTCAAGTTCATATCTGAAAGAACCATGACTTTTATTTTGTAATGATGAGTGCTTGGCGAAAGAACAGTCACTACATAATTTAAAGTCTTGGATCACAACCTCCTACTTATGGGGCAAGCACTCTGAGTGAGTGAGTAATGGTGTTTAACGTCCCAGTCAAGAATATTTCACTTATATCGAGACGTCGCCACCTGTAGGCGAAGGTGCAGAAATTTTGCCTGTGCGTTGCGCTGATGGCATTATACAGCAGGGTTCTTTAGCGTGACAAGCCCACCATGACACGGGACCTCGTTTATTTTAAGTTCCCATCTGAAAGAACAGTGACGTTCATTTCGTAATGCCAAGTGCTTGGCGAAAGAACAGTCACTACCCACTTTCAAGTCTTAGGTCAGACCCGGCCAGTGTTACAACGCATTTGGTAACAAAAACGCATTTGGTAACAAAAATTTAAACAACTTCTAGAAATAAAATACACGACATCTGAGTGTCATTCGGAGTTGTAGATATGACAAATAGTAGATATCTGATGAGATATCATCACAATTTAACAGATATCCTACTTTTCCCGAAAACGCATTTGGTAACAAAAGTATGTTCAACGTCAAACGCATTTGGTAACAAAAATTTAAACAACTTTTAGAAATAAAATACACAGTATCTGAGTGTCAGTCGGAGTTGTAGATATGAAAAATAGTAGATATCTGATGAGATATCACCAAAATTTAACAGATATCCTACTTTTTCCTAAAACGCATTTGGTAACAAAAGTATGTTCGATCTGAAACGCATTTGGTAACAAAAATTTAAACAATTTCTAGAAATAAAATACACGACATCTGAGTGTCAGTCGGAGTTGTAGATATGAAAAATAGTAGATATCTGATGAGATATCACCAAAATTTAACAGATATCCAACTTTTCCCGAAAACGCATTTGGTAACAAAAGTATGTTCAACGTCAAACGCATTTGGTAACAAAAGTATGTTCAACGTCAAACGCATTTGGTAACAAAAATTTTAACAACTTCTAGAAATAAAATACACAGTATCTGAGTGTCAGTCGGAGTTGTAGATATGAAAAATAGTAGATATCTGATGAGATATCACCAAAATTTAACAGATATCCTACTTTTCCCTAAAACGCATTTGGTAACAAAAGTATGTTCGATCTGAAACGCATTTGGTAACAAAAATTTAAACAACTTCTAGAAATAAAATACACGGCATCTGAGTGTCAGTCGGAGTTGTAGATATGACAAATAGTAGATATCTGATGAGATATCACCAAAATTTAACAGATATCCAACTTTTCCCGAAAACGCATTTGGTAACAAAAGTATGTTCAACGTCAAACGCATTTGGTAACAAAAATTTAAACAACTTCTAGAAATAAAATACACGGCATCTGAGTGTCAGTCGGAGTTGTAGATATGACAAATAGTAGACATCTGATGAGATATCACCAAAATTTAACAGATATCCTACTTTTCCCTAAAACGCATTTGGTAACAAAAGTATGTTCGACCTGAAACGCATTTGGTAACAAAAATTTAAACAACTTCTAGAAATAAAATACACGGCATCTGAGTGTCATTCGTAGTTGTAGATATGAAAAATAGTAGATATCTGATGAGATATCACCAAAATTTAATAGATATCCAACTTTTCCCGAAAGCGCATTTGGTAACAAAAGTATGTTCAACGTCAAACGCATTTGGTAACAAAAATTTAAACAACTTCTAGAAATAAAATACACGGCATCTGAGTGTCAATCGGAGTTGTAGATATAAAAAATAGTAGATATCTGATGAGATATCACCAAAATTTAACAGATATCCAACTTTTCCCGAAAACGCATTCGGTAACAAAAGTATGTTCGACCTGAAACGCATTTGGTAACAAAAATTTAAACAACTTCTAGAAATAAAATACACAGTATCTGAGTGTCAGTCGTAGTTGTAGATATGACAAATAGTAGATATCTGATGAGATATCATCAAAAACAAAGAGATATCAAACTTTTCCAGACTTTAACCTTAAATCCTGACTCCATTATAGGAAACATCAAAATTAAAATTAAAGAAATCATGTCAAAATGTTTACATATAGACAAGACAGAGCAATTAAAGGCTTAAATGGCAAGGTAGGTCATGACATTGACCTTTGATCTTAGGTATACCTAGGCTTATGAAGGCTCTCAAAAAGTCTTATGACGTCATGACAGTATTGTTGATAAGTTTGATGTCTCTGTGATCAGGAAGTTTGGAAACCTTTTTAACATAATCTTCATTTTAGCTCACCTGGGCTGAAAACTCAGATGAGCTATTGCAATGGTTCACCGTCCGTCATCTGTCGTGCGTTAACTTTGTACATTTTAATCATCTCCTCTAAAACTACCAAGCTAAATTTGATGAAACTTAAGTGATTATGATGCCTAGGTAAAGGTCTTTCAGATTTGCACAAATAAAAGGATTATGTCCCCTTGGGGCCCTATAAAGGGGGAAATTGTGAAAATCTTTAAAAATCATTTCCTCTGAACTTACAAGAGATATAGCATAGATATTTCATGTGAAACATACTTAGAGCACCTAGTTTCAGATTTGCACAAATCATAACTGTTGAGGCCAAAATGGACAAATGGCAAGGTACTTAAGGGGAAAATCACTAAAATGTATGTATTGGTCAATATTTCTTATCTATAAACTTTTTGTATAGGCATGTATATTGGAATATTGTAGGTATTGGCCTAACAATCATTTTGATATATAAATAAAGGTCATAGGTTCAAAGGTCAAGGTCATAGATGCAAACGAATATTTAAATGGTCAATTATCTTGAAAACTATAAACTTTTTGTATAGGCATGTATATTGGAATATTGTAGGTATTGGCCTAACAATCATTTTGATATATAAATAAAGGTCATAGGTTCAAAGGTCAAGGTCATAGATGCAAACGAATATTTAAATGGTCAATTATTTTAAAAACTATAAACTTTTTGTATAGGCATGTATATTAGAATAGTGTGGGCATTTGCACAACCATCATTTTGATATATGAATAAAGGTCATAGGCTCAAAGGTCAAGGTCAGAGACACGAACAAATACTTAAATTGTTAATTATCTCAAAAACTATAAACTTTTTGTATAGGCATGTATCTTAGAATATTGTAGGTATTGTCCTAATGCATATTTTAATATATAGATGTTTTAGCTGTTTAAATAATATATTGTAGCTAGACTTTAGATATGTTATATATAGCATACTTATATAATAATTATTATAATTAATTTGCAAAAATACTTGCATATTATTTGCCCTTATTGATGAAAATTTTGATATTCTCTTTTATTAATGTCATTGACCATTGAACCTCTGCATAAGATATGTACTCTGCATCAGGTGAGCGTTAAGGCCCATGGGCCTCTTGTTGGTTTCTTTTAATGCTGTTCTGTGTCCAGTTCTTTTTCTATGTATATCGAGTAGGCAGTTATTTACGAGCTGGAATTAGTTGCCATATACATATACATTGTATTTTCCCAATATTATTGGAAAAGCTAACTAACAGCTTTAGAAAATGATTCCAGAAAATGCTTTTTTCTGTAAGACTACAAAAAAGGTCGCAGTGATATTTTGAAGATTAAGTTTAAGAAAAAGTGATGTCAATTTTGTTTAAGTACGGTCCTGGTTGACATCACAGTCATTTTTTAAGCTTTTATTCAGATAAAGCTGAATAAAATGTTTAATCATTGTCCGTTAAAACTTTTGTTCAATCATACCTAATGCAGACTGGAATTAAACAATTTAACCAGTTTCCTGTTGGGGCGAAGCCCGCCAAACACGTTAAGCTTGAAAACTGTCTGGCAGGTTTTTTTTTTTTTTTTTTTTTAAATAACATATATACAAAATATACACGATACACTCACCTACCACCTACCAGATAAGCAGGACGTTACTAGTGTTATAATCACTTTTGTTAGGGGGTTATATAAATTTTCTAAATTTATCTATAGACATAATAACAGGCACATAGCCGGTTGTAATTTTGAACAAATCATTAGTAAGAGCAAAAAGTAACATATTAGAAATGTGGAGAGGTACATGCAAAGGAGAAGTGCGGATATAAGGAGTGATTTCAAAATTTAGATAAACACAGTAGGAAATTATTACTTTTTCATCTTTTTTAAGCTAGATATAGACCGTAAATAGTTTAGTTAAATTAAAAAAGTGGAATAGCGAACAAGAACGATAAAGGTCGATTGAGCTGTGGATATAATAAGAATTTCAAAAAATGTTTACTGACAAATAGAAAGAAATTAATTTAGTAAATAAAAAGGAATAACTAAAGCAAAGACAAAATCAAAATGAGGGAGAAGATAAATGCTCTGTGAAAGGATACGTAGTCTTTCTTTTTGGTGAGTTTGAAATTAGGTTGAACCAGTTGAGATCTAAATAAACACAAGGTACAAAAACTGTACAACGGCAATCATTGATATTAGAAAAAGCGACCGAAACAGAAAACATCAAATTAGTTTCGACAACCAAAGCTCAGTCATCTTATTGTACCTTAAAAGAATTAAGAAAGAATGTTGTGTGTGTGTTACATATACATCCAAATGGCTTCTAAATAGCTGACTTTTAGTCTTGTTTGTCTCAGGGTCCAAAAATTGATCTACGGTTGCATTTTGCTTTATCCAAACATGGTTATCAATTTTAAGGACAAAATTAACAGAAACTAATTGCCATCCAACATTTTTGTTACCAATGTCTTACAGGAAACAATCTGAAATAATATCAACACCTCCCGCTGGTATTCCTGGGCAGTGTATTCCATTTATAGAAGATAAATATATTGTACAGTGTATTTTATTTCTAGAAGTTGTTTAAATTTTTGTTACCAAATGCGTTTGACGTTGAACATACTTTTGTTACCAAATGCGTTTTCGGGAAAAGTTGGATATCTATTAAATTTTGGTGATATCTCATCAGATATCTACTATTTGTCATATCTACAACTCCGAATGACACTCAGATGCCGTGTATTTTATTTCTAGAAGTTGTTTAAATTTTTGTTACCAAATGCGTTTCACGTTGAACACACTTTTGTTACCAAATGCGTTTTCGGGAAAAGTTGGATATCTATTAAATTTTGGTGATATCTCATCAGATATCTACTATTTGTCATATCTACAACTCCGACTGACACTCAGATGCCGTGTATTTTATTTCTAGAAGTTGTTTAAATTTTTGTTACCAAATGCGTTTCACGTTGAACATACTTTTGTTACCAAATGCGTTTTCGGGAAAGTTGGATATCTATTAAATTTTGGTGATATCTCATCAGATATCTACTATTTGTCATATCTACAACTCCGAATGACACTCAGATGCCGTGTATTTTATTTCTAGAAGTTGTTTAAATTTTTGTTACCAAATGCGTTTCACGTTGAACATACTTTTGTTACCAAATGCGTTTTCGGGAAAAGTTGGATATCTGTTAAATTTTGGTGATATCTCATCAGATATCTATTATTTTTCATATCTAAAACTCCGACTGACACTCAGATGCCGTGTATTTTATTTCTAGAAGTTGTTTTAATTTTTGTTACCAAATGCGTTTCAGGTCGAACATACTTTTGTTACCAAATGCGTTTTCGGGAAAAGTTGGATATCTGTTAAATTTTGGTGATATCTCATCAGATATCTACTATTTGTCATATCTACAACTCCGACTGACACTCAGATGCCGTGTATTTTATTTCCAGAGGTTGTTTTAATTTTTGTTACCAAATGCGTTTTTGTTACCAAATGCGTTGTAACAGGCCAGGACTCTACCAACTGAGCTACCACAGTGGTTAAAATGGGTGTCCGAGCTGAAATGATTAATTAACAAAAAGATGGTTTAGAACAAAAACAAAACTGTTGTAGTTCTTTATTTTATCATCACAATTTTTGCGATCACAGTTTAATTGTATAGTGAAAGCAACTTGATTGCATCACTGTATACTACATAAATATGACCTTGACATTTCTGATTTTATCACTCATTAAACCACATAAAATATGAATTTGACATAATTGGTTGCATCAATCATAACACCTCTAATATGATGTTGACATTTGCTAAATTACCCTCATGAAAAAGTTGTTTGAATTTTGTCTGAAAAAGTTGTTTGAAGTTTGTCTGAAAAAAGTTGTTTGAAGTTTTTTAAATTTTGTATGAAAAAATTGTTTGAATTATGTCTAAAAAGTTCTCTAAAGTTTGTTGTTTGAATTTTGTCTGAAAAAAATGCCTGAATTTTGTTTGGAAAAATTGTTTGAATTTTGTCTAAAAAATTGTTTGAATTTTGTCTGAAAATTGTTTGAATTTTTCTGAAATAGGTTGTCTGAATTTGTATGAAGTAAGTTGTTTGAGTTTTTCTGAAAAAGTTGTTTGCATTTTGTCTGAAAAAAGTTGTTTGAAGTTTTCTAAAACAGGTTGTCTGAATTTTGTATAAAAAAATTGTTTTAATTTTGTTTGAAAAAGTTGTTTGAAGTTTGTCTAAAAAAGTTGTTTGAAGTTTGTATGAAAAAAGTTGTTTGAATTTTGTCTGAAAAAAGTTGTCTGAATTTTGTATAAAAAGTAGTTTGAAGTTTGTATAAAAAAATTGTTCGAATTTTGTCTGAAAAAGTGGTTTGAATTTTGTGGTTTTCTTAGCACATCCATATCATAAACTGTGGCAAGGCAAAAACACTTCAAGAAAAGTCCACTAAAGTATCACTGGCCCCGGACTGATCACAATCATTCCCTAGCTAAGGTTTTCCTTAACTTAATTTTGACGCTAAGTTTTGTTGTAAGAAATAGTCCGAATGAATTCATATATTTTCAGAAATATTCAGTCAGAATTCAGAACTTCTCTTTCAGGAGGGTCAATGCCGATGTAGTTACGTTTGTTGTTGATGGTGTCAGCCATTAACTAAAGGTGAATAAATATGACCTTGACATTGTTAATTGCATCACACAACAACTTTATAAAGGTGTCCTTGACCTGAGATCAAGATAATTCACCCACACATGCGTACTCTATCAAACACTAATATACCATGGTATAACCTGTATGGCTTAAATCACACATACATGTAGTATATATCACAATAGTAGTAGAATTGTATCCCATATCGCAATTGTAGTAGAGGCGTATCAATTATCACGTTACACACGTGGCGGGTGTAGCTAGCTTAACAGGAGGTGCTTACCCTTCCGGAGCACCCGGCCTCACTTCCCTGGTGGAAGTTCACGTGTCTAACCTAACTTATCAGTTCCAAAGTTTTTGCTTTGTTTCTGGATTGTGATTCGGACATGGATTAGTATGTTTGTTTTTGATTATCACATATTCCCTATGGTAGTGAAATGTTATGGGATAATTGATATTTTAGTGGACAACCGAGACTTAGATTGACCTGGTTAAATGACCTATAAGTTCACGTGTCTAACCTGACTTGTCAGTTCCAAAGTTTTTACTTTGCTTCTAGATTGTGGTTCGGACACGGATTAGTATGTTTGTTTTTTTACTATAAAGAAAGTCGCGTATACTAGTACCAACCATTCATTTGTCATTTAATACCATGGGTTGTATCCACAATTGGTTTAAGTGCAATACGAACTATAAATTAGCTTTAAAATTTCATTTTGAACACCCAACTATGGTATACACTATTCATACGAACACCAAGTATCTTGTTATTTTCTATAAAGCTACCAAAACCTATAATAATCAAGGAAATGAATCCTCGAAGCTTCCTACGGAATTAATTAAAACGATATTTAGTCTAAAGCACAATTGCGACAAAACCCCATGTAAATACGCATGTTTACAGTCCATGATTATGAACATGCGCGTTTCATTGATATATCTCCACTTTCTATATCACCAATGGGCAACATTAATGTACTTTTCTTGGTTCGCTGACATCTCATGATAGGAATTCTATTTTATTCTGATATTGACTAAAAGAAGCCGCTAGCCATCTTTTTTAAGTCCTCTATTGTAATTTGAATATCTAGTTTCAGTTTTCTAAAGTCCAAAGAGCAAGGTAAAGTAACTCAATGAAAACAAACATAACCTCCATCTGGAACTGGATTATATATTAAGGCTTGTGGACGAATTTTTATCTCTCTCTCTCTCTCTCTCTCTCTCTCTCTCTCTCTCTCTCTCTCAGTACACAAACCCTTACAGGTTATACCAGGTGTATAAATGCATCTTTGTCCGTTTTACAATATAAATGATTATTTACATATGTACAATATATATAAATAATAAACAAATAAGTTCATAGAAAACAGTATATCTAACAATAACAGCATTAATAATATGATATATAGTTGAATTAAATTCAAATAGCATAACAACTTAAAAACAACAGGTGTTTTATGTAATAACTAATTAAATAAATTAATAAATTAAAACAATCAATTTACAAAATTTAGAATTGCACGTACAAAAATACCAAAATAATACAAATAAGACTAGAAAATACAGAAAGTTGTATTTTCGCTGTATGTTTTCTAGGGTTCTAGGCTATTTCAACAAGACCAACTTCGATTTGGACTTCTGTATGGGCAACTTGTGTATGTGCTAAATGATCTTGAATTCAGCCTATAAAATGCTAATTTGAAGACTTCAGTCTTTCAACGGGTGTTATATATTACCACTGTAACGCTAAATTAAACTGACAACTCAGCACGCATACTTTATTCAGCCAACGATTTTTAAGATTCGTAAAGGGTTAAAGTATTTTCCCATTTTGTATTTTGTTTCAAATTTTATACTTATGACACAAAAAAGTTTATGCTGAATGAAACTGAGAACTCACAACCACCACCCATGCTTTATTCAGTAAATAAATTAATTAAAAATGAATCACAATGTTCAATGTTCTGAAAGGGTAATTGTTTTTTTGAATTTCGTATTTTGCTTGAAATAAAATATTTTTTAATCATGGCTCATTAACATGAAATGTATTGATATCACCTCACTCAGAAAGTTTCTTCTGGATTCTTAAAAAAAGGTATAGTATTTTTGCATTTTGCTTGAAATTGAATTTTTTTATCATGGCACTGAAAGGTTAAACATACAAAACATACTTTCTTCACCTATATAAGTCATAGTATCAAACAATACAAGATTCAAACAAAAAAATAAACAAAAAATTAACAACATAATAAATTTTTTTGCATATGATAAACAATCTACACATCATATATCACAATAAACATTAACTGTTCTACAGTTGAATCACTAAAACATAAACAATTCGTTGTAACTACAGAAATCAATTACATTTTGGCACACATATGATATGTACACTTACCTAGTGTAAATATATATATTAATATATAAAGTCCTTCTACGGAAGGTGCTACGGATATTGGTATCCAGCGCCAAAAACGTTACAAAAATAATGACTGTATTTGGAATTTTTCTGATTTTATTTTTACATTTCAGAAGCCTGCAAAGTTGCAAAAAGTATTATTCATGAATCAGATTTGTTGCTATAAATGTAAATTTTAAAACAATTTAAATGCTCATTTTTTTAGTATTTGTTATAGAACAAGTCGATACAGATGTTTTTAAAAAAATCTCAGCATATTCTCTTGCTCTTATAATAATACATGTTTCAGCATCACATACTGACCAAATGAAAAAAGTGTTAAGAACACAATTCTTAGAATAAGTCAAAATTCCTCCAACGTTTTTTGCGACGGACTTAGGTATGGACAAAGGAACAAGTATAAATGAGATTATGACCATAAAAGAACTTAGCGGAAAAAAATCAACAGTGGGATATGCATATTCTTCAACTTTCTTCGGCGTTAGAATTCAATAAAATTTCATTTTGTTTCGAAAAATATTATTCTTTATCATTACAAACATTTGTAGTGTAAAGCAGAAGGAATTCAATATCTATTTCATACTGACAAGACTTATATTTTTCATTTATTTTTGCTAATAATATTGTCTTTACACTCTAGGCTGCCTCTCATTTTTTATTCCTTTGTCAATACCTGTCATAACGGCCATTTTACATAAAAAGAAAGACTTTTATCATTTAACAAGTTCATGACATAATACGTATATTTTTAACAATGTCAATGGAGCTATCAGCTATCATCATGAGGTTCACCAGCGTATCAAATAGTAAGTATAGGGTAAAATGTATGCATGGGGAAATATGGGATCGAAAGATTTAACATTTTCCATTAAAATGGCATGTGTCTACAAGACATTTGGATATGAACGTGGTACGATGAACAACTCTAATATAAGGATTGAATCTGATACTTTGGAATGCAAAATTTAAAAGGGTAATGCATAATATAAATGTTCATTGAATACGAATACGTCAGAGAGGTTTTTTGTTTGACATACATGATTGTGAAGAGCTTACCACAAATTGTTTCGAAGGTCACTGATGTAGATGTTTTAAGTATCGGTTATATATATATATATATATATATATATATATATATATATATATATATATATATATATATATATAACTGATAAAAATTGTTCAGATGAACATATGAATATACCATTGTTAACTGATTACAATTAAATGGATTTCAAGATGTGAA
This sequence comes from Anadara kagoshimensis, assembly GCA_021292105.1. Classification (NCBI taxonomy): domain Eukaryota; kingdom Metazoa; phylum Mollusca; class Bivalvia; order Arcoida; family Arcidae; genus Anadara; species Anadara kagoshimensis. Next base: position 19,349,318 of record CM037871.1, on the reverse strand, counting down.
GACAATACTATACATATGATGAACAGCTATTTCGTATCTGGTGTTTTGGAATGTGCATATTCTAAAATGATTGAATTGCCCTTCAACGTTTTGTCAACACTCATTTAAAGCCGGAGATACATACACCTGAATATAATAGGCACATTTCACACGCTTTACACTTTTGTCACTAATGTTTGGTCCTCTAATTGGTGTTAATGTTTAAATGAGACTACTGGGGACAAATGGGGTATGATAAAAGTCTTAGAACTTAGACCAATATTTTGCAAGGTTATGCTTTTTAAATAGGAAGGATAATATTGAAAGTCATATTCTAGAATAATACCATGACTGCAATTATCAAGTCCGAATCAAAATAATCAAATAACCATAATAATTTATTTATTCTTCCCACGATTTATTGTTGTTACAATTGGAGGGAGGAGTCTTGATTTACTGTTTGGTAAAATGAGGCTTGTTTCTAATTTCTAATTGCGCGTGTTTAATCAAATGTTGTCAAAGAAGTGTAGCTGATGGGAAACTCTAACTACATATGAAACACACCACTAGACATTACTTATCCATTTCTCGTTTCGTTTACAAATTTGACTTTCCAATAAAAGAGAAAATGGGTTATGCAAGATATTAAAATATCAATCACCTAGATCAAAATAGCTTTATTCATTGTATTGTATACTCATATTTTCATCCAAATTATCATAGCTATAAATGCTGTTCAAATTATCAACACGAAAGATTTGCAATTTGTTTCGGGAAGGTACTACTGTAAAACTAAATCATCTGAATCTTAAATCTTCAATATAGTAGGCTTTAATTGAAAACATCACAAAACAGATTTCATATCACGCACACCCATAATCATAACTTAAAATCTTGCATAAAATAACTTTTCTGTTACCTGGATGTGTGTTATATAATTTTGACATGAATAAATCTATATAGTCCCTGAAAATGAAATAAAAACACTATAATAATAAAAACTCTGTTACAAACGTGAAATTTCTACATCTGTTTCATCACAGACTTCAGTAGAAACTGTAGGCAAATTTTCTACGGAATGCGTTTTGTGTGCATCATTTAATTCAACAGTCGTCTGAGTTTCATCAACATTTGCACATGTTTCTGGATCTATCTGCAATCTAAATTCACTAGTGTCCTCTTCTGTAGGTTCTTGCATAACCGTCTCGTCATGTGACCGCCGTTTTCGTACTCTCGGAGAACTACTTCCGCTTTCACCCACACTTTTTCGTCTCGTACTTCCGGAATCTGACGATTTTCCTTTGTGTCCATATGGTACTTGTAAAAATCTTTTAAAAACCACTTTTAATTTCAAGAGTCGGAGATTCATCACCACTTGATTTTGTTCGAACCTTCTGTTTCTTTGTCTTTCCTTCCTTGAAATCAAAAGATTTTTCTGAAGGCTTATTAAACAGTCTTGAGCCAAGTGAATATTTCTTCTCTTCACTCTCTGGTATTTCAGTTAATTCATGATCTACAATTCGACTAAGATTTGCACCGACACTCCCCGAACGTCTCCTTTCGGGAAACGACGGAATTCGCAGGCCAAACAAGTTCACTCCGGACTGAGCCTTTCTCATTCTCGTTTCTAATTTTCCATTTGGCAATTCATATAAACTTTCTTTAGATTTTGTCTTTCTTTCCTCTGTGATTTTATGAAGTTTTCCAGAGAAATCAAATTTGAATTTCTTTTTTCGCTTTGAACTTTTTGAACTACCAGAACTATCATCCGAATCTTTGTCCTCATCTTCACTAGCACTTGTGACGACAGGCGTTGATTCCATCACGATTTCGTTGACTAATTTTTGATCTTCCTCAAGATCAGCACGGCTACTCACAATACTTGGGTTTTTGCCAATTTTCGTAAGTCTTTCTGCAGCCACACTTTCCATTGTTCTGCGCATGACCGGGTATCTTTCTAACACGGCATTAAAATGTTCCACAGATAACGAATATAGATTTACATAAGTCGCAGCTTGAACACTAGCCACTCTTTTTGCGTTTGTTAGCAAGCAAATTTCTGAAACAGCAAGAAATAAAATTAGCGTTACAATCAGAATATAATTAGTGTTAAAATCAGAATATAACAAAAATGACAATCCATTAGCAAGACCACAAAATAACAGACATGGTATGAATTTTTTGTATTGCAAATAATAGATTATTATGCTTAAAGACAATAGACTGGTCACCTGTGAATAAAAAAAGCAAGACAAGAAATGAACACAGGGTTGGTCTATTCTTGGAATCTTTAAAAGAACCATGCATTTAAAAATGAATAAACGGCTACATTCTTTGCTTTTTTATTAATTTCTACTATCAACATAGTATAAATGCAACAACGAAATCATGCCTTATATTCATAGACGATAAAAGTCACTTGAATGAAGTTTGATATATGATTCACTTCCATGAATGACCCTATTCGTAACAGAAAATCACTATTAGCACCCAAAATTGCCTTTACGAATGAGTGGAATAATCCGGCAAAAGATATGTCCTGCACAAACAAAGTAATACGTCACTAAGTGTATCACGTCCAGTGTTGACACTACCATTTTCAACATAAAATTCTCCATAGCAGCAACATGGTTTTTTTTCTAAAGAAATTTGTATTGTTAATCGAGAGGGCACATAGACTCAAATAAGTGAATGTTCAAGTTTATTCGGTTCCATAATTCGTTGTTAAAACAAAGTAACTTCACTAGTAAGACCAATGTGTTTACATGTGTTTTGAAAGACAGAAGATGCAAATTCAATTATAACCAGCAGTTAATCTTTAACAATGATGCAGTCATAATATTTATATTTTAATTTTACTGTTTATCCCTTTAATTTTGAAATAGCTTTACTCAATTTATATATAAGTCACAATGTAAAGAGAAACACTGAATTATGACTACTATCCCTAAACTATACATTGTGTAAATGAATATCAATAAACACTTTAAAAAGCGGCAAATTCCCAACAAAAAGTAAAATCTTTGAACAATTTGGCAAATTTGTTAAAGATTTACACTAGGATATGAGGTCGAGTGCTCCTGTTGCTTATACATATTGCATATGTAAACATATATTGCATTACCTCCAAAGTATGATCCATCTGAAAGTGATGTTGCAACTTCTTGATCTTTTGTTATAATATCTACAATTCCTTCTTGTATAAAATACATTTTTGTTCCCATGGTACCCTCTCTAATTATCCAATCAGTTGGTTGAAAGACTTCAAAATTTAATTTACTAACAACTTCCGATACAAATTGTGGGTCTGCATTTGTAAAGAATGGTACAGATTTTACTAACGATCGACAGTTGTGGTTTATAACCTCCTGTAAGTAAAAAGACAAAATTCATCTTGAGTTGACCCATTTACACTTCACACTTGCCGAGGGAAATTTGAGAGATAAATACGATGGTTTTGTAAAGAAAATGTTTGATGTACCAGAACCACAATTAAAAGTATACTTAATAACTAATCATCTCCTATTTGATTGGAGATGTACATACAAAATCCAATTATTAATTTTATTCCGAAACATTCGTATAGTGCTGCAACGTTAAATCAAGTTGACTAATAACAGGTAGTGAAAAAAGAAGCTGTACGAAGTATATATGATCTGAAAAGGATTGGGCAGTTGATCTTTGATATAGCTGCACTGAAAAAAGGAAGGTTTTGGAAATCGTTTTCACTATAACTATGGCTAAGACAGTGATATGACCCAAAATCACCTATTATCTCTTGTTTGGTTAAAGATAACCGATCACTTTGTAAATTGCAATAATTTATAAAGTAAACGTTTTCATAAGCTCCATAAGACAGCACATTGAAACAACCAACCCGTGAATAAGAACCTATTATTGATGATCTGCTTTGTCATAAAATAGTGACGTCATTTTATCAAATTCATTTTCAGGATTCACTCCCATAATTAAGAACTATCGGGTAAAATTAGCAGTGTGTTGAATGTTGCCTTTTCAGTTTGAAATCGATACAAGTAAATTATTTTGAGTGTATTTCTAAATGTTTATTGAACTGACAATTTAGGTTAGACACGTGAACTTCCACCAGGGAAGTGAGGCCGGGTGCTCCGGAAGGGTAAGCACCTTCTGTTTAGCTAGCTACACCCGCCACGTGTTAAATCAAAATTGTGTGAAAGGAACATGGAACTATGAGACGTCAAATATAACCATTTAAAAAAGTTAAGTAAAGACAATTTGTTGTTTGTTACCATCATAACAATGAGTGTCCAAAATTAGAATTTTGTAATCAGTTGTTTCAATATGGGTTCATACTGTTTTGTTTTATTATAAAAGGAAATACTATGCATAATGGAATATACCTTAGTTTTTGAGGAATTTCAAATTTTTCCTGGCAACAAATTTAGACAATAGTTTGTTTCTGACAAAAATACACAATTATTGCCAACTGAGTTTGTGACATCTAAGTAATAAAATTTTTGACGGATTACACGGTTATGTTATTTTCATTTACCTGTTTTAACATTCGTTTAGTTCCTTTAATATAGTCTCCTCATCAAACATTTTACCCTGGTATCTATGTTCATAATATTCTGATATTCTCTGTCGTAAAGCCTCGGTAATTTACGGTACACCATGTATTCTTCAACTTGTTTAAACTGAAAAATAACAAGTTTTTAAAATGTATAAAATATTTTAAATGTTCAATTAGTCATTTATTTAAGTTTTTGAGGTTTAAAAAATCTTTGATGGTTATTGCGAGGATGATTTTCACATTTAAATTTACCGTTTAGAGGAAACCAATTGAACTCGCCAATGAACCGTAATCAATGCTTCTTAACGTTTATGAGAATTACTTTATAAAGGTTATAGCGTTTGTACAGGAAAACTTTGCTTATGTGATTCCATATCTAATAGAAACAATTATTTTGTAGAATCACCTGACATGCTTGCAAACCCCATTGGGTGGCGATATTTACGAGGAATTACTGACACAAATTGAACCGTCTTGCATGTTTTTAAAAACAAATTCTTAGGGGAAGAAATTATGGATTTGACTTTGATGTTTTCAATTTTACATCATTTTTGAAGCAGACGATTATGCCTTCCATTTTAAAGAAAACTGGACAAAGAAGGACTCGGTAAGCTGACCTTACCTTTTCGTTATATAATCTTCTCGATGTATCAAAAGACTGGATAATTGTTGTTGTATGACCAAGGAATAGTGCATAACATGTTGCTCCACTGAGCATGCTCAGTATCGTCAACCAGGTATCGGTCATGTTTTGTGGAGGAAAACGGCCATAGCCGATGCATAGCATATGAGACAAGGCTTTAAACAGAGACCATGTATATTGTTCAGCCCAACTGGAATCCTAAAATTGAAAGACATACGCATACATGTATCAGATTATGTTGAACTTATATACAAGGTAGGACTTTTTTTCGTAACTTGTATATTGTCAAAACTCTGATGAAAACTTTATGCTTTTCTTTGACCTATAGGTTACTTAGCTTGTTTTAAAACGAATGTCAAAAAAGTGTTAATTATCATTTGTACGCAAACCTTAATCTTGCAAGGTATAACACAATTTAAATTATCATGTAAATGCAGTATCTTTAATGAAATTAAAAAAAAAAAAAAATTAAAAAAAAATAAAAATAAAAAAAAAATACGAAAAAAAGTTTCATTTTTATCATATAAAGTAATCAAAATTCACCAATTATTATTATTATTATTAAAAACTATTACCTTATTCATTACCGAAAAAAAATGGAATTCACAATATATTATATAGCAGACTACCTTTAATTCTTCTATAGAAACCCAGCAATCACGAGGGAATTCTTGAAGCATTGGAACAAGAAACTGCAGACAACCATTCCAATGGCCCAGGAGAAACATCAAGCAAATTAAGTTGAAAATTCGCATGAATTTACCAGCCAAGGCTAAAAACTGAAAACAGATAAAGAAAGCGATTTATGTTTACTACGTAATATATAGGTAAATCAACAACCACATTTGTTTATAAAACAATAATAATACAAATAAAATATAATCAAATTTAAGGGAAGGAAGTGGTTCTAAAATGTGGTGCAGTATATATATATTAATATTTTCTTTCAAACTGTGTATTTGTTAAGAATAATGTTCAGTTAAATGGATAACATGCGGATATATAAATCAAATGCGTTTATTTTTATCCGCATGTTGATAATGAGAACAGTTGATGTAATGTGTTTAATATTTTACTGGATCTACGACAGACGAAATTTCTAATCTGTCATTGGTCATCAGCCTTTATGAAAAGTATATACTGCACCACTCCAAAATTGAAAAGGAAGCTCAACACTATCTTGATTTAAATAGAATTTGTGATATGATATTGCTTTCATACAACTTCAAATGCAAATATTAATGTAACATTTCAGGACTTGCAAACATAACTCTGCAATTATAAGGTAATGATGTCCGATTTGTGTTGTCATTAAATTTTAATGACCCTCAATAATTTTACAACCTCGCTTTAGCCACAAGTTACAAAATTTGTTTCATTTTTTTTTTTATAAATCTTCCTCGATATATTGCCAAACTTCTTTATAATGCCAAAATTTGACTGAACAAATTGTAGCTATGAAGAGTTTTTCCGAATTAAATTCTAATATTACCTTAGTATTAGTACTTGAGACAATTGCAAATTCAGGTTTTTGTTCATATTGTAAAATATCTTTTACTTTAATAATTGCTTGCAAATCCTGAAGTGAACCTATGAACTCCAGTATAATAATTTCATATAACAAAATTATACATATGTTAACACAAAGCTGAAGCAAGCAGTTAAAGCCAACCTCAGCAGCAAATAATACTTTTATCAGTCCTAGCTTTAAAGTAATAGTTTACATAAAACATAACAAAAAGCAGTAAGTAAGAACAATAACTGAAATTAAGTCTAAATGATGCGTAATTTCATTGTTTGTACCGCACCGTACAAAATATACTGTATTATAATGACTATATAGAGTTATATAAGAATATTCAAACGTGCACAATAAGTTCAATACATTCAAAGTCAAAGTTGGAAAAAGTGCGTATAAAAAGAATTATAAATATGACCCATGGGAAATTAGTTTATTCAAACGTTAAATTTATTCCTAAATTGTCAATAATCCAGGTGACATAAAATGCAATGTTGGCGACAGAATGCTGGCAGCTGTAGAGCCATTTTCAAATGAATTTTACCACCATCAATGCTAAACTCAAGCAAGGCGAATGTGTTTTGTATTTACTACAGTTGTTGCAAACATAGCAAAATCTAAATTGTTGCAATATTTTCACAGGAGAGTTAACGAAAATATGTACGTATATGTGTATCCTGCTTAAGAATACTACTGTTGAATAAATTTGAGATTGTTCAAGTTTTTTTTAATGTTTTTGTGTTATTGGTACAGTCAGTATTTTATGTTTAATATGCATTTAAAGTTTCGTTTCTTACGCAACGAACGTATTTATACAATGGTAAGTTTTTGTGGTTTGCAAGAGGTTGTACTTTATTGTAATGGTGCCTACGCCCAGATTGTGCTGGTGCGCATATGGTTTTTATACAAAAGAAACCAATAACTATGGAAATCAAAGTTGTTATTACATTTGCAATGGAAGTAAGGATAATGCCAAAAATCAACCCAACCCTAGTAAAGATGGAAGAGAGAATGTGTAGCTAAAACATGTACATAGGGAAACAGCCAATTTAACATAATAGGAGTAATACACATTGATACAATTAACGAAACGGTTTGATAATAATAACAATAATAATAATAATAATAATAAAATAAATCAATAATTGAAAAATAATTCAGAAATAAAATAGTTGGGGGCATAAGGATAGCACACATGCAGATTTTCCAGGAGAAAGCAAAATTTTAAAAACATATTTAAGAACAATAAATGTACATATATATTGGTGGATTATCCATGCAATCATGCCTGCTTGTCACCATTTAACATGCTTGACCCGACATCATGGCTTCATTAAAACTTTATTTCCGAAGACAAGTGCTATGGAGTATGTAAGCTTATATATTATACCAGTTTTGATTCCGTTTTGGAATACAATTCCTCACCAGTAGTGCTTGGGACTAAAATCACGGAAACAAAATTGTTTTAAAGATATTGAATATATATAAGCTTTTTCAAATTTATCTTCTGAAATAAAAAATTGTAATTTTTAGACTGAAGATCAGTATAAATTTGTGTATTCAGAGACAAAGTGTCAGGTCATACATGCCGAGGTAAATAAAGCGAAATAGCAAAGTGATTATGTTATATAGTTATATTATAAAGTTGATCTTTAGAAATTAACTGCCTTCATAAATAAGCCATTTTAACTTTATTAGCTGAATGAAAGCAAACATGGCTTTATTTGTTTTGCAATGGAAATGTGGGGACAAACCAGATGCCAGATAATTTTGTGAAAATTAATACTGATTTTGTTTCCAATAAAGCTTTCATCTTTCATGAAATAAAGTTTTAATTATTTCAGATTTTTCAATTAAAATGCTTGAGAAATGTTATAATTTAAAATTCAGATCTTTTATTATGCATAACTCAATGCATTATTAGCGAAATCTGATATATTACTGTTTTCATTTTTCATAAAACTAATGCTTTAGGTATTTTCAGATTTTCAAAATCAACATGTTTGAAGAATGTTATAATTTGAAATAGAAATATCAGAAATAGTTAGTAGATTAAAACAGTTATGTAGCATCATTTCCTGATTTCTAAGTAGTGTACACTAGATTGGAAGAAAACAGAGAAAAATCTATTATGTACTATTTACTTCGAAGAATCCCAATTTTATCTAGATTTTAAAGTATATAAAATTGGGAAATACTAATATATTTGGCTATGATTAAAATAAAATTATCAACTTATAATACCGTGCACTACACAGTAGCAATGTGGCAAGTGCTCTAAATATTACTGTTTTGTACAAAGCGTCCAATCAAAATCACCCTACTATTTCCACTCACCCCAGGTTTTCTGTGACGTCCGCACAATGTCAAACAAGGTGTACCCTCAAACTAATAGAAAAAGTGAGTCTATTCAAAACTATGTAATTTACATGAACTAGTAAGGAAAATTAGGCTAAGAAAGGCTATTTTTCTTATCTGAAAAGTATGGAAATGGTAAGGAATTTTCCTTGGCCATTGAAAAATGTACATAGAAATGAATATTAACTACTAAAGAACTGAAAAAATAAAGAGAAATCAAAAGAAAATATTCTAATTGAACTGCAATCAACTAGTATTTTCTTAAAAAAAACAATCAAATAATTCATTTTCCAAAAACACAATACTAGTTTACTTTTGAATTTCTTTGAAAATGCGATTAAGGCCGCAAAGCTTTGAAAGATTAGGCAAAACTTATGCTTAAATCAATTACGAAGTAAAATATAAAGACGTGATGAAGAAAAAAAACGAAACAAGTACTAATACCAGACTTAAGGACAAATTGTAAGGTAACGTGATTTACAGCCACTCACATGCAGAGGCATACAAAGTTAGGTGAACGGATAATCCAACATGCATTATGAAAATTGTCAGTGTAATAGTAATATGAACGAGTAAGTATATGATAACAGTTAAACACAATAGACACCACTTCCCTCCCTTGCTTAGATACATGCAAGTTAAAACAAGTAAATATATAATTTAAAAATAAACGTTTTCAAAGGAATTACATGTACAATATCAATACCCAATATAAATTCATACATAAATTTTATATCAAATTTTAATGTCCTGTATAAAAGATTGGTAAGGTCATGTCTCTATGGGTGTTTTATGATAGTCGGCTTTGTGTATGTATCTGAACTCTAGTATAGTTGTATCAATAATAATGTGTATGTATATTGCTATCCAATCACCTTATTTACAGCTTGGAAGATACATGTACAATCAAACAATTTATACTCTTCCTTCTTCGCATTCTTAGAACAATATTTTTTGTCGAATGAAATGCAAAAAACCTAAACAGCGAAGATATAAAAAAATACATTTTCTTCAAACCGGAACATTGTAGTTTTTAAATGCATTCACAAGATACTATGTAGAAATTGTATTAAATGTCTGCATCGGTAGTCATTAACGTGTTGGTAATCTAGTCAGGAATTGAAAAACAAATACATATTGTAAAATTTTCATACTTGATCACAATTACAAGGTATAGATATGATTCTTTTCATATTTATCATGTTGCATTTTAACAATGGTAAAATAATGTTTTGTTTATTTTAATTAAAAATGATTTTTGAAATTTTAAAAATAAAAGCACATAAATTTGATATTTTCCCAGATCACTAATGATTACACTTATGTTTCAAGAAAGAATTCTTTAACAAAAGGAATAAATATTTATTTTATGGATTGAGGTATTTATATAGGTCAGTTAAAAAGTAACGTTACCCCTAAATGTCCAAAAAGAAACGTCACCCTTTGGTGTAGAATCTAAATACACTTGTTTCATTAATTTACTGCAATAAGTGTTATAAATTCAGAAAAAAACTTTTTAATTAGATACTAAATTACGTATACACAACAGTTGTTAAACACGTTGACGAAAAATATCGTAATATCAAGTGCATTTTGTAATTCGCAATGTTTTAATGTAAATTAAAATCCTTAAAATAAACTATTTCTTCAAATAGTTAAAAACTTGAAAATAAGTATATTTTTTCAATTCAAAAATAATTATCCTAAGAATAGTTGTTCTATTATGCAATTTTTTAAATAAAAACAACAAAAATACTACAGTTTGTTTTTCAAATACTACTGGCAACTTCAGAACTCGTTCTGGGCAAATTTGGGGTTTGATATCTCATAACAGTGTAACAGTTATGAAATATCAACATGAAACAGTGAACGATATCGAAACCTTATCTTAAATGATCTGAAAATGCAAGCTTAATGTCTTCCATTTTCTCACAAGCATGACATATTTCAACAGGATATAGCTCCTGTAAATTCGTCAAAGTCGACGACAAAGTTTCTACACACTCAATACATACTAGTAAACTTGTAATTTTCTGGACATGAATCACATATAAAATCTGTGAAATTATTTGAAGAAAGTAGCAGCTTAGGATAACTCTGGACTTAGATCAAAATCTTTTGCAGAGTGCCTGAAGAGTCAATGGTATAAGATAAAATAGCTAATTGCAAGAAACTGTTTTAGAATATGCCAAGACATTATGGCAATCACCAAAACAGGAGAAGCATCAAATAAATACTAACTCTTAGTTACGTATTTTTAAATGAATAAAACTGTTTTGCATCAAAATAAATCATATTAACCCCTTAATTTATCTTAAATACAGAAACGGGGTGGGTGACGTTTCTTTTTGGAAATTTAGGGGTGACGGTATTTTTTGAACGGACTTCTACATATTTTAAACATCTGATACGTTAAACTATTAACACACGTATAAATAAATGACCATCCTTAGACTCCATTAATTTAAATCCATGCCAACAACTCATCGGAAGTCTATGAAGAAATTGAGACAATGTCATTTTAAAGTACATTATACTTTAATGTCACATCAGACTTATGAAAGGTACCCTTGTCGATAAAAAATAATTGTGAAAAATTTTAATTATGCAGGGGATTTTACGGTTGTTGTCATAAATGTCCAATATTTTTGTTTTTAGACAAACATTAAATTGACACCACATACATTGCATATAAGGTACTTCAAAGAGATGTAATGTAGCGGAGGAATATCGAAAATGACTCATAAGACTCACATTTTCTTTTCTATTATGTTTGTTCATTTTAGTGTGCTTATCATTTGTGAAGTTTTTGTGAATTGTTCTGAATATGCAGACAAATAAATTTTTAATTATCAAAATTCCTAATTTAATAGGAAATTGTAAAACTTCAATTTGGAATAAATATAAAAGTATTTTGTTCATAGTACTAAGATGTGTTTGTTGATATAGGTATAGGAGTAAAATAGATTCATTGAAATATATATATCTTTTATAATAATGTTAAGGACGGAGAAATGAACAACATACATCCTTTTAGTTTTACAAGAAAGATCATGTGTAAAGTAATTCTCCCACTGTCAAAACCGGTGATAATAGGACATGTATAATTATTTCTTATTATTACTATTGTAATTTTGCAGCACTAAACTGCCGTTTCGGAATAAACTTTTTTATCATCAGTAATGCTAAGACCAATATTGGGGAAACAGTTAAATGTTTTAAGATGTTGAATACTTTGAACCATTGAGCATAGCTTATATTTTTATAGGAATTATTTTAGAAATAAAGAAGACGTGATGTAAATTTAATTTTGTAATATATAGTTTATAGCTCTTAAAAAAGACACATATCTGTATTCATATTAACAATGACGCCTAATTTGGAAAAAAGATTGAATGGACGTTTTTAACCATGGCCAGACATTTTGTTATTCAAAAGTTTTACAATCAAGATTGAAGGCAAATCAAGATATTTTTTAACTAAAACAAAAAGGTCTTTCCAATATATATCTGTATTTAGCTAAAATGCATTGTTGAGAACAAAATCTATTCTTTGAATGATTCTGTGTAGATTAAAGATGATGTAACTACTTTATCATTCGGATATATATGGATGTGAAGTCCTATATAACTACAGTATATATTATATATGTTTTTGTTTATATATTTTATTACAATTTTCCAAATGATATGGAAAATAGGCAACACTATGGTAAAAACTACATAAAAGAAACTTTATTTTGATATACCATGTCTCTGGTTGATATTTTGTCAATTATATATACATAAATAAGCCATGATTAAAATACTATAAAAGCATTCATAGGAATACTGCGAGCAAATCAATTGTGCTTTTGATATAATAAAAATATTGATATTACACAAAGAGTATAACTTGAACTTACATGGATGAAAAACTAATGAAAGTAAAACGTGAAAACAGTTAAAGAAACAATACAAGATAAAGCCACAGACATTTACTTCTGGTACGTACGAATAACCCAAATGTTTCTTTTTGTCATTAAAAAGAGTGAATAGAACCGTCTTTTCTATATATCACATCATATATTAAATTGAAAATAATACATGCTGATATCCATATCATGTGTCATATTTGACCAAGACCCTAATATTAGATCGAGGGCCTTAGCTCGTGGCCCGATACCAATCAAGATCTGATATGGCGTATGATATAGCTCTCATTATGTTCTATTATGTTTATCAGATACTTAAACTTTTATCGTATAGAACAAAAACATGTATTACAGATATTTGTCCAGAATATGAGAAAAATCGACCAAGTTCAACTCGCATCAATTGGATGTAGAGTGCATTTCTTCACGGCATTTGCTAATGTGAGAAAGTTTATATATTAAACTAGTATGTCTGCAGTTAATTCATCAGTTTACTTGATAACTATTCGTGGTCTCACCATGACCTCTGTGTTCCATCGATATTTGTAAGCAAACGTCTGCTCGTAATAATATTCCTCAGCAGCTAGGCGAATCTATTTAATGCTAAACTTGACAATTTGTTTCGAAAAGGCGGTATGGTATCTACATGTAGAGCGGTGACTGGGCTCCTCCGACCGGGGAAGTGCGGTCAGTGATCTGCACCACATGATTGCAGACGTATTAAAGCATGCAGAAACTATGTATTTATTACTAAGGATATGATAAAGTTGATTGAAGAATAAGGAAGAGAGATGTAGAACGGCTGTGAATATGGCATGGCCAGAACACAACAAGCAAATGCAACAATTAGAACACAACGTGATTAATTGATAGGCAGACCACTGATCATTAACTCTGATCTGTTGTCGAACACTGAATATGGCAAAATAGTATCCAAGTGGATTTAGCTATTTCTGATTATTTCATGACTCATGGTCATCTCAACACTTCTTTTCAACAAAACAACAACTCAAACAGTTAGAAATCAAGGAACTTAAATATTAAACATAAATTTGCTAAACGAAATGTTCCTGAATCTTTTTATTATTCTTCCACTTCAAACCTTGATCTTAATGGGAGCGTTTCTCGGGAGGCCCTGTCGGATATTTTAGACTCTTCATAGGAATAATAAATAATGGACGCAATTTCGCCTTTGTCTTATACTTTGGTCCAATTGGGCAATCTATATAGCCCAATCTTGATTCACATTGACTGATGTTTTTGTTTCGATATAAAGTAATGGTGTATTGCAAACAACAGTTTATATATATATGGTGGAATATATATACACTAGGCATACCATGTAAATTTCTGCGGTTTTAAGTTGAATGTCAGATATGTAGGTTAGGTTTAAATTTCGTTTTATAATTTTGAATAAATTCATTATAGAAATGAAGTTAAATCTTTTTGTTATGTAAGTATGAAAGAATTAAACATTTTGCACACTGAATAATTCGCGTAGCGAATTATATTACGTGTGCAATGTCCAATTTTTTCATACTTCCATAACAAAAAGAAAATTTAACTTCATTTCTTGTAATTCAATTTATAATTTTAAAAAAAAACAACAACAAATAAGTGTATGTGATACTTTTACAACTTATGTGTAATGTGTCAACAATGTAAACATTGGGATGTAGGTCAGAAAAGTAGTTCCGGCAATGAAAGTTAAAGAGGATCCAATTCTGTCATGGAATAATAACACAAAAGATCTGACGAATCAAAATGCTTGAAACAAACGAAAATTGAATTAGAGTTGTTTATTTTTTTCATAAATTTACAAAAATACGGTAAATGAAGTCATTTTAATATTTGGAATCGTACTGATAAGTTAATTTAGAAATATTTAATTTTAATACCCTCTTTTCTGACTTAGCAGCCTTGTACCATATTTGAATCTGAAATATCTGAGTCAAGGAAAATGCTTAATTGTTCGGACAGTGGTATCGTCTGTGCTGAATATGCCGTATGGTCAAAATAGAACTGAAATTCATTACCATGGTTTATACAACTAGTAAAGAACCATGTCATTTTTCTTAGAGTTTTTATTTACATAGCCAACAAGTTCATCGTACTTCAAAAAGATAGGCGTGGCTTTGTCAGATTATGACTTTATGCGATTTATGCGATGACCTTTATATGATTATTAAACATCATTTTGATACTGTTACTAATGCTACATTTACTAGAAAATTATATGCTTTAGTAAGGAAAACTAGATGAAAAGAGAAACAAGGTTTCCGATCTTACTGTAACGTTTAGAAATAATAAATGCGTTTCGTTTTTTTTTTTTTTTTGTTTCTTGAGATTTTGATTTAATTATTTATCACTATGTTTGTGGGTGATTCAAAACAACTAACTCGTCTAAAAATTAACATGTATCCAACCTGCAAACTCCAAATCTACATTCATCGCATTGTCCAATATTTGAAATCATAAGGGCTATTCTATACACATATACATTGTATTAGCAACCCGTACTTGTTAAAAAACTAAATCACGGACAAAAAAATACACCGCTGAAAAGAAAATGATATTTATTACCACATTAGGATGATAATCATACAAATTATTGATGAATATGGATACTAACCTCTTCCCATTGCTGGACATATCGTACTAGTCTGGAAAGACGTAACAATCTAAGTAAACTAAGAAGTTTGGCAAGTCGTAACATCCGCAAAGCTCTACCTGAAAATAGTCAACAATTGTGAATAAAAATAAGTTTGGGAACAAATACAATCAAATATCCGTTAAATCTTAAACTTTAACAATGACATTCTCATGAGGTTCTGTATTAAAGAGTTTATGTCGAGAAAATATAAAAAAACCCACACCTTTGTCTTGTTTGTGACCACATAGCCTCACTAGGTGTTTATGGTATGTTTTTTGTGCGCAACGTTATTTGTGTCAAGAAAAGCTCGAAATATTACACCTCCGTTTTCTCGTTGTCAGTTATGTACCCGTGTTATGTTGTTAAGTCTAATATGACATTACACCCAAAGATTAAGATTGTTTTCAACTTGAAACAGTCACATTTACTGCTTCTACAGAAATTATGAATATGAAAGAAGAATAATGATAGTCCGATGAATGTGGCACATCAGTAACACTTTACAAAAATGTTTGAATACAAGAACATACGGAAATTAAAAAAAGACATACATATATATGTATGTATGGGTTTGCAGGGTAAATTCAAATTGTCAGCATGAGCAAATTTGATACTAGCTACAACAAATAAATTTAGTAAACTCGCAAAAGACATTAATAAAACTATAATTATTCTGGGTCATTTTCTTTGGCTTAATTTGGTTCAAGAAAATCTGGTTATGATAAGCCATTAACACCAATCCAAATAATTTTGACAATAAATACGATAGCGAGATTATTTGTATTGTAAATGGACATTATCAAATAAACAGTCACATACTTTTAATTCATAGTGGTTTCACTTTTGAAGTAGACAGATATAAAATATAAAATGATATGGCATGAACAGCAGATTAAAAATGATCAAAAAGTTAAATGTGCCTTTAATGAAATTCAGATAATTCAAAAGTAAACAGTAAATAAGAATGGCCACAAAGAAGAAACTATTTAGCAAGTAGTGACATGATATAAGCATTTTACCATGACCGATTTTGTCATTAAATCTGAGTTTAGAGTTTAAAGTTGGGACAATTTGAATATTTTTTTAAAAGACTCATTTGTATTTTAAATTTTAAGTAACATCTTGCACAATAGTCCCTGTTCCAATGGTGAATGAACATGATGCACTGTTCAGGTAAGAAATGCCAGTGAATGTGAAAATGGGAATACCTGTTGATAGAGAGAAGATTGATTGATCCTGACAAATGAAGATACTAGAATTCATGGACGAGTATGTTTGGGGTTGATTGGTTAAAACTAATATGAGCAAATTGCTAAAGAAGCCACAGAAATGATCTTAGCATTTAAATACATAAACTATGGCTATTTATGCTAGCCTACGACAGACTACGTGTTTTCCCTTCACATTTGCAACATTTTTGCAACTATTGATATGATTTATTGTCTATAATAAAATTACTAATTTATTTAATCTGTTAACTTTTGTTATAGTTTAGAAATTAACTTTTGAAACAGATATTTTATTATATCGTTTCAAAATTATTTTCCCAGAACTGTATTTCCGGATACATTAAAGTCTTTCTTTTCATACATTTTTACATAAAATTTTAAGGACATTCTGTTTTATTTAGACCTCTTTTTGTGATCATTAGCTGTCCTTTGAAACAATGAACGTGGGGTCATATTAGAATATAAAAAAGATAAAAAATAAAACAGAAATGCGTTTGATTAATTCATAGCGTCAGAAAACATGCAATACAATATTGGCTTTATGGACAACTAGTAAAAGTAACCTAGCGTGTTTTAAGAAGTTAAAGACGCGACGATGAAAGGGACATGATATAAGTCAAAGACATAATGCAAAGTTAAAATGCAGACATGACGTCAATGAGTTTGTGTATGTGCAAATAATAAAATAATAATAAAGTAATACAAACGTTACAGCATTTACATGGAAACAGCTTGATGTCTGAAACAAAAATATTGATCAAAAACGTTTTACACACCATCTTTTAATGAACAAGGCGACCATTCTCCCTAACGCCAAGAATCCAAAAGATGGAAAAAATCTAAGGGAAGTAAATCCTTTTAGATGGTTATATTGGTTTTGTTTCTTCATTATAAGATATTGGGCTTCATATGTCATAAGCTCTTGAAAACAGTAAGTACAGGTCGAACAAACAAGTTTGAAGGGCCCCTTAAATTTATTTGATACCTTAACACGAATTTGTCAACTATAAAATAATTGGACTTTTTACCATTTACCTGAATACGACAAACTTATAGCGCTAGCATATTTATTTTTTGGCCTACGCCAAATGCTGAAGCCATGTTATTCCTATTTTTTCAATACAAACAAAATGAAGAGAATAAATTTTTTATAACAAATTTTATCATCAAACACCTTTTGAATTTAAGGTAATTATGTGATTCTGGAAAATCAAATCAAGTTTTTTGTGCCTTTTCTAATTGTGAATTTAATTTCAAAGAAAATGTCTTTTACCTGATAACCTGCTTGACGCATGAAAACAATATATCATTTTATCGAATAAAATACAATAACAAATGAAATTACTGTCATATCAAAATGGTTCAAAAACGGATACCAAGTAACCATATCTTAAGAAAATCTGTTACTCCAGTACGCAGTAACGCAAATATCAAAATCTTAGAGCTGTCTTACTGTATTAATTTACACCAAGGCAACATGATCATTTCTAAGCATTTGAGCTGTTTTCAGCCTGTAAAAGTGGAACACAAGACCAGCTTTTTGTGTCCGAATTGTAGAATTGAATAAAGTGAGACTCTCGTATCTTTAACAATCGTTGTTCGCCAATAATTGCATTTCTTAGATGTGAAAGTTTGTAATCAATAAGTAAATGTTAATAAGCCGTAATAAAAATTGTTTGTCTGTATTTTTATAGTTGACAAACTAATGTTCAGCTATAGCAATATCTAAGGAACCTCCAAACTTTTAACTTCGATCTGTACATACAACACAACAATTAGAAAAAGGCTTCACCTTTAGTTTGAAAGCATGTGCATTTAAAAGATAAAAGTGGTGACCATCAACAAAAATGCCCTTTCCCCTAATGCTACCGACGTTGATTTCAACGTCTCAATAACAGATTTTTGTTGTGGTTGACTATAAATTTGTAATTTTACACGATAAAATCAACCTCCTGTTTAAAAGCAGTTTAGAATTTTGACATGATTATTTTCCTGTATGGTATTCGTGATTAATTCAGTAGGACTCAATACGAATATAATTATTTAATGAAAGTATAAGTTTCAAGACTTGGTAACGTTTGGGAATGAATCATATACTACTGAAATGAACTTTGAAAATTTAAATGTAATATCAATTACATATTATATTTTACATATTATACCTTTGTTAATTTTTACAGCACTGGACGGTCGTTTCGGAATATAATTCCTCATCAGTAGTGCCGGGAAATCAAAATTTTATCAAGGGTTTGAAAAAAATATCCGATTTACCAAAATTTAGCTATTGAAATATTTTGCATGAGGGAGTAAACCTTAGATTTTGAGGATTTTCATATTTTAATTTTCTTATATAAAGTTCCGACAACGAAAACAAAAATGTGTTCAAGTATATTGAATTCTTAATTTTTAATTTTCGAGGAAGGTTTCAAATCGAAATTACGTTTTCACGGGAAAGATTTAGTTTGCACCTTAAAAAACTACCAGTTTAAATATTATTGATTAGGAAATTACAGATCATTTGCCAAACATCCTGTATATTATAATGAAGTGGCTTAAATGATGCCGATACCGATCTCAAATAAAGGTAAATTATAAAGTTTGTAAATAGTGATAACTAAAAGATGTATCAACATTTCATCATTAAAATGGAATGAAAACATTCATGTTGAATGGTAAAACAACTAAACTGTTTTTTATATCGGTCAGGCATGTTTTACTGAAAATATTATGACTCATAATTACTAGTTAAGCAAGAGTTATAATTCTTGGTTCGTCCTTGGGTTCATCAGCAATAGAAATCCCGTGTTACTTTCATATATAGACCTGTTTTGAATTTTTATGCCACTAAATATGCTACATAATAAAAGAAAATATTTTTGTTACACTTTTTAATAACCCGTTGAAATTACGATGTTAATTTACATTTTAGGCCCTCGGCGGCAAAAAAAACGTATGCTGTGAAAGATGAGGAAGCAAATTAACAAGTTAATTAATAAAAGATCACTCTAGTGCATTAGGGACTATTGTTCTTAAAACAAATATAAAAGTTTCATCATCTACGATTGAGGTCTTAATTAACATAACGAAATGAAAATCCAAAAACAAGTTTTATATATGGAAATAACAGGAATTCTTTTCTGTTTAAACCTATTGTTATCTCCTTTAACAAAAAGGCATTATGCAAAATGTAGAATCTACCATCCAAGATTACCTTCCATCGCCATCAGTCATCTAGAAAAAAGATTGATGCTCGATGTCAAATAAGACTGTAGCTCCCATTAGAGAACGTAAATTTGTTAACCAAATAATTCCATTATTGGATAGGTAGAGAGGAGTCAAAGTCACGGAAAGTTTTTTTTCTTGGATGGGCGATGATATATGTATAGCAACATATTTCTCGTAAATGTAAATGTGTTTATACATAAGGAGATTTACAATAATTTTTGTCACTAAACATTTGTCTATACGAATATAACTTTGAGACTAAATTGAATAAGAATTTAACAAATTTGAATTGAATAGTTAAAACCGGTTGTTGTTTATTTTGAAAGTTACACAAAAATAAATAGTTTCTAAATATATCTGTATTGGTAATTAGAACTACATGTACAAGTAAGCTAAAATTTATTGTATACAAAATCTTGAGTTGACGAATTGTCGTTTTACATGTTACAGAATCGCTTTCATTAATTACAAGGAGATAAACATGTAATAAGGTTACTTGATCAAGACATGTTATATAGCAGTTGTCTAGATTTAAACAAAACTTTAAATTTCAAACTTTATGGATTAGAATGTTTGTTTTTGATTTGGACTTAAATATACAAAAACAAATTAAAAATTGGAAGTTATTTAACTAGTTTCTCCGATATTTAGACTTAACATTTAAAAATAAAGACAGATCAACACTTAAAGTAAAGGTGTGGAGAACTGATATTTTGTTTATAAGTTTACCATTTAGTCAGCGGCTTTTAAGAACATTAGATCGATCAATTGGTTAAAATAAAATATTTTAGTTTTCTTTGCGATGATATCGATTTAAAAAATTCTATTAAAATCATTGATTGTGCATAGAAAATAGTTAACTACTGTTCGTCATTTAAGCTAAATTGAATAATTTAACACTCACAAAATTCTCCCATGGTCTCTAATTTGAATATTTCAGATTACGTAACTAATTATTGTAGTCGCCTATTCTTTATAATGGGCTGGTGAGAATAGTTTTGTACCAGTAGGCAATTATAAAATGTCATCTTGCATTGTAAGAATTTTGCATTTTGTCTTTTTTAATTACATCATTGAAAACAAGACAATTAGTTCAAGTAGTATAGTGTTGTCCTATATATAGAATAAGATGTATCAGTTTTCATACAAATTCGAAAACAGCTCTGCACTAGAGGTAATTCGTAATTGTCAAAATTGTTTGAAAGTGTGAAAATCAAAAACAAACATACTAATCCATACCGAGTCACAACTCAGAAGTAAAGTAAAACTTTGGAACCGACAAGATTGGACAGTTCGATACGACCAAGTCCTTCAAAATCAATTTTGCTAAGATTCAATAAAATATATATTTTAAATTGTCAGAGCTGAAATGTTATTATCAGTTATATTTCATACGTAGTGGATGTATCTAGCTGAACAATAGCCGCTTATCCTTCTGAAGTACCCAGTCTCTCTTCCCTGGTGGAAGAATACGTGTTTAAATTAATATGCAAAATTTCAACATTTTCACTTAGCTTTTGGCTTTTGGTTTGAACATGGAATTGATTGTTTGTTTTTGATAAATTTATATTTTGAAAAACACGCAATATTGGTGTTATTTTAATATCTAAGTATTTCTGACATTAACAACACTTATTTAGAGCTGCTAGTTCATGATCCAATTAAAATTCTGTGATAAAATTTGCTTTAAAAATTCCAACACATCGTTTAAAATATTAAATTTAATCGAATTTTTCGAATGGAATGGATCTTAACATTTAACAAAAGTATACCGACTGTTAACGTAAATGTAGCCGATTGTTTCTACTGGTTACAAAAAATGTAACGCGGAAATCCAGTTCTTACAAATGGTTGTTGGAGCGGCATTGACGAACAGTAGTTGAACTGTGCAAAGACCCAGTATCTATTAATAGTTTAAGTTATGTTTGCAAAAAAAGCTAAGCTAAGCTCTGTGAAAAAAAGACTAATTAAATGCATGCTTAAATCATACATTTTCTTTTAGTTGCAAGGTTCCCTAAAACCATTTATGCGTATCATGCAAAACATTAGGCATGGGAAACATCACAGACATAAACTAGGTTCTTAACAGCTCAATGTGGGGAAAGCAATCTGGATTTTAGAATGGAAATTGTCATAAAAGTTCGTTAAGAAGATTGTTTTGAAATCTTTTCTTCCTGTTTAAAGAAATCATGTTGAAAGAAAGTAATTTGGTTACATCCTATTATAATAAATTGGTATCAAGTAGTTGAAGAACAAATCATATTGAATGTTCAAAAACTGGGGAATAATTCTTTTTACAGAAACGGATTTAAGGAATCGGAATTCATGTTACCGTTTTTATCCTTTCACATATCAAAGTAATTAAAGGGATTATTTTAACTGTAATAAGGTTTGTTTAATTTTTGAAACATTCTTTTTCTTATAAAATGTCAAAGATTACAGATGAATTTATGGAACAAAAGAAATCAATTGATGTAAAAAGACCATGGGAACGGCATTGTAATGTCGAATTAAAAGGTTGTACGCATCAGAAAATTATTCCATATTGTAAAACTTTTGCCTTATCATGGAAATTGAATATAATGACAAAATTGTTTCCAGTCCAGTTCAAATATTCAAGAAACAGTGAGTCATAAAATACTACAGACTTAAAAACAATTGCATAAACATATTTCTTTTAAAAAAATGCACTTTGTATTTAACGTAAAAATATTGATGAGGTATTGTTATTAATGAAGAACACTTGTCCGAATGTGATATTTTTATATAAATACAGCCATTCAATCATTTAATGTTTATTTTTTTTTATCAGGAATTAATCAGGGTTTTTGCCAAGTAGTTATTTTCACGTAGTCCCTTATTATATACCATTGTTATAAAATACGGATTTTTTTTGTAAAATGCATATTTAACAGTATCGATGCATGAACAGTTACACCAGTTAAACAGAACGCTACAAAGTCAATCAAAACACATTATTCCGAAAGCAATATCTACATCCCATTACACAATAATCCTAAATATTTTAGTTACGTATACAACAGCCTTTTTACTACCCAATATCGCTTAGTTGGTTGGTTAAAACCGCTTTCAACCATCGTCAAGACACTTTACAATTATATCGAGATAAAGAAAGCAAAGCTGGTTTTTCAGGGAGAAAGACCCACATTGAGCTGTAAAGATGACATTTACAACATCACATATAATGTACACCAAGACAACTACACGTAATATGATTGGGGAGGGGATTTGCTGACACAAGTATTTTAGCATCGACACGGCGCTTAGTTATCGAATTTTTAATATTTGAATATTTGATTCGTATTATTTACAAACTATTCAAAATAAAATACAAGATCAAAGGGTTACGCAGACCAACTTTTATCATGTGATACACCAACGATATATAAAACGAGAAAATACGAGAATGATCACCTTGCCAGTAAGGAGATGGGTCCATTCTGGCTTCCGTACCTGCATGAAACAGTTGATTAAAGTCCCTATCCCACATTAAAAATACGTAGTCCATTGGTATAGAGCTTATCAGGTCTACGAAGAACCAGGATTTTATATAATGTTTAGCTATTAATTTTGGATCCAAAATAATTTCATCTGCAAAATCATTCATTATAACACCTGAAATGAAAAAAATAATATGGAGATTAAATTATTTTCAAAACAAGGAAAGAGTGAGAATAATAGCTAAAGCACCCATATTAACCATTATAAGAACGGACCATATCATGAGTAAATCCAAATACTACTCCAGTTTGGGATTTTCTCCGTTGAACAACATCCGAAACTAGCGTGAAAATAAAGATTATAAATAAAATAGCAAATGTTGATTTCAACTGTTAAAGTAGAAACTTTTTTACTAAATACTATTGTTTGCACTAGTTATCATTTCACCAAAAAATGTGCATACAAGTTGAAAAATGTGAAATTTTGAAAGGATTTAACTTCACATTCATACTGATGCAACATTACAAGAAATAAACAGATTCGTATTTCCTGAAAAAATTCGATACAACCCAACCCTGGGACTGATTTTCAGCCCTTATCTTTGATCATTATCAAGTGCACCTATGTCTGCGAGTTATATTAAGGGTTCAGTTACAGGAATTGTCTTCTCTTAATCGACACAAAGTTATACCAGCTGTTAATGATAACGTTTTTTTTTTAATTTTTTCGTAACTACATCAAGTAATACCGGCAATCGACAATCAAATGTGTCTTTGCCCTTGATCAAAATACCAATATCGCTACTTAAAAACAAAACATGATTTGTTTACTTGTTGACATCAAATCATGTCGACACATAAGGAGCACACTTTTTATGTTTAGAGCGCCGCCTTTT
Source organism: Anadara kagoshimensis (assembly GCA_021292105.1). Classification (NCBI taxonomy): domain Eukaryota; kingdom Metazoa; phylum Mollusca; class Bivalvia; order Arcoida; family Arcidae; genus Anadara; species Anadara kagoshimensis. Next base: position 19,324,890 of record CM037871.1, on the reverse strand, counting down.
AATGCAATAGCAACATTTTTGTAACATTTATATTTCTTTAGTGACATAAAGTAATGTCTATCACGCTAATAGGGATCTTACCTTTGATTAAAACGCCAAGATCGAATATTTACAACAGAATGACATCTAACTAATGGACAACCTAAGGGACCCTTATCCTTGGTCAGATCAGCAATATAGTCGACTGATAACTACATTTATCATCTCTGATATCCGCTATACGTGGCGGTAATTACACTTAACGGGCTAGGATTTATATTCAATAAATGATGAGAAAATGAACTTCCACTGGACATAACAAAGTTGACGTAAATCATTTTTGCTTCTTTTATAATGTACAGAATGAATTTGTCATCGAAGGAGCCTTGAGAATAAGATTTACAAGGGCAATGATGAATAATTGTTCTATAGAGAATGTAAAAAAGACAGGAGGAAATTACTAATGGAGTACATCTTCATTGGAGATATTTGACAAAGAATAATTTGGCACAATTAGCTTTCGATGACTTTGGTTTTTCATGTAGTGAAGAACGGTTTTGCTTTCTAGAAGAGAGTTCAATAAACTTAGGGATGAATAAGTCATGTGTATTTATTGGAACTGTCAATATTTTACATTAGTATTTCTACATGTCTTGACATACTGTCAGAATCACTGTGTTTTTGACAGCGATGTGTGCAAAATTTTCATAGATGACAGTTTGATAAGTTTCAGTTACTGAGCTTAGTCAAAACGGGAACCGTTATGCTCATTCTTTGTTACATGAACTTTTTATGCAGAAAAGGTATCTTGTCGCTATTGTGGATATTAAAATAATGATGTTTACTGCGAAAGGGATGTCTTTTGATACTGACGTATTTTGTCGTATGTGAAAAAAACATAATTTAACTCATTTTCAAAATTTAAAATCGGCCAAGATTTTTTCAATTATACCCAAGCTATCAGAACACAAAAGTACCCTGAAAATGTCATCTATCTTCGACAAGCAAAATGAGAGATGTTTACACACTCTGGTCTGCCCAAGTGGTACAATAGGAGGCACTGTGATTCATAAGCGCCGGCTGTAAACAATACGACACCCAAAAGCCCCTTACCGAAAATAAGAAAGGGCGAGCAACATATCATATACAGTCCAACCTGCCTTAAAGGTCACTTCTATACAAGAGTCACCTGCTTATAAAGGCCAGTAGAACTGTATCCCAACTGTTCTTTATTAATTTTGTTTGAACCTGTATATAAAGGCCACCTGCTCATAAAGGCCACTTTTACTGGTTCCCTTGGGTGGCCTTTATAGACAGGTTTGACTGTAGTTAAAATATAAACATACACGTTGAGGGGTACAAGAAAGCTATTACTTATTTGGGTCTGTCTAGGTCTTTTTTTCTCTTACATAATCAGCGAATAACATATATCTGTCCTTTTTTCACATTGCAATCAACTCGAAATGATTTAGCTTGTAGATACTGATTAATGATTTGATGAAATCCGATGCACATATTGTAAATATTTACCAACTCTTTAGAAAACTAATGAGTTTATTATGGCGATTTGCCTTTCGACAGTTGCCAAGTCAGAATCAATCGAGACCACCTGCACATATTTTATTGAACATGTGTATAAATTGATCAAATCCATGTTATATTAGCGTATAAATTGAAATGAGTATTTTTTTTATTTTATACCCACGTTTCATTAAAAGAATGAAGTTCAACTAAAGGAATGAATAAATAAGTTGAAAGATTAATAAAATCATGAAAGTTTTATTAAAATAGTGAATGGAATTTGTTGCTTTTGAATTTGTAATATTATTATGGTTTTAATACCAGCACAAACGTGATGTTTATAAAACATTTTGGTAATGAAAATTCAAAGCTAGCACACGAAACATTTTAATGTAGTCGCTTGTATCGGGGCGAATTCCCTACCTAGTCCCAAAAACGAGATTGTCAAAGTTTTCTTCCAGAACTTTAAACCTACGGATGAAGTGCTTATCCTTCCAAAGCACCCGGTTTCACTTCCCTGTTGGAAGTTCAAATGTATTTCTTTATTTGTCAAATTTGACAATTTTGACGTTTTTACTTTGCTACTGTGATTGTGATGGTTCCACGTCGCAAATTTCCTAATAAAAGCATTTAGATGCAAGAAATTAACCCCTTCTTGAGGAAGCGACTCGATGTCCTAGTTGTAGCAGGGTTTGCTCTAGTATGGTAATGCACAAATATTTAGAAATATAAGTATTTTCTACTTACCTGTTCTAAAATTTATGAGAATGTCTAGAAAAAATACTGTATCTGATATGCAGTTAAACACTATCCAATGTGTACTGAGATCATCGTTGAAAAATGAAATGGCAACTGGTAAAATGATGAGATTAGCAATGAGCAAAACCAACATAAATAAATCCCAATAAAACCTGAAAAATAAAACAAAAGAATGGTAAAAATCGGTACACAGGAAGAAAAAACAACAAGATGCTAATACATTTCCGGACCAGTATTTAGGTCAAAGTTATGAAAGTATGTCACATGATATAAGGAAATATATATAAAAGAAACAGAAATGTATAACCAATGTATTACCAAACAACAGTCAAATAATATTTAGGGAAAATTCAAATTTTCCAATTTCTTTATTAATGTGTCATTTCAGTTATACTAACAGAAATGTATTTATAAAATAAGACATGAAAATGCACGCGTATAAACAATGTTTATGAAACTGTTGATGAACTAGAACCACGACTAGCTATGTCATAAAAATCATCATACCATTTCCAGTTTTAACGAAGTGACATTAAATACTATTGAACTTTAAATACAATTTAGTGTATGCTTAGTAACTAAGCTACTTTATATAACATTACACTTGCCGAGAAGACGAATATAGGTGATTGCAAGTTTTTGAGCAATGTTATTAATTTTGGTTCTAGCTCAAGTTTCATAATCATCCATTAACTAAATTTTTGTTTCAATTTAAATATTGCAAACATTTGCAATTTTTATAGCTTGACAAAACTAGAAAGCAAGTGTAATTAGCGTTAAGTGATCTTTAATATCATTCTTTGAATATAAACTTTTCATATTTCACATTTACATCATTTCAGTATCATGACAGATTGATGTTGTATAATTAAATGATATTACTCTACTGTAAAGTACAATTTCTGAATTTAGATTAAGAACAAAATGCAATACATAACACATTGTTAAAGAAGATTTTAAAATTGACAAATTACAGAATACTAAATAATCATTAAACCATAAACAATGCCGTTAGGCGCAATGACAAGTAATAATTCAACATGGAAATGCAATATCATATTTTCTTGTTAATTTTCATCCTTGCAAAGGTCTCATGAATACTCAATATTGACTTTGTGGATGATTGCGATCATGATTTATGATGCAACAATTCATATCGACGGAACATCAAGTGCAGATTAAAATATAACAACATTCTTAGCTTATGTAATGATTTTGCACTTCGCCCCATCAAGGTTAACAAACGGACATTCAACTCAGCTGAGGCGAGATTAAAAATCCATTGACATTTACATGGAACTTGCAGTATTTTCATCACTATGCATTGTATTTATTGGGCGTAATCAGGAAGTTTAATAATGCATGGTTGTAATTCCATTGGGCTGAATGTTGTCAGGTAAAAAATGCATAGTTTTATTGCATTATAATTAATGTTGCCTTGGTAATAAAGCTCTAATGCAACTGGTTCTAAAATCTAAAATAGATCTGAAAAGAAATTTATTTCCGTGACAAAAAAATGTAATAGTTCCATTTTTCTTCTTTTGCAAAGAATCAAAACACTGTTTTAAACTTGCAATATTGACAGATATTATAATAATAAGCAGCACATTTAAATATGTATTGCTATTTTTGCTGCTATTTTCATGAAAATACAAATACACTCGAGGTGGTGCTAAAGTTTAATTTTTTAATTATTATTTTTGTAACAAATAATTGTTTCCTAATTTCTTTTGTGTAATATCGAACCGTTTCGCTTTTTATGTTTCTGCGTTTATCAAATTTATAGTTTTGAAAATATCATGATATATCAATGTATTTCGTTTAAGATTAATACTCATGAAACAACATCTCCTGATTTAAGTGTATATACATGTACATGGACTGTTAGCAACATCCGAATTCCTAGCATTAATTTGTAACACATACAACCAATATCAGAATAATAAAACCAATAATAGATTAGATTTTTAAACACATTAAATCAATTTTGAAATATCATGTTTTATTTGTTTATAACTTTTTAATTTTCTGACACAGGCCTTAAATCCTTTAAACAATTCCCCTTCAGTGACAACTTCAGGTACGAGAGAAAAAACAAATGGAGACCTTGAATCAAATCGGTATTTTTAAATTTTTTGATATGAAAAATGTCTAAATAATAACAGACTAGGCAATATACAATGAATGAAAACATTCAACTAGTTTCAAATACATATAATTCTACAGAAATGTCTTTGATCTCGAAGAAAGTGCTTTAGATTCCAAACTTTATGATGCATATGACGACATTATTACTCATTTCCATAACTCGGTAACTATATGTTGTCATGTAACGTTCCGACAGGTCCATAACACTACTTCTGTATCCAACTACTGGTCTATATGTCTTTAAGACGTTTTTGGTTGCTATCTAGACAAGTTTCCAAAATTTTAATTGAATTTTAGGATTTTTGCCTAACATTTAGATCTCAGATTGTAATATCTTTTCGGATTGTGATTTAGTCATAGTGTGGTTTGTTTCATTTTGATGATATACACGTATAACGTACATGCACTTCAATTAATTCTGAATGATTAGTCAAAATCATTTAGGATGTTCTTGATGAAATATTTGATTGACAATTTATTTTTTGGTTGTCATATAATCATCAGTGTTTAAATGTTGCATTAATTTTTTTGTTTGTAATGACAAACACGTAGTTTTACTTGCCATCAAAATGTTGTTGACGCCTTTCATTAAATATTTAACCCTTCTTTAAATTGTAAGCAATGACACAAATGACTCAAATATTGCACTGGAATTCTTCACAATATTTATTAACATAATTTGCAAGTTTCAAGCGATTGTTATGTAATATCAAGAAGATAATGCGACAGTATTTAGCAAATTTAATCATGAAAGACTTCGAAAACATGCCATTATGTGTTCGATATTGCACACACTGACATAATGGGACGATACAATTCTCCAATTTCAGAATATAAAGCATCAGATTGACAAGATAATTTTGTAAATATCAAATTAGCAAAGCACTGACAAATATAACTGAAGAATACTCGTGTTTCTTGTTTACTAAATCGTCTTCATTGGAAAATGAGAAGACCTACAATACATCAAGTCCATCAAATTATCAATCAAAATTATTAAACACTGGAAGTCGACACGCAATGGAGTAAGAGTAAAACCCAAGCATCCGTAACTTGGTGAATGTTGTCATAATTTGGTGTAAAACGGCTGCTAACATACAAATGACACTACATTCATGGATGATATAGCAGTTTTGTACTGCTTCTATTATGGTTACCTTACGGACACTCAACTCAGCTGAGGTTAAAATACCATTGTTATTTAAATTGCAATAACTGCTACAGGTCGTATATTTATAAGGCGTACACAGAAAGTTAAAATAACGCATACAGGAAGTTAAAATAACGCATCTAATTTATTACATTAAATATTGTCATGGTAATAAAATCCACTCGGATTGGTTTCTGTTTTACTTGTTTCAAAAATCTGAACATAATTACCATTTCCTTTGAATATGCCTTTAATCACCCGTTCTACCTCTAACAGAGGTATTGAGACGCTATTAGGACATAGTAACAATATTTTACTTGAATTAAGTTGCCAATCATTTCTCAGATTGTCGGTTTTTTACGTTTGGTTTTTACTTTACTGTTGGGACTGTGATTTGGATATTGTCTGGTGTGTTTGATTTTGATAATATATATGGAATCCAACAATCACGTACTTCGAAAAAATCTAAATGACAAGTCAAAACCACATGGGATGTTCCCGATGAAATATGTTGCTGATATATTATCTTTTAGCTGTCAAACAACCATCAGTTTTGAAATTTTTCATTAATTAATTTTGTTTGAAATGACTTGCATGTAGTTTTACTTGCCATCAAAACGTTGTTATCGTCTTTCATTAAATGTTTAATCTTTCTTTAAATTGTACACAATGACACAAATGACTCCACAATAACATTGGATTTTTTCAAATATTTATTACATAATTTGCAAGTTTCAAGCGATTGTTATGTAATATTAAGAAGATAATGCGACGGTATTTAGCAAATGCTATTACGAAAGACTTCGAAAACATGCCATTATTTGTTCGATATTGCACACACTGAAAGTTCTCCAATTTCAGAATATGAAGCATCAGATTGACAAGTTAATTTTGTAAATATCAAATTAGCAAAGCATTGACAAATGTAATTGAAGGATACTCGTGTTTCGTGTTTACTAAATCGTCTTCATAGGAAAATGAGAAGACCTACAATACATCAAGTCCATTAAATTATCAATCAAAATTAATAAACATTGGAAGTCGTAAAGTAAGAATGAAGAAGGAGTAAAACCTCCGCATCCATGACTTGGTGAATGTTGGTATTTAACCATTGAACTGTCTAGAAATGGTGTTTATAGTGCTATAACTGCCATTGTCGTGCAAAGCAAACTGAATAATGCGCGTTAGCGCATAATAATTAGTGAAGTTTGCACGGCAAAGTAGACAGTTCAATGGTTATATTTACATTTCCTATTATTGGAAAATCTTATTTTGGTATTTTAATTCTAAAAATACTGTAGTATACCACATGTGTTTTCCAATCACTGGAACAGCCAATCAGTGACGTCAAGCGCATAGCCACAAGGAATAAATAAGTGACGTCACATTAGCAATTGCTTCATACTCTCATAACTGTCATGTGATATTAAACAAAGTTTAATACATTAAAGCATCACAAATGTAAATATAGTTTGGTGCAAAACGGCTGCTTACATATAAATGACACTACATTCATAGATAATATAGCAGTTTTGTACTGTTACACAAGTTGACTTACGGACATTCAACTCAGCTGAGGTTAAATTGAAAATCCATTGTTATTAAAATTGCATTGTTTCTAAACACAACAAGTCGTATATTTATAAAGCGTATACAGGAAGTTAAAACAACGCATGTTATCCATGTTATTTATTGTCTGTCAAATATACATCAGTCTTTCACCCTTGCTTTAATTCATTTTGTTTTTAAATGACTTTATTTGCAAGTCAACAAAACCTTGTCTTCACTTTCGTTAAATGTATAACCCATCTTTAAATTGTACATGATGTCACAAATGATTCAATAATTGCAGTAGATTTCTTCAAAATATTAATTAACATAATTTGCAAGTTTCAAGCGATTGTTATGTAATATCAAGAAGATAATGCAACGGTATTTAGCAAATTCAATTACGAATGACTTCGAAAACATGTCATTATGTGCTCGATATTGCACAAACTGACATAATGGGAAGATGCAATTCTCCGATTTCAGCATATAAAGCATCAGGTTGACAAGTTAATTTTGTAAATATTAAATTAGCAAAGCATTGGCAAATATAATTGAAGGATACTCGTGTTTCTTGTTTACTAAATCGTCTTCTTCGGAAAATGAGAAGACCTATAATACATCAAATCATCAAATTATCAAAATTAATAAACAATGGAAGTCGTAAATTAAATACGAAGTAAAAGTAACACCCCCGCATCCGTGACTTGGTAAATGTTGTCACAAGTAAGTGCAAAACGGCTGCTAACATACAAATGACACTACATTCATAGATGATGCAGCAGTTTTGTACTGCTACATTAAGGTTAAGTAACGGACATTCAACTCTGAGGTTAAATTGATAATCTATTAATATTAAAATTGCATTGTTTCAAAACACAAGAGGCCGTATATTATTAAAGCGTATACAGAAAGTTAAAATAATGCATGTAATCCATTACATTAAATATTGTCATAGTAATAAAATCTAATCAAAGTGGTTCCTTTTTTATTTGTTTTAAAAAATCTGAACCAAATTATCATTTCCTTGACAACATATTCTCCAATATTAATTTATTCTCTTTATGATTTGAGCGCACAATAATTACGTTTAAGCATGATCGATTGTACCATTTTGAGACTTAAACAATCATATACAATGTACTAGTATTATAAAAAATTTTTAATTGAACTGCGTTTTATGTTGCTATGGTAATAAAAATCCACTTTTAAGTTTTTTTAAATTCCGAAAACGTTCTTTATATAATTACTTCCAATGTAGTCAAAATGTAGCGAAACGGAGCTGGTTAACAACCCCCTTTCCGTTCATTAAAGGATATAATGGAACGCTTCTCACACCACCAGACATATTTTACCTTCCATACTGCAAAAGGCGTTTGATCAGATACCCTTTTACACCATGGTTCGAATCCCACTGGTGACAGACACATACTTGTGTAAAAAAAAATGTCAGTAGCTTGCCGAAGGTATGCATTTTTCACTGGGTAATTCGCTTTCCTCCGTTTTCCCAGGAGAGACCGCCGCGATATTTGTGAACGAATCTCGACCGGAGTGTAATACATTATTACTCTACTCTTGCACGCTGCATATGAATAACATATGCGCAATATATATTATATATGAATGCACAATAAGTCGCCGGTCTACAACTTTAACATAAAAAACACCAAAAAGACCATTTAGATGATAAAAATCATCGGAAGTAATCGATAAATGCATTTAAAGTTGTCCATTGATTTTTCGTTACCAGAGGTATTTTTATATAGGCTACACATGAAGCAGTTAATTCTAAGTCAAATGTTCCTTGAAATAAATCTTGTCGTTAGATTATGCAATTTCATGTTGGGCAGTTATATATCAGAGACGCCTCCACATTTTATCATTAGTAATCAGCATTTGAACACAGATTCTTGATAAAAAGTACTTTAATTTTTTTATTGTAGGTTGTTGGAAAGTATGATATAAATACTGCTATAGCTTTCAAGACAATAAATACAATAATAGGGCAAAGCTGAATACCAACATTTATACACAATGTTTAAAATTGACAGTTAAAATATTTTAAAAAAAACCTATTAAATTTGGTCCTCATGCTGTCTAAAACGTTTCTTACGGCCTTGGTTTGACCCCACATCAGTAGATCGAAGTGTAAACTTCGTAGGTTTTTTCGGTTTCCTCCATAATCGAAGAAAGAATTGCCTCGATGTAACAAAAAAGCAAACATTCCAAACCATATCGAAATGATAATAATTAGAAGTGAAAGAATCTTGTGTGAGGCGTAATGCAGCACTTACCCATTCCATCCAATACGTTTTACTTACGTACATGTTGATTCGTTTGTTACAAGGTTTTACTGTAGGCGTCTTGTATTTAAAATATATGATGCAATGCAATCGTCAAGTGTAAACTTGAAGTAATATTAAGTTACCAGAATTTTAGATTTTTTAAAATTAGAACATACTAAATTACATTTGCTGCAACCACCCACGTCCCGTCCAAAATGAAATGGTTGTGATCAGGAGGCCTCAGTTTGTCCTGAACTTTGTCGCTATGAAAAACATCATCAAAAGTAATCACTAAAAGAAAATGCGTATAAAATAAGATATCTTTAAGACTTTAACGCATCTTTCAATAAGCAAAATCAAATTATGATATGTTCAGAGCACATTAAGAACGAAAACATTAGATAATTGAACCTAAATTGTCTTTTACAGTTTTTATATTTATGCATGTTTATAACTTATAATTTATCTATTGATTTCAGCCTGAAGGAACCTGTATATTGGTCTAGACAATAGATGATTGTATGATAGAACGGTATAATCCCTAGACGCATCATAGAAATTTACTGAGGGCAGTAATTGAATGAATAAACCAAATAATAGAATAATGTGTATATTGATAAGGTACCGCTTACGCAAAAGATAAACTATTGGCATGCTTTGTCACAAAATGGAAATATTTCCTGTCTCCAATATTTGCACTAAAGTAAGTGGTCACCCTCTTTTGGCCTACATTAGTGTTCAGACGACGTTAACGGTAGTCTATCTATGAAATTCGTCGGATGTGTATTTACGCTATAAAATTAAATATTGTTCAGCGTAGTAAATATTTACCAAATATGAGCCACAGTAAGCTTTTTAGATAACAAATATGGTATACGGTTGCAATCCAACAAACTTTTTTTAAAATTTCAAATTCAACTATTTTTTCATATAACCTTTCTAAAACATTTATTATGATAGAAGGCAATTTGTAGTCAAGCTGTATTTACCGAACAATAACCATTGTAACCGTAGCAACATTAAACAATTGTTCAGGAACGAACATAACACAAACTAACTATAAAAGAAAAAATAAAATACAACAGAAGCAATCTCAACATTCATACTGACAGCATTGTTTATAAATTAACCAGCTTAACACAATAAATTTAATAGATTATGGACAGCGCACAAGATGATATGCAAAAGACAAGAAATCCAACAAGCAAAATTGAAAAGAGGGAGAGAAAAAATTATAACTAAACACCGTACTAAGGTATTGAATAAAAACAAACATACTAATCCATGCCTGAATCGCTTTCCCTACTGTATAAACCAAAGCATAGTAAAAACATTTGAGAACGTAAGTTTATTAAAATTTAATCTATTTTGAATCAGATAACTATACTGTCGTTTTTCTGACTATTTTATAACGAGTAAACTAAGTGTAACATGGTAAACAATGGCAAAGAAAGGAATGCTATTTAAACTAAACCTGGGTACAACTCCTGCATATATACACATTTGTTTTTTATTGCAATTTTGCTTTCAGACGTGTCTGAACATAAAATTAGAAAAGGAAATGGATGGTCCTTACGTTCAAAATGACAAATTGACACATTCATGAATACTAAGAAGCTTTAAGTTGAACTCTTCTCTAAAGATATGTCTCATGTGTATCATTTAGGTTCAAAAGACCACGTCTGAGCTGTTCAATCGATTCAATCAGACCAAATTGATTATCGCTACTCAACCCTTCCTGGTATAACTCAAAGGAAATACATGACAGGGTGTCAAGAAAATGTAGACGTTAGCAAAATATATAGGTACTCTGTGATAATTTTTATCATAAATTTTGAAATCTTTCCTGTTAAAACATATGCTTTTGTATTAATTTTTTAACCCCTTTACAACAGTTTTTACAATTCTGGTCGAAGCACTACTGATGATTGAACACTAGTATAATATGTATGATATGTAATCAATCATAAAAACAAACATAGTAATCCATGTTCGAATCAGAATCCGGAAGCAAAGTAAAAACCTTAAAAATGACAGGTTAGGTTAAACACATGAACTTTTAACCAGGGAAGAGAGGCCGGGTGCTCCGGAAGATAAGCACCTTCTGTGAAGCTAGCTAAATCTGCCAGATGTGTAATTATTAATGATCTAAAACGATTTGGGTGCAATTAGAACAAATCACGCTTTTCATTTTTTTTTACCTAAAATGCTTAGGTTATTATTTTTGAACCATTTTTTCCCTTTTAGAACATAAATTTTATTTTCATTTTTCATAATCAGAAAGAACTGCTGTATTTTTGCTGTTAAAATAGGCATTTTTAAGAAAAAAATAAAATACATGACCCATAATTTTTTTTGGATATCATTTCGAAATCCAATTCTCTTCTATATCTATTGAAGCATCCGTTTTATTTTAATGGTTCATGATTCATGTTTAATTAAAACATGCATTTGCACGACAAACGAAAATAATAATGGAACAGTTTTATTATACCACAACCAAAAAATACTAAATGTATAATTTTCGAAAACAGTTCTCCTCCTTTTTCAGTTGATAATACCTTTTGTTCAAATTATTTATGATCTTGAAGGACTAAGATTGATTTTATAAAACAATTTCCCTTCTTCTTCTATTAATATATTTAGCTATATTTAACTAAAAGACATAACAACATTGCTTTACAAAAGATGTACAATCTCTTATGAGGCACTTTAACATCTTTCTACAGGTATTGTGTGTCATCAGGCATATTTACTTGCGCAGAATCTTTAGTGGAAAGCTTAAACGACAAGGATATATTTTATGCACAACCTTGCGCTTCGTCAGAATTTTTAGGGATAAAAAACCTGATGTATGATATCAAAGCCCTAGCAACGGTAGTACATCAGAACCTTAATGTTCATATATTTATATATATAGTCCAGATTTCTGACATAAAGATTACACGTAAAAAGAGGTTTATATTTACGTTTATGTGTCAGAAGACAGTAAATACCACAAACTATATAGGTTTTTGCACTCATTAGTATTAAAATATTTGGAAGCAGTTAGAAAACCACAATAAAAACCATTAGTTCATAAAAAAATAGTATATTTATCTAAAAGCACATAACGTCAGTTTCCTCTATTTTTCTAACACTGATGAAGTATTTCTTAACGCAATCTTAAAATATTACACATGTACGAAATCATTACATAATTGCTATCTAAATCAGCTGTTCTTATCGCCAGTTATTGCAGTAAATATGTTCTCTATTAGAACTAATTAAGACGCATGTTTTATTTTAAGAATATTCATTTCTCAACATACCATTGATGTTTCTAATCAATTGCAGATGTATATAAATAAATTATAAAATTTTCTGTGAGAACATCATACAAGATAAAATAAAATCATTTAACCTTATAATAAGCTCAAATAGAAGATAAAAGATATCTTGTTTAGATTGCAAATTTTTTAAAAAATATTTAACATATTTTTGGGATTCTATAAATTGTTCATAACATGCGAAGTCCTCGTTTGACGTCACAAATTGCCAATGATATCCCGGTCCGTGGGAATATGACGCAATTATAACATATGTTTTGGAGAAGATTTTTATTGATAAAACTATACTTACATTTTTCAATACAGATTATGTTATCATGATAATCTTGCCTTTAATTAATTCATCAAATTAATTTTTCCTCTACTTTTTCAAAAATGAAAAAACGCTTTTTGTTTTACACCAGTTTCATGTTCTTAGGTGTATTGACCATAAATGTTATAGTGTTCATTATAGACCTTAAGTATTTGACTTTTTTCTATCAATTTTTACCATACCAAACAAAACAGTAAAGAGTTGATAGTGTAAATTTTCATTAATAAACAAAGGTCTTAAACTTTCTATTCAATGGAAGCTATGCTAATTTAAATACATTGATAGATATAATTTAAACTTATGTCTACAATATTGTAGGAAGGACATATGTGACTTTTGATGAGTCCCTTTTTAGATGTAGCTGTCTTCCATTTTCTATTCAGAACGTGGCGTAAAATGTTTGTGTAGTTTCATGCATAATTTGCATTGCTTTATCTATTAAGTATTTTAAATAGCAGAAATTTGTGAATAAAAATTGTAATACATCCAACGTAACCAAAAAGCAAATTAATAGAAGTTAATTCAAGAGATAACAGAGGAGACACACATTAGGGACTTTGATTATAAACTGACGTTTTAAACAGAGATGGTATGTTTTTGCATTCCTAACAAGATGTATGAATCTCCGGTCCATCATATATATTCAGTACCTTTTCATTATTTCTATAATCAATATCGATAAAGGATTTTTAGACATGCAACAAAAACAGAACATTGCCAGGATACCAATCGTATATGTGGATCAGTGATATATCAAGCTAAACGTCTTTGTGCGTAATTATTTATTGCATAATATTTTTATCATCAAAGATTGGAGCCGTGATCGAGAATCAATATAAATAATTAATGAACCAAGATTTATAAGAATGTTTCATACACACATGTAACATAATCAATAGATCAAGGAAAACACAGGCATTCAATATTAACAAACGTTCAAGCGATCGCCAAAACTTTATGAGTGTTGTATTTGAATTCATTATCTCTATAAACACTGTTTATAGTTTGCAAAAAGGCATACGTTATTTCATGCCATTGACATGTATTCACTGTTCGATCCAGACATTTTGAACGAATTTACAAAAAAGTATATGTAATTTGAAACTCTCTGTGGTTAAGGATAAGTGTCGTCATCAGGTCATTGTTTCACTATGTTATGGTTTTCCTTCAATTAATTTTAACAATGGTGAACTATAAATTTACATTTTCGTTTTACAAATTTGAGTACAAATGTTATAAGCTTGAGGTAATCTTAAAAACGAAACATTAAATTCATAAACGTGTAAAAATGAACAATATTTGTAAGTTTAAAATTTGCCAAACATTTATTTTATGGAAAATCTATGTTAAGCAATGATTGTGGAAGTTGGGTCAGGCGTTTTTAGCTAGTTACTAAATATCCATGCGGACTATGATGATTGTCAGGCAGTTTTGTTTAATTATTATAACTCTGTTTCATATATCCTAAACAGTCCTTAAAATGTACTTTGCCTCATTTATAATAATCTTACATACATACATACATTAGATACTCATTGTTGATGACTATCTGTTTGTTCTAAAAACAATGCCAAAATATGCACTGATTAATTAAAAAACAAGTACAGTTAAGTATAATTAGTTTGAACACAAATCTAGATAGATATATAGATAGATTGGTTAAAATTGACATTCAAAACATCAGAAAAGGATAGGAAAAATAAAACAAATATCCATACATTTACAAAACAAAACATCTATGTTATGTCGCAATCGCTCTTAGAATGTAAAACTATATACAAATCAATACGAATTGTAATGTATCCTTTGACTTGTATTGAATGTGATCATAGTTATATTATATACATTATAAATCTTGATCTCGCATCAATTTTATAACTAAGTTGGATCTGTATTTTCTTTTTAATTCGATATTCATGACAGTCATTTTCTGGCGACTGACGGCACTATTAGATTAACTGTGGGAGATAAAATTTCTTAATCAACACCGATCACAACTGTAATTTGATTTAATATAAAACACATATCATATACACTTTTGTTATAAATGATTGATTTCTGTTGAACACATTTAGAATAAAGGTCCTGTTAAAATTAATCACTGCGAACTGTCAACCACGCTCTATGGGGTTCTCTACACGTTTGAGTACCGTTTTGACCTTGGATGTATATAGGGCTACATGTACATGAGGTTATTAGCACAGAGATATCAAAACTATTATAGTTAAACGCTGAGGTGGAGTGTAAACGCCTTAATTGAAATTAAAACAAGAGGTTAAGTGCTAATAACAGAGCAAGTGAAAGGCTTCCCTTATCAGTACGAAACATCGATTGTATTGCAATCCTGATGACGATAATTTCCCAACAGCTTTGGCTAGCCAATTACAAATTACAAAATAAGCCGATTTTTATAACTCTGAAATAAATATGAAAACCATTCCCCCTGTTGATGCTGATGGTCTAGGTTGTTGCTGGAATTGCTGTTATATAACATGCCTTTTTAAAGCATTCTTTGAAATGATTAAAAATGTTGTAGATTGCACTGACAACGTATGAGGTAATCCATTTTTTAATGCTCTTAGTAGTAAAATATTAAGGTAGTCTTTGCAATCGCATTAACTTTTATGTAATCATCAACCATTGCGGGCGTTTTCATCAGTGGTGAAGATATTTAGAAGCATTTCAGGTATAAAAAAATTCTAGCATTAGATATAAACATTTTAAAACGAACTGTTGGTCTTATAAAATGAATTTATAAGTGACATCTAAAATCAATAAACATCATCATGGTTTATATGTTCTGCATGACTGTTAATCATGACACGACCATGACTTATGCATACTTATCGCCTGTAAAGAATCACATCTGAACATACCATGCTGGTGCGGTCCATTTTTAGAATTCATTTAATTAGAGATATTCAGTGTTTAATTAAAATGTTCTGAAAATGTCTGAACCCTACGCATAATCAAATACAAACATATCAGTCCATGATCAAATCACAATTTCCAAAAATATATTATCTCAAACAACATCCTATATTGAATAAGCTCATCAAGGTCACTATTAAATCATATAATCTTATTAGGGTATGACGTATTCTCATGGTATAAATCAATTACAAATTTGTGTACAAACGAACCTATACATCAAACGCAAACATACCAGTTAATGTAGAACTTACAATCCCCAAAACACAGTGAAAATGTTGAAAACTGGAAATTAGTTAAACATGAAAACTTTCAACAGGAAAGTGAGGCCTGGTACTCCGACAGGTTCAATGCCGCCTGTCTAGTTCGCTACACCCGACATGAGTTACATCAAAATTGAAAATATAGCCAAGACAACCTTGGATTGCGTCTTAGTATTCAGGTTTCATTTATGACATACTTCAGACATTTAACCCCAGATTATATAGGTAGTTTTCTGTCATTCAGATTTGACAAGTGAGATGGCTTGGTTCAAAGACAGCACTGTAGTCTTTACTAACGATTTAGCCGTACTAAGTGTGCCTTAAGTATGTGTGGAGTGGGATTAAGTTCAGAATAAATGAAGTGTGAATGGAGTTTAGGTTTATATTCATAGACTTTTTTTATCTCATTCTCACTGAAGTGTCCATTAACAAAGAGTAGAAACTATAAGTCAAATAAGGGAAAAGTTCCATGATATAAATAACGCAGCTTTGGGCAGCATGTGGAGAGCAGGGTCAATGTGTGACACAGTAATTCCACCTATTATTTGAAAAAAAGTAACCTAATATTATACTATCGAAAGAACTAGATAATATCTGAATACGAGAGAATTACAACCATAACTCTAATTTACGTAGAAGAGGAATTTCGACAGGAGCAAAAATCAAATTCTCTGAATCAGTAGTTAAATAAAATAGATGGTAAGCAATGAAATCAATACATTTTGTCCCATAAACTGTGGCTAGCTGGACAGAAAGTGCTTTCCTTTCAAGAGTACACAGCCTCATGTCCCTAGTGGAAGTTAACGCGTTTTACAGTTTTCCCTTTTTAAAAACTTTAATCACGTGCATTGGTTTTGGGAATGTGAATTAGGCAATGACCAGTATGTTTGAGGTCTATTTATTATTGTTTAGCTCGTTTTAATTTTGCAGTCCTATGCAAACGACTGATTTGGACTTAAATTCATAATAATTAGTGCTCTGACCGCCATTGTGGAAATCGAAATACTCCAAATTCGAAAAATATAAGAACCAAATAAAGAAATACCCCACCAATCCGTGTCCAAAACACATTCCAAAAGCAAAGTAAAACCAAACTGTAAGGAAATGCAGCAAAAACATTCACTTATTCTTAATGCTGTGTAATATAGATCAGACAGATTTACGGTATAAATCAAACTTTATTGTGTTCTGTCTGTCTTTAAGAAGTTTGTCTACTTTACGAAGCTATTAGAATGACCTTGGGCATTAGTTTTCATATATTTTACATATAAAACTGTTTACAGCGAATTTAATACACTAAAATATGTTTATAAATAAATATAATAGTAGCCATGTGTTGATTGCCATTTTAAAGAGAGAAATTAACACTTGTCTTCAGGACTTAGATGCGCATTGGATAATCCCTTAGCATCTACCTAGAATATCGAAATTGTGATTCTTCGAAAATATTCTACATACTAAATAGTTTTGTAAAAATCACAGACATAAATTAAGTATAAATCAAATCTCATTGTATTCTGCTTGTCTAATCAATGTTAACAGTAACCGGTGTGGCAGGGAATGGTTATCCTTTCAAAGTACACGGTCTCACTTCCTACGTTGGGATTGTGATTTCAACATGGGCTGCTATGTTTGTGTTTGTATTCTATCTGAAGAAACATTAACATATTCTAAATAATTTGTAATATAAACAAGACGGTATAAATCAAACTTTATTATTTTCTGTCTGTCGTTAAGATGCGAGTTTTTACAAGTTTGTCTACTTTGCGAAGCTATTAGAATGTATATTAGTAAAACCTTGAACATTAGTTTTCATATATTTCATATATAAAACTGTTAACCACGTATCGATAACACACTAAAGTAAATTTATAACACTAAAATATGTTTATAAATAAATATAATAGCAGTCATGTGTTGAATGCCAATTATAAGAGAGAAAGTCGACCTTCTGCGAATATATGAAGAAAATTGGAAAATGTCTTAGGACCTACCTTATATTGTAAAATTATGGTACCAGTATCTCTTCAAAATTGAAAAAAAAAAACAAAAAAACAAAATCAAAATATGTTTTAAATAAATTTAATAGTAGGATGCTACTACTAATCCTAAGAAAAAAAATCGCCCTTTTCTTTACCGATATTGGATATGTCTTTGGGCCTACCTTGAATATTGAAAATATGGTACCAATATCTTTTCGAAGAACTATGTGCTTTCTGCTTCTCCAACAAAATCAAAGGAGATGATTATCTGTGGCTAAGGTGCGAATCGGATAAAAGATGCTTTCGCAGTAAATGCACATATGATGAAAAATTTGTATCAATACAATTGTGCGATATTTCCAAATATGAATATGTGTGTTCTTTCTGTCAGTGATAATTTGTTCAAAAATCATATCTACTATGATCTTAAAACTTAGTTGTGTAAGTGCACAAATAAAATCAGTAAATTACTGTTCATTTTTTCATCATGTAACGTAAAATTTATTTAGTAATTTGATTATAACTGTTATTTTCTGTCTAAGTTCAATTCATATTTTTAAATATTTTTAAAAATTAAACTGGGTGTCGATAATCGCCGAATATGCCGATAACTGCACTTCTACAAAACTAGAGTAGAATTCAAATACACCATAATATCACGTGACAGATTGACTGGTTCCCGCATGAGGCACTTACGGGTATTATTACATGGTAATGGAGAAGGCTTCCGCTGTTTACCATTATGTACCGAGTTATTGCCGACATTGTCTTAAGTTGTTGACAACCCCCGACGTTGCTCAACTAAATATGTTTGTAATATAACCCAGACACTATATATCTTATAACTTATAAATCAAATTTTATTGTGTTCTGCTTGCCGTTAAGGTGTCTAATTTGCAAAGCCAATATAATGTTTATTGGTTAAACCTTTGATACAGACTTCCATACATCAAGTCTGTTAACCACGTATCCATAACGCAATAAATGTTTACAAATAAGTATAGACACCTGTTGATTTGCAACTTTAAGAGATATTTTCAAAGTTTTGACCATTAATCTACACAAGTTAAGGTGGTTTTGATATTATTTCTAGTTTCTTCTGCTACCATTCTAATATGTTATTTTCTTGACAAGCTGAATACCCTAACCTACTTCCCAAGTGAAATTTCAAGTATTTAATTGAATTTACCAGTTTTCAAAGTTTTTACTTGGAATAATTGAGGTTGTGATCTGAACACAGACTGACCTTGATTAAATCAATATTTCTATTATAGAATAGGAAAGATTTATATAATCATGCATAACAATCCATGTTCAATCCCACGTGTAAAATAGAAATGGTATTAATTGTACGTGTGTAATTGTATTTTAATTTTTGCATTTTCCCAATTCATGACTTATTGTTAACAGAACTGGCGATTATCAAGTGAAATGCATAACTAAATAAAGAGAATAAAAAGTACCCCCGAGCCGATATCTCTGCTGGTGGCTGGTGCCCCGAGGATATCACAAACTCAGTAGGCAATAATATCGTATTATTGTCAGAAATATACTATAATTGTCTAAATTTCCTGCAAGTTAAAATTTGAAATTTCTCAAAAACTAAGGTAAACTCCCTCATGCAAAGTATTTCCTTAGCTTAATTTGGTAAAATATATTTTTGTCCTTTGGGTAGCTTTTCAACATCTTCAAAATAATTTTGGTTTCATAATTTTGGTCCAAGCACTACTGATGAGGACTTGTATTCCGAAACGGCCATCTAGTGCTGTAAAATTAAAACTGGTATAACATGTAATTATATCATAAATAGCTCGGGTTTAATACATGCAATTTTGGCCTGGCTTCTACAATTTCACACGAAGGAAAATACAAAAGGTAACACTATTCCAGCACAAGGTTTAAGTGAAATATACAACTAAATGAAGTGATTTGAGAATGAAAGTACACTTTATATCATAAATAGCGCGGGTCAACAAAACACTTCAAAACATTGAACCTGGCTTTTGCAGTTTCACACAAAGAACAAATACTAAAGGACATAGATACACTAATGCAGTAGAAGATTTACTTAACCTTTACTTGACGACTTTATCTAGCATTATGAATTTAGTACCGTTGTCATTTATATTTGACTGGAAGATATTTGCAGAAAACAGATGTTACTTAAAGCACTGAGATCGTTTTCCTATCAACAAGTAGGTTACTATAAATGAAAGGACAGAGATAGCAAATCCCATATTGCTTATCACGAAATAATAATCAGGGTTTTTCAAATAAAGTAACTTTCCTATTGTTTTAAAGCATTTAGGTATTTTCTCTATCAACAAGTAATATAACATAAATGACAGGACAGAGATAGTGAATGTTGCTTTGCTGATAAAATGATGTCTTTGAAGGCATTAGGATCTTTTCTCTATCAATAAGTA
This sequence comes from Anadara kagoshimensis, assembly GCA_021292105.1. Taxonomy (NCBI): domain Eukaryota; kingdom Metazoa; phylum Mollusca; class Bivalvia; order Arcoida; family Arcidae; genus Anadara; species Anadara kagoshimensis. Next base: position 19,304,256 of record CM037871.1, on the reverse strand, counting down.
ATGTACTATAGGCAGTGTATGCTTGCATTGCGTATAACAATATAAAAATCAGAATTTTATTTGTAGTGGAGAAACTATCCTTTTTTAAAGAATTAATATCGTTTCTGTATCAACAAGTAGTATACCATAAATGACAGTGACTGCTACATTGCTTATAACATTATAACAATAGGAATTTTATTTGAAATGAATTTACTTACCCATAAGTTAAGGCATAAAATTAATATAAATTACAGTCTTGGCATATAACGAGTAATTAAAGATCTACCTTTTTTATCAATGTCACAAAATAATAGAAGCATGCTGCTTAAAAATAAAATTTTGACTCATGGATAACGAAAGCAAGCAAAGGCTTATTAAGGCCCTCAAATAAATATCCAACCACCATCACAGTATTGTTCATAGGAATGCTATTTCTGTATCCAAATAGTCTTACCTTACCATTACAAAGCACCCAGCCTCACACCCCTGGTGGAAAGTCATATGTTTAACTTAATTTGCCAGTTTTGAATGTGTTAATTTTGCTTTTTGGCATTATAATTTAAACATTGACTGCTGTGTAAGCGTTTGATATTAATTGACATAATATTGATTATTTTAGAATTAAAAAATAAGTGTCTGATAAAAAGTTTAATGACCTATAAATCTCCATTTCTTTGGTATTATTGGCGATGTTTATCTAGTCGATCAATTTTTGCTTTACAGTGCACATTTCCCGAATTTCCAAGATATCAGTACGAGGCCCCTATCCCGTTGATAAACTTCAGGCAAAGATAGCCCCTTTCCAGAGGTGGAAAGCCAACAGTCTGAAGAGATGTATAAGCGAAAATTGAAATCAGAAAACAAGTCTCTCTTGAGTACGACCGTATAAAAAACTGCATACAAGGAAAACTAGAACGATGTGTTGTTTATGAATTGTACAAACTGTTCGCATCATTTGATTATCATGAATGTAATGTATCATTTCGCCAAACATTTGAGTAATATAAGTGTATTAAAAGAATGCATTTGTAATTTCTTAAAATCAACCAAACAGAAGAATAAGTGGATATAAACAACAGCTTAATTGTCAAAGATAGATTTAACAATGTGTTTAAGTGAAAATATTTTTTTTTTGATTTAATTATAATGCAACATATGTTGCAAAAGTAGGTCATTATTCATATTTACTCATATTTTTCAACTTTTAAATTCTTTTAAAATGGTTTCGTCTTACCAGCATGTTATTATACGGCGATGTTCAGAAAAATAATAAGACGTTTAATTATTATTTTGTCCTTTATAATGGATTAAACTGCAGTGCTAGAAGGTGTCTAGTTATTTGTGATGAAGGACAGTTCAAGTTACTTGTTAGTATATTGAATGCATTATGGCGATAGATTAAATGGATATCAACATATTAAACCGAAAATGGTAATAAGTTTGGCTTGATAATATTTGGCGCATTCTCAAAAGTTCGTTTGGATTGAGGGTGAGGAAATCTACCCCTTCTTTAGATATAGGGACATAGCTCTGGACATACCCTTCCACCACGTTCAACAAGAAAAAGCAATCTCCCACGAAACATGGTCGAAGAGACTGTTCTCCCTCATTCTTTCGTAGGTTTTGTTTTCGTGAAACAATTTAAGAATAACTCATGGTAGAATCATAACTATATAACAGAAAAGAACATTAAATTGAGAACGGTCAAACCTGTCTATAAAGGCCACCCAAGGTAACCAGTAAAAGTGGTCTTTATGGGCAAGTGGCCTTTATAAACATGTTCAAATAATATGAATAAAGAGCAGTTGGGATACAATTCTGCCAGCCTTTATCAGCAGGTGGTCCTTATATAGAGGCGACCTTTAAGGCAGATTGGGCTGTATTTTCTAACATCTTAAATAATTTTGGTTTCAAAATTTTGGTCCAAGCACTACTGATGAGGAATTGTATTCCGAAACGGCCGTTTAGTTCTGTGAAATTAAAACTGGTATAATATGTAACATGAACTTCTCACAGTCACATGTTCCTTTCAATCTCAACCGTGATTGAACACGTGGCGGGTGAAATAAATTTCCCAGTTTTCAAAGTATTTTGTCTTTGTTTTTGGATTGTGATTTTGACATGGATTGACAAGTTCGTGATTGGACTTGCACTTGACTACGCCTGCTATCTCAATAAACGTGTATCCATGTAATCAAGTAATAAATTTCAGCAAAGAACATGCTTAAAATAATGATTAAATATATTTTAAATTTTCCTAAAATCGTGTCCAAAACAACATTGTAAAACATTAGTATTAATGACAGCTAATCAATTTCGGCTTAAACATCTGGTCGTTCACATTCCCGTCCAAATACAGTACATACCTGTCAAAAGTTTAACACGGGAGTCGAATTTATTGTGGCAATTGGCATAGATACAGATAGCTAAGTGTCGAAAATAGATAGCTGCCAGTTGTCGAAAAGCTGTGCAGATTTAGCTAACGAGGAGTCTATATTAGTTGCCGATTTGGCACTTATTTCTATGAAGTTGTTAAACTTTCGACAGGCCTGTAATATATTTGGCTCATGTTTTCTTAATGCGCTCGAAAGCTATCAATAACTCATAAGGTATTGGATTTGATATTTAAAAATATCCAAAAGGAATAATAAATTGTATCAGCTGAAACTTGGTACTTCTTTATGCAATTGTTACCACACAAAAGTCATGCTGATTTTTCAGTATTAATTAAAAAGTAATCCAAAGCGTCTTAAGTATGTAATATATGAGCTATTTAGCCTTTTCAACGTCATTCAACCGGTTTTGCAATCTTCAAAAAGCGTTGTTGGAATTATTTAGGGAAACGATTTCATACATTAAGACTTCTACGGCAGCTCTGTTGGTAGAATACTTGCTTTGTATGCGGGAGGTCAAGGTTCCAACCTGACCAGGTCTGACAAGACTTGAAAATCGGTAGTGACTGTTCCTTTGACAGACAGACATATAAATGAAAGTTACAGGGTCCTTTATAATACTGATTAATATGGCAGTGACTGTTCCTTTGACAGCCAGGCAAAAGAAATAAAACATTTATAAATGAAAGAGACTTTCAAACCGATACCGTAAGTCACGGTAGGCGTGGCACGTTAAAGAGCCACCCCTTTCTCTGAGCACAATGCAAGGGCTGAAAATTCAGCCACTTTACTTACAGGTGGTGACGTCCTGATATAATTGAAATTTTCTTGACTGGGATGTACAACCCCATATCTGCAATGGTGGAGAAAACTGTGGAAAACTGCAAGCAAGCAAATTGACAACCTTATCACAAGTGGGATTCGAACCTTGCCGGCTAGAGACGCTCAGTAAATCTGCGTCATTGATTACTTAAAGTTACACGAACGTCAATGTGAATTAATTGCACACTAGTGATCGAAATAATTTTATTGCCCGAACATTATACTGTATTAAGTTTGACACAATATATCATACAGACTGGTCGAAAAACTAACACTGAACAAACGAAAAAAGTCGAAGCTAGACTGCTAAGTGGCTGAGATATGGAATAGCTAGTGACCGAAAAGATGCAGAGAGAGAGAGAGAGAGAGAGAGAGAGAGAGGAAGAGAGAGAGAGGTGGCTGAGATATGGGATAGCTAGTGACCGAAAAGCTGCAGAGAGAGAGAGAGAGAGAGAGAGAGAGAGAGAGAGAGAGAGAGAGAGAGAGAGAGGTGGCTGAGATATGGGATAGCTAGTGACCGAAAAGCTGCAGAGAGAGAGAGAGACAGAGAGAGAGAGAGAGAGAGAGGTGGCTGAGATATGGGATAGCTAGTGACCGAAAAGCTGCAGAGAGAGAGAGAGAGAGAGAGAGAGAGAGAGAGAGAGAGAGAGAGGTGGCTGAGATATGGGATAGCTAGTGACCGAAAAGCTGCACAGAGAGAGAGAGAGAGAGAGAGAGAGAGAGAAGAGAGAGAGAGAGAGGTGGCTGAGATATGGGATAGCTAGTGACCGAAAAGCTGCAGAGAGAGAGAGAGAGAGAGAGAGAGAGAGAGAGAGAGAGAGAGAGAGAGAGAGGTGGCTGAGATATGGGATAGCTAGTGACCGAAAAGCTGCAGAGAGAGAGAGACAGAGAGAGAGAGAGAGAGAGAGGTGGCTGAGATATGGGATAGCTAGTGACCGAAAAGCTGCAGAGAGAGAGAGAGAGAGAGAGAGAGAGAGAGAGAGAGAGAGAGGTGGCTGAGATATGGGATAGCTAGTGACCGAAAAGCTGCACAGAGAGAGAGAGAGAGAGAGAGAGAGAGAGAGAGAGAGAGAGAGAGATTGAGAGAGAGAGATACATGTAAAGCAGCTACCGAAAAGCTGTCAAAATATAAGTAGTGAGGTGCAAAGTTAAGCTGCCAATTCGGCAGGTATTCGTTAGCTTAGTGTTAAACTTACGGCAGGCCTGCACCGTATTCGGCTTATATAACAACATTAATATACGTCTGGCCAAATTCATTGTTGTCTGTGGAATTCAATTCAGTGAGTGCAAGCCAGTAAATCAAGAAAGACTCCGAAGGGATTGGAGAGGATATTAGTTTAATAAACAATTTATCAATTTGATCATCGCACACATTTTTCACAATAGGACGCCTAGTGTCATTAATATGTAACACTAGGGTTAGTGATGTATTATTTATTATATTAGTAATTCCCACTATGGTTTAGGTGGCGTAAAATATGATGAAACTAATGAATGATTATTATGTTTTAATTTTAGATGTTTTTTATGCTACATGTACTACTGATATACTCCGCTTTAAATAACATCATATCAAAATTTGCTCAACTTGATGCAAACATTGATTTTGGTAGTTTCAATAAAAATTTGGATGATTGAGAGCATTATATGAACATAACAAAACATTATGTACAAACGCTGAGTTCAACAAATGTACTCGCAATTTATATTAGTAAAGACAAATGATACATAACTGCAGCCGCATAATTGTCAAGGAAGAATTTTTCCAAGTGTTAAGATAAAAAAAAACAAGTTTGGTTTGTAATGACGTTATTGTCTTTAAAACCTGTTGCAACGAGTTGCAAAACAACAACATAATAATTGTGTAACAACACTTCTGAAAAGCAACATTGGTTTGGGAATTTAAGAAATAGAAATATCAATTCCTAACCTAAAAGTCATTTACAAATTAAGAGATTTTTATCTAGTTGAATATGCTTATTCCATAGTAGTCCTTCTCTTTAGTATGACAAGTTAAACTGTTAACCTGTTTCCTTTGCAATATGGAAGAGCTTCCAAAAAGGACGATATATTTCTAAGTTTTGATAAAATATCTCTTTTTCGGAACCCCTTGTCTATCTTCTACGATGATCTAGGAAGATAAGTATCATTCATGTCCCTAGTATGGCAAGTCAAACCGTTAACCTGTTCAATTGACAATACAGAGGAGGCTCCAAAAACAGAAAAGATATTTCAAAGTTTTCGATAAGGCATCTCCTTTTTTCTGAAGCTCTTCTTTCACTTATACTATGATCGTGGAAGAAGCAACAGTTACAGAAGAATCAAAAAAAAAAGAAAAAAAAAAAAAAAAAAAAAAAAAAATACATAAAAAACTAGAAGATGTCAAAATAGCGTAAACAGACTATATATAATTATTTATTATTTATTTCGAATTGTTTACATTCGTTAGTGCTAAAATATAGATAATACGTGATTGATGCTCTTGTCTTCGAGAGATCACGAGGGTCAAACACGTGTATATACCAAGACATACAACACAACATTAATTACTTGTAGGGTAATATCATTGACAGTATTACACTTTGATAAATTGCGTATCTAAAGTCGCATTACCATCGAATAATGGGAAGATTGTTGCTAATTAAAGTATTCATGTGAAAAATTGTCCATTAAGGTATTTGAGAAGGAGCCGGGCTGGCTATTAGGACTAGTGTTGATGGTATGTAACTAGTCTTGATGGTATTGGCTGAGTTCTCTTTGGTCTTTCTTTGCCTTCGTTAAAGTGTTTCAAGATTATATATACATGCAAGGGTTTGTTGGGTCCATTGATAGTTAAAATAAGTGGTTTTTATGTATGTGCGTATCTTAAAAGTACCCATGCATCAACGGTTATTGAAAAAAGAAGCAGGGTTGGTATTGGCTGCGTAATTTTAAGTACTCATCGACTCATTTGAGCAGAAACCGTGTTATAACTAGTCTTCCTCTAGTGTCTTAATGGTATCTTCTGTGTGTTCTTTGTTTTCTGTTTGTTTTTCTTATATTATGGATTGTATTTTATATTATGCAAGGGGTTTTGGCTCACTCTAATACTGTTTGGTAAAATAAGGTTTTTAATTCTTATAGATAGATTTTTTAAATGTGTGGATTTTAAAGTACTTATGCATTGTTTGGTAAAAAGTAAGTTTTTTATATGTATAGTTTTTTAAATTTGAAAGATCTATGCATTTATGGTTAAATTTGATGCAGGGTTGTAACTTGCCTTGATGATATTGTCTATGTTAATGGATTAAATGTACATCCGACGTTTGTTGGGTCATTGATTAGCAAAATAAGTGGCTTTTCAATGCTTTTGAATATGAGAATTGTAAAATACATTAATGATCATTTGAGAAGCAGTGTTGTTACTAGTCTAAATGGTATCGGTTGTTATCTCTTTGTTTTCTGTTTGTCTTCCTTAAAATGCTTATAGATTACATAAATAGCAATTGTTCTTAGATCATTGCATTGTTTGGTACATTTGTTCTTTATACATTTTTATATAGATTTTTTAAATGTGCGAATTTTAAAGTACCTATGCATTAATGGTTATTTAAAAAGAAACAGGCGCGTTATATACTAGTCTTCAATGTGTTGGATGTGTCCTGTTTTCCCTGAAATGTTTATGGATTGCATGTACATAAAATGGGTGTTTGTTCATTTTTTAGGTTAAGTGAGGCTATTTAATTTCATTTTTAATGTGCACATTTCTATACCCAGAGCCATGACCAAAGGGTCATTTGAGAAGGAGTAGACTTGTTATATGCATATGCTTTGGTGGCATCATCTTTAATTTCATTCAGTCTTCCATGATTTTTAATAATGACACATACAAAATATACATGCAAGGGTTGCTGGTCCAATGTTTGGTAAAATAAGGCTAACTTTTCATTTTTAAATGTGCATATTTATGGACCATTGGTAGTAAAATTAGTGGAATGGAATTAGTGGAAGCCCTTCAACCATATAGTACTATAACCTAACTATTGAACATTTGACCAAGTGACCATCAATTTTGGAAATGTTAAAAAAATTTACACCAATATGAGTTTGTCTTTTCATTTTTTCTTTCTATGCAGTTTCATTATAATTTACTTGTTTTGTTTCGTATTCTTAGTTGCGTCGGTTAGATTTATGCTTTTCAGTGGTAAATTCCCTTCTTGAAATTATACATGCATTACTAAAATTTAAATAGAACTCGTCGACATTGTCAAATCACACCAATCTTGGAAAAAACGTACAACAGGGTAACACGGAATGAGTTCGAGATATTTATTATTTTAATTCATAATTATTCATTTTTGAATTCAACAGAAGACGAAGGTAGTGCTTAATAATCATCGCAAACGCAATTTAAAAAGTTTTAAAAAATTCCCGCATATGTTAAATTCTACCCATGATTTCTCTATTTTTCGTACATTGTAAGTACACTAATAAGGAAAAACAGACTACATCAACAACATAACAATATTGACTTATCTTAATCCGTGTCGGAAATGAAAACGGATGTTACACAATAACATTTAATTAGCTTAGCTTAACAGATGCAAATAGATTTGTTTTTGGAAATCGACATCGGCGTCATTCTACATCAGGTTGTACATTTCACTCGGGCCTATACAACCAGTATTAGTTCTTTAAGCACTTCTGTCTTGTCTGCAGTTTAGAGTAGCGTAAAGCCATATTTTGTCTTTTTTCTTACGGGTCCTGTGTTTGTCTAGTGAGTAATGGCGGAATAATGCACAGTATGTGAAAAAAGTTTCTAACTAGACGGACATTTCCTCTCGCCTACAATTTAGATGCATTTAAACGACTGATTGTAAGGTTATAATGTTTGGCTAGTTATAGTTATTGTGAAAATGCACAAAATGAACACTAAAAGATTCCAAGCTAGACACATATAATCAATCAGGATAAGCGATTTTGTCTCTCTTGCAATTTAGAGAAACTTTAAGGCAGTTGTATTATTTTGTTTTGTGCAATGTCTTCGAGGTTGTAGAAGTTGTCTGCCTAGCTAGTTACTGTGAAATAATCATAAATGCATAATATGTGCAAACTAGAAGTGTCGAATTAGACTCCAATCAAGCCGGAAATAGTAAGCGTTGAGGAATTTAAGTCTATGATTATGGTTTATCAAAATTGTCCCAGAGTCTTTTTATTTCGGGCTTGCTTGAATTGTCCTTTTTCCCTTTTTCTGTAATTTTTGCAAATAATAAAGGCATAACATTGAACCTTTAAATCCTAAAAAAGCTTATTTTTTCAACGTATGGTTTAAATCTACCCATAAGCATGATACGAAACCTCTCATATACATGTACATGTAAGTGAATATCACCGAATAAACTTCAGACAAAACCTTCTACACTCTACAGATATACCAGGATATGTCATGAATATCATTTCTGGAATTGACTTGTTGTTTATCAAAACCAAGGATTTTTAAAAAAAAAGTTTGACTGTAATTAAATTGTGTGGGTTATCAACATGTTCTGAAATCCACTGAATGAGATACGAGTTTCTATTCGTTATTTTATTTGAAATGTTGCAAGAACGAAAAAAGAACGCCGATAGAATCTTAACTAGCTTTAAATACGGTACAGGCCTGCCGAAAATTTAACACAAAGCTTATTAGTTTTGGCAGCTTATCTCGGCTATTTGTTGGCTACATCTCCAAAGCTTCATTGGCAGCTGTCATCTAGCTTTCGTCAACTTTTTTTAACTGGCTACCCATTGCTTGACCACCCAGAGGCCGAGATTCGACTTCTTTTCGTTAGCCCAGTGTTAAAACTTTTGATAGGTCTGTACTGTATCTGTAAATCAAAAACCTTAATGAAACAGCAGAGAATGAAATAAAAACAAGCAGTGGCCTCATGATTAATTAAAGTCAGTGCATTGAGTAAACTTCTCCAGTTGTTTCAGATTTAACAGATAAAACATGTCTACATCTGTCTTCATCAATCGATATCACGCAACAAGCTGTTGTAGGAGCTACTGAAGTATGTGTGTGTGTGTGTGTGTGTGAGAGAGAGAGAGAGAGAGAGAGAGAGAAGGAAGGGGACTTGAGTACAATTATATCGTGGAGTCGCAATAATTTTGTTACAATGACAGTAAGCGTTTGAGGTTAAATGGGATGACAGCTATAAACACCCCAGCATATTTACTAATACCCATTCATTTGGTAGTTGGAAAGTCTCAAATATCAAATGACCCTAGAATTACAAGTCTCCGACCTCACCTACGCGACCATGTGTTCCTAAAAATGAATGAATCTGTAAGCCATTGCAAAGTACATGTTTTCATCTGCAAGAGACTATAATATTTTCCAACAATGAGTGTTCATGAAGTATGATCAATGTTACAGTTAAGACTCTACTGTTTATTGTTAAAAAGTGTATAGGGACATGTGTATCAGTAATTCTGCTGTACACACATTATAAAATATTACATTTATGATAGGGTGACAGTCCATATTGTCACCCCGAGAAAGTTGATTGTCAACCGTGGATTGTCACTCTATCATAAATGTAAGATTTATTTCATTACATCGATTGTAAGTGTTTATTATACTGTATAACCCAAGTATATTGAAAATCATGATGTCCAGTCAGCTGTTGTTTGTAAGCAACTTGTGAGACGCTTGGAACATTAATCATATTTAACATCACTTCAGACTAAAAATGTTTTACTGATTTAGAAGACGATTGCGTGCGAACCGCATACGCAGTTTTTCTACGCATGTGACATTTTTCGTAATGTCAACCGCTCGCGTAATGTCACCCTGTGGCGTCAGATTTTCTAAAATTTGAGAGTGGCATTAAATTTACCAAAACACTTATTAACCAATTAAATTTCAAAAATTTACATAAGGTATAATAATATCTATTATAGATATATTGCCAAATTTCCAACAATGTATATACACGCATTAAGTGGGATGGTTGAAAATAACGCTTAATTGTTGCTTTGCATTGAAAAGTTGTGCTTTTCAAAAGATTGCATCGATTTATTTCAAGTGCAATTAAATAAACATGCATTACATTATTAACATCAGACCAGTTTTAATTGCGCTATGTAAGCTTTAGATGAACTAAAACGCTACACGTGCTCTGCAAAAAAACCTATCCACGTTAATATTGCAAAATACTGTTTTAATATAGAAATAATAAAAGAAAAAACATTTAAATCAATATTCCATTACATATTTTGCTAATAACACTAGCAAAACGCAATATGTTCAAGCAGTGCTGTGTAAAGCTGTTGTTATGGCGTACATGTCAAAATAGCTTGTTGTGTAATTTCATTCAGGATGTAAATTTCATTTTAATCATCAGCAATTTTTACGACATCGATTACGGCATTGATTACGACATCGATTACGACATTGATTAGTTACAAATTATAAGTTATTGAAATAATATAATGTTCTATACGCCCCTTTGATTCGTTTTAAAAACTATTGAAATTTCACAATGTTTTATACATGTATATCGAAATTTATGTTCAAATAAACTGTTTTATCAGGTATATCTGCGTTTGCTCTGCCTTATACGCTATTGAAATATCATAATGCTCTGTATGCCCATTGATTAGTTAAACGACTAAAATTTATTGAAATATCACAATGTTTTATACATGTATATGAAGCTTATGTTCAAATAAACTGTAAATTGTTTTATCAAACAGATCTGCTTTTGCGCTGACATATACCTAGAAGGCAGGCAGTATATATAATATAAACAATGGCGGATATGTTTCCAATGATCACGGCATGTTTCTGTTTTTTGTTTATATTATCCAATAGAATCTAATAAATAGTAAAGCACGTGGCTAACAATTTGTCGGTAATGTTTGTGATATTGGGCTGTATGAGGTGATAAATCCAACATAACACTACATAGTATCAGACAATGAATGAAACCTCTGCCTTTCAGGTGATCATTGTAAGCCTTGGCATATGGAGGGATGTCTAGAGGGAACAAGAAGAATACAGCCTACCGCCATGTGTAGTATGGTTGATCCTATTATAAACACTGATTATATAAATGAAATTCCTCCCAACTAAATATACATTAGGTTAGGTTTATATGTAAATATATATAAATCATAGTAATTTGAGGAACATTTAAGATAATGAAGGGGTTGCACTTTATCAGTGTATTTACTGATATTTTACCTTGCAAATTTAGCATTTTTTTTCTAAAATAAGCTCTGGTTTTACATTTACATTTGCAAATGCAAAAGCTCTTTTTGTGACTAAAAAAAAATCCAATCTGTCAAACAGAATATGAGTTGTATAAAATTGATATGAGCTTCCAATGATACCAAAATACTGAATGCCTTCATAATTAACAGAATTATTAAGGTTTCAGATTTTCCAGATTTAAGATAAGAAAATCTTAGTCGGGAATGAGTCTATAGGAGTCTTAAAAATCTGTTTATTGTACAAACCATTTTCTAATATTTAAAATTAAATATCAACGAATTTTTAATAATAAAATCGTTAATTATAACGCCGTTGTTCCAATTGGTTGCATGATCCTGCCTTTTTACATACTCAAAAACTTTACTGAATTTAAAATGAGAATGACTTTCAAATATTTCCTGCAAATTGCATAATTATTATATACCATTAAATAACGTATTTTGTTTATGCAATTTGATATACTTAAAGCTTTAATGAGCTAAAACTGCAAATTAAAATTAAAAAAAACTCCACTTACCTGAAATTATACAAGGATGAAAATCCAATTTCCCACACCGTATGTGACGCATTTTCTCTTTCCATAATGCATTTTTATTTCCAAATAGTTTCATAGCTAACTTATTATCTGAAGGTTGAAAAAATGAAATAATCTGATCCTTTAAGTAAGAGGTCGGACTTGATTTAAGATGTTCGGTGCTACTCGTGGTTTCCTGGGCATTGTTTGGTAATAATTCTTCCTTTGGTGTTCCATATAATGAAGTTTCGTCTCCCACAAAATTAACTTTAATATCTCCTCTCCCGTAATTAATCTCCGGACTTAAGTAATCACTGTAAACTGATTCATCATCCGAATCTATAGTTATTGTTATAGATGGATTTGTAGGTCTGTTATTGCATTTAGGTAAACAAGGCATTGTTCCGTCTTTTCGTTCACCCTTGTACTTAAGTTCATACGTTTGAGTTTTAAACTTGGCACTCGCCGGGACGGTTTGTTTACGTTGGCATTTTCGATTGGATGAGTTGTTTTTGCTGCACTTCCATTGGATGGTTTTGCGAATTTAACAGAGTCCGATCTTGCTATGGATGGTGATAAGGAAGACTTTTTCTGCTTACCTTGTTTCACATTTTCCGGATGGGCATTCTGGGTATTTTGATCTTCTTTATCCTCGTCCACCTCATCGATATCTCCCTCCTCTGAATGCTCTACAGCTACTTTAGAATCATTTAGATTAAAGGTTGGTTTATGTTTCGGAGTATCAGTGTTACTGGATTCTTCGTCGGAAGAGTAGGAGACATGCCTATCTCTCTCGTCGGTTATGTCGATAAGGGGCTGAGCCGAGGCATTCCGAACGTTTGCCATTCTGGAGGCAGTGGCAGGTGGAACCTACAAATAAATGTAACCATTTTCATTAATATGCTATGAACAAGTCAACGCAGTAGTTTATGCTGCTTCCAAAATATCCTTTAATTGAATCGATCAAAAAGCTAATTCTGATGCATTTGGCTGAATCTAACAGTATTATCTGATAAATAACCCTTGTCTAGAAAGATCGTTCAGAAGATTGTTGTTATATATTGCTAGAAGGTATATCCAAAGTGATAAGCATAGACAAAGTAAAATAGGATTTTGTAAGACTTCCCATAATTGGAAATAAATTTATATGACCTATTTTAAACATAAATCTAAACCCGAAGTTTTTTGACGGGTCTTGAGAACGCTGTTGGCTATATCTAAAGATCAATTAATATCGATCCTGGTAGACTTGTATAAAACACTGTTTTCAAAGTTATATTTCAAATACATGTAGAGTTAATTGAATATAACTTCTTAAAATAGTGTTTTGTTTGCGCAATAAAAATGTTTGCTGTTTTGAATCGAAGGTTTTCATTCAGCGTTTACATTTTTAAAGAATATCTAACATTTAAAGATATATAATTATTATTTATTATTGTAATTGATCGTGTGTCGAACTTATACAGCATAGACCCGTCGAAAGTTTAACACTGGGCTGACAAAAATAAGTAGCAATCAAAAACAAACATACTAATCCATGTACGAATCACAATCCAGAAATAAAGTTAAAACTTTAGAACTGACAAGTAAGTTTGGACGCGTGAACTTCCTCCAGGTAAGTGAGGCCGGGTGCTCCGGAAGGGTAAGCACATCTTGTTTAGCTAGCTACACCCGTCACGCGTGTAATCAAAATGGTGTGAAAGGAACATGGACTTATTGGACGTCAAATATATCCAGGCAATCCTGGACACAGAGATTAAACTTATCAACAACACTGTGATGACGGCCGAGTGGAGGAGATATAGATAGCTTGTGACGTAAAGGCTGGCGAAAGATGGATATAAGCTCTTGAAAGGCTGCCGTTTCTGCACAAAGTCGTTAGCCTATAGTCGGACAAGCATTTACTGTATATACAGTGAGGTTGGCTGCCAAGTGGACGGAATATTGTTAACTAGTGAACAAAAAGCTACCCAGAGATCGACAGAAGCTGCCGAAATCTATCGAGATGTTGCTTTTGAGTAGTTGAGCTTGGCTGCCGATTGGGCACATTCGTAAGCTAAGTGTTAAACTTTCGACAGGCCTGTACTGTTTTGCTAACGAAGGGTCGATGTTAGCCACATTTCGGTACAAATTCGTTTGCTAAGCCTTAAACTTCGACAGACCTGTACTGTAAATAAAATTATATATATATATGTGTTTGCATAACATCACCTCGGAACAATTTTGTCATTTTATTTGTAACTTGTTACGTGTGTTCTATTGATTTTTATATTTTTCTTAGTTATTTAAAGACGTAATTTGTTTGTATTATCAACTGAAAATGTGACATTGTAACATCAAGTTGAATCATGTTTCTGCCATGTAACAGCTGCAATAAAAGATGAAAAGCTAAGCATTTAACATGATTTTTCTTCTTTAAAGTAAATGACTCTTAAATGGGACGAAAAAACACAGTAACTATTTGCAGTCCACTATTAATATTCAACTCATTCAATAATATTGTACAGCTTGAGTCAGTGATTTTCTCAGAGCATTCCACTTTCCTGATCTATCTCGTTACTGACCCGCCTATGTATAAGTGAAATAATATCTTAAATGGGCGAAAAGCACCATGATTCTTTTGCAACTCACTCCACGCTTAGCTAATATTATACACTTTCCATGAGTATGAAGGTGACCTACTCTTTGTTGAATTATACTTTATAGAGGGGTTTCTTTTAGCGTGCATTGAGTTTCGGGTTCTGTTTCATTACTAATATTGTATGTTTAGCTGGTGTGAGTATGTGATTTAACAACGTGATTCCAATACTGTCAAAACGAAAAAAAAAATGTTTGTACCATACGAGCGCTAGGTTTTCGGTTTTCTAAGTCCAATTTCTGGTATGATATAACTTTTTTAATGACGCAATTATCTTCTTTCGGACGATAATATCGGAATCAAAAAACCAAGGCAGACATTTACAGACAAAACAATAACTCATCTATTGTATTGCTATAAAAATATCAAAACATCGAATATCGACCAGGACCAGAGACTTAGCTCATTTTAGATTTATGAACATCAGACTTTATGCATGATGCATTATCTTCAATGCAATAAACCCACGGTAACGCGCAGAAACAGTTCTTTATTCTTGTGCAACTAGATTCCCCGTTGTTTTAATTCTAAAACTATGCGTTGCACACCAAGGTATCACACAGGAATAGTTATTTATTCTTGTGCAACTAATATTCTCAATTGTTTCAATTCTATAAATTTTGCGTTGAAAACCACGGTATAACACAGAAATAGTTATTTATTCTTGTGCAACTAGTACCCCTGTTGTTTCAATTCTATAAATTGCACGTTGCAAACCAAGGTATCACACAGGAATAGTTATTTATTCTTGTGCAACTAGTATCCCTGTTGTTTTAATTCTATAAATTGCACGTTGCCAACCACGGTATCACACAGGAATAGTTATTTATTTTTGTGCAACTAGTACCCCTGTTGTTTCAATTCTATAAATTGCGAGTTGCAAACCACGTTAGTACACAGGAATAGTTATTTATTCTTGTGCAACTAATATTCTCAATTGTTTTAATTCTATAAATATTGCGTTGCAAACCACGGTATTGTATAGAAATAGTCGTTTATTCTTGTACAGCAACATGTATTATATTTAAAACTACAATGTTATAATTCACCGTCATCTTCGTTTCGAGTTTCATCACTCCAAATATACGGTTATTAAAGGGTTAACTGCAACTATTGATGAGGGACCTAGTGGCCGAAAAGGCTAATGAGATGTCGAGTGGCCGAAAACGGTAACTAGGAATCGAGTGACCAAAAAAGGTTAACGAGGGTTCAAGCGGCCAAAAAAGCTATCAACTTTGGCCAAATGCCTGAAAAAAAGAAAGGTATTTGTTTAAAAGGTGCTGAAATACGGATAACACGGGCCCCAGACGAGCTTGCAATACGGCAATCATTTGGCACTAAAAGTGTTAAAATTTCGACAGGTCTTTACTGCAGAATTCTCAATTGTTCAAATTCGATAGACCGTGCGTTTCATTTATATCGATAATATAAATCTGGAAGATTATGTGTTGAATAACACAAATTATGTATAAGACCTTTATTCACAGAATAACAAGGTTTATGTTGTAATTCTAAAAGCTGTTGGGTCATCATTATTGCGCGGGGAAAAATAAAAAACGTCTGGTTCGACAGTAAATGTATTGATTCAAACAAAATTGTAGATGACTTCTAAGAAATCTTCTTGCCTTTTATACCAAATCATTTGAGATTTGTTTAAAAAAACTAAAAGTTCGTAACGATGAAGATTTCTTTTGAAGTCATTAATTTACACTATATGATACACTTGATTTAGATCAAAAGCAAAATTATATCTCTGTGTCATTAATAATTAAACTAATAATCAACTCAACTGACAAGCATGACTTTTTATATACCAACACTATCAGATTGTACATTTCACTCGGTTTTTCAGAAGTGTTAGCGTATCAAGTTGTACATTTCACTCGGTTCTTCAGAAGTGTTAGCGTATTAAGTTGTACATTTCACTCGGTTCTTCAGAAGTGTTAGCGTATTAAGTTGTACATTTCACTTGGTTCTTCAGAAGTGTTAGCGTATTAAGTTGTACATTTCACTTGGTTCTTCAGAAGTGTTAGCGTATTAAGTTGTACATTTCACTTGTTTTTATAAAATAGAACCAGTGTTAGTCAACTTAGTGTACTACTTCTTGGATCTTTCCTGTCTTGCATCTTGACTTCATTAGAATTTGGTCTTCATTATAGGTGTTGTAACAAAGGTGTTCAGAAAAAACCGTTTTTAATTAAATTCCTAACACTATCATATTATACATTTTATTTACGCCCAAGTCAAGCTCGAGGCTCTTGGATGATTGAAGGAACCGAAGTTTCTAGAGAAAACCACCCACTTTCTGCAAGCAAACTGGTAAACTTTCTCCGACTAGAATCATGCTGAGCTGGATTATGGACAATGAGAGACAATTTGTATACCACTGTTTTGAACCACTCAACCACTAAGCCCGCTGACCAACTAGATGCATATCCCCTATCGAACCAGAGAGCATAGGTTTTTTGTTAATATTTTAAGTTTTGGTTGTTGTCAATCCAACAACTCCCGATCCTTTTTACCTAATTATCTATTATAATAACGCCGTTACTTTTTGTGAAATCATTAGTTTTTGTATACAGCATGGTCCACTAATTTACATTTCAACAAAGCAGCGTACATTACAAATCTACCTTAAAAATAACCCCGAAACGAATTTACCCATACACACAATGGTGCTGTGACCAAAATTGGACTGATTTCATATTGTTGGGCATCTTAATTGCAATAAATTCACAAAACCGTCTCAACATAGTGCTTGTATAATGTTTTTATAAGTTTTTCTATATTTTGTCCAAAATAGTTCAGTAAAATTCAATATAAGCACAAAGAATCGAAAAACTCTACATAATAATAGTGAAGAGATGCGATTGACTGTTCCTGGAATGATGTCTTTCTCATGCCAAGAAACTAAAAACTATAATGATTGTAATTACTGGCTATGTTACTTAGACGTATATGTTTAAAAAGACGTATCATATGGTCACGAAGACCAATTTCGACATTCCCACTGATTTCTCTTACAGGCACATTTTCTAGATTGCTTTTAATATCTCTCAGAAGGCCTCGAGGACCGATCGGTCTAACGTGTCGTCTTACTGATCACATACGAGGTGTCTTATTGTCTAGGTTTCAATTGCACTCAAGATATAGATATTAGTGTTAGAAATTGTGTTAATTCACATGCGTAGGGTTAGTGTTTTTTTCGGACACTCCGGTTTCCCGGCCCTCCCTGGAATAACTCCTCGATATAAGTGAAAGCTCGAGATAGGTATTAGTGTTAGAAATTGTGTTAGTTCACATGCGGAGGGTCGGTATTTTTTCTCCGGACATCCCGAGTTCCCCACCTTCCCTAGAATAACCCACTTGTTATAAGTGAAAGAACTCTCTCCACTTCACTCCGCACTCCATTCCACTCTTAATGTTTCCCAGTGCCTTGAAAAAAAAACGATACTCGACATGAACCAGGTATCTTGCAATTGACTGAATAGAGTCATGAAACATGAGCTGCAACTGTACTTATAAGATGTCACAGGCTTTAAGACTGAATCCGTATAAATACCAGCAGGAGCAAAGTATATAGTTCTAACTACTGTATATTGCTTTATTTACGCGGTGTCAAATTTTCGCGGTCCTAACTGATTTAAGGGAAGGAAGTGGAAGAGAACATGAAACGCTTACTGCATTCCTCAAATTTTCGCGGCAGTTTAATTTTTGCGGGGATACACTGGGACTTTTGCGGGGATACACTGGGACGCGAATATAGCGAAAATATAAGCGTTATACAGTAATAGTGGTATTGTAAACACAATAACTTACTTTGTCCAGTTTGATTGAACATATATAACTAAGTCGGTTAATGTGTACTTGCAAATACATCTTATTGCATAACTAGCAACTAGACGCCTTCTAGCGTTGCGTGTAAAGCTGTCATTGTTAACGTTGTATACGTAAACTACGAATACAGTGCTTACGGCAGTAGCGGATCTCAGTCAGTAGCGGATCATTTTTTAGAATAAAGTTATTTTTTTCCATATCATTACGAGAGAACAATAAAACTCGGATATATTTCTGTAAAGCTGGTATTTTTACTTAATTCTACGTTTCATTTGTGTTGATAAACGTCCTATTTTTTCAATTTTAGGCTTTTTAATGCGAATGCCACAAGCGTCTCAGCGACATGGATGTGATTTCCAAAACCTAACTTTCAATTTGACCAACGTGTTCAATACTTTCAAAAGTAATTTGAAATGATTACAATAGCTCATTACACTCGTTAACATGTCTTCTTT
Source organism: Anadara kagoshimensis (assembly GCA_021292105.1). Taxonomy (NCBI): domain Eukaryota; kingdom Metazoa; phylum Mollusca; class Bivalvia; order Arcoida; family Arcidae; genus Anadara; species Anadara kagoshimensis. Next base: position 19,285,376 of record CM037871.1, on the reverse strand, counting down.
CACGAAATAAACCTTTATTGAGCTTTACGGTTCATAACAATAAAAAATAAACCAGTTTATGCAGGGTGCAATTACGGCAATAACGGATCAGCTGCTGTCTACAGGGGATCTCTCGATAGGCTAAGAAAAATATGGCATGTACCCATGGGGCTGTCTGGTGCTTTCAGAGAAATAATAGATTCTGGTGGGTTCAGTTATGCAGAGGCTATTAGAGAACCAGTGCCTAGCTTCCCTCCATGGGCAGTACCCGATGAGAAAGATGGGGGCATTGTCATGCCATGCCACTATCTTATTTATCATATGATAAGACCAGATCAATGGGCATTTTAAAGAAGCCATAATTGTCATGCTTGAAAGATAATATATATGAGGTTAGAATATATTGAATAAATACATTAATATCCAACCCTATTTTTTGTGTTTAAGACAATTAAAGTTTTATTCCGTTCTATATTTTTGTCTGGTAACAATTTTGGACCTATGATGTACAGTGTACAATACCAATAAGTATCATTGTATGCATATACTAAAAGATTGTCAAAATAAAATCTTCATCGACAAGAGTATGTCATAATATTTATAACTTATAAGGTACAATTATTTTATTTTATTTCCTTCGCCATTTACTGCTTTTATAATTCAGTATTCAAGACAATGTTGATTGACTTAATTTATCAGGGTTATTGCGATGCTTTGTTTTTTGTTATTTATTTTAATAATGACATTTGTTGATATTACGAATTAAACTCTTTAATATTGTTTCATGATCAGTATTTTTGTAATTGATTGATGGAAACTCAAACTAATCATGTTTTGAGTTGATCCGCTATCGTTTTCTTGCTACTCACAAATTGATTCGTTACTGACGTAAATACATGGGATACAAAACGCGTGGATTGCCCATACTTATAGTCGGACGATTTTTATCATCTAATGATAAATTGAAAGAGTGGAGAAATGTCAATTGATAGTACCAAAAAAATACAATCGGCAGCGATGTTTTTCTCGGAGAGCAGTGAATATTGCACTAATGATCCGCTACTGCCGTAAGCACTGTACGAAGTCTGTAAACCTTTCGGAACACCCTCGCATAGCAAATCACAGTCAAGGAAATGTTTCAAGGAGAAGTGCTAACCCCTGCATAGCATATCTAATGTGGAGAGTGGAGTTTGACTGTGAAGGTTATACGGGAGCATCTTTAAGACTGCATATACATATAATGATTAAGCTATTGACTTTATTAAACTTTTTTCAAGCAGTTTTCTGCCATGGTAATGAATTACAGTTATAGCAACGCTAAATTATTATCTAAGTTTCATTTTTTCATTTTGCGTTTTCAAATTAATTAAAAACTACGTGAATATATATATATATATATATATGCACTGTATATATAATGTGTATGCAATGTAACCTTTTTGTGTGGTGTTGTTTTTTTAATACCATTTATAAGTTACACGGCACTTTTTACTGACATTTAGGCCTGTTGGTCTTTGGAGATTGCATATCAAGTGATGTCCCCTTGTGGCCATATATAAGAATATAAAATATATATGGATGTCATCAGTGCTTCATAAAACCTATCTCCTGTGTTTTGTAAGTTGTTGGATATGATTTAATGTAACAAAAACACATTAAATTAATTAATCTCAGAGAGAGAGAGAGAGAGAGAGAGAGCGAGAGAGAGAGAGAGAGAGAAGTAGAGAGAGAGAGAGAGAGAGAGAGAGAGAGAGAGAGAGAGAGAGAGAGAGAGAGAGAGATGCTCCAAACTGGGGGCACCAACGCTGATGTTGGGATACATATCATAAAACAGCTCTACAGTAGATTAGTTAAAATGCACGAAAAACGCTATTTAGAAAAGGGTTAGGTTAGATTGAACATCTGACTTTGTCCCACTCAACAAAAAGTTATCCCACATTATAGGCATACTTTACATTGTGCCCACTATTTATCTCACTTGTTACTTTTTTCATTTAAACTGTTAAAATATTCAAGAGAGAGAGAGAGCGAGAGAGAGAGAGAGAGAGAGGAGAGAGAGAGAGCAACATTATTGCAAGAGAGCAACATTATTGCATTACCATACTCACTGCCTTAATTTTCTTTCCTTCAACATATTTAAGATAAAAATGGTCGTTTTGATACATACTGTATTTATACATGTAGTATATTATACACATGTTAACTTTACTATGCAGCAATGTGTTTCTATAATTTCACTTTAATGACATCTGTAGTTCATCTGATTAATGATCTTAAATCTTATAAAAAATAACCTACATTACAGACCTGTCGAAAGTCTAACACTGAACTAACGACAAAGTTAAGAGTCGATGCTTAGCTGTCGCAAGAGACCGAGATATTCATAGATAGCTTGTGACCGAAAATATGCAGAGATACAGATAATGCTTAGCTGCCGAGCGCTGTTGAGATAAAGCTAGCGATGGGTTGAGTTGAGCTGCTGCCTCGGCACTAGTTCTTCAGCCTAGTGTTGAATTTTCGACAGTTATGTAGTGTGTACTCTATAGAGTCGTACATACAATACATTTATAATAATGTAAAATCGCTGAGATAAAGCTAACAAGGGACTGGGTTGAGCTGTCGCCTCGGCACTACTTCTTTAGCCTAGTGTTAATTTTCCGACAGGTAGGTAGTGTATACTCTATACAGTCATACATACAATACATTGTCATGCTACTTTGAATTTTTATGAAATAATACATTCAAAAGTAGCACATGACAATTTGGAATGTATTTTTTCATAGAAATTCAAAAGTAGCACATGACATATCTATAATAATGTTAAATCGTTATATTTTTGCGAAGTCGTGGTTTGTGGTTATTAATTAAGGTATGTTTGAAAACAAATTTAATTTTGTTGACATATCCATTTCGGGGGGGGGGGGGGGGGGGGGGTTTGGTAAAATTAAAGTACACTAAAAATAGGACATAGTTTAAATTTGATACCGAACGTATTCCAAAATATCTACTTCTTTGAAAATATTCGTAATCTAGCAGAACATTGAACATTATTACCACTTGACCCTCAATCTTTGTAGTAAGTGTTTGTAAAAGATAAAAAGTTTTATACAAATAAAGCACATTTAAATATGGATTTTTTTTAATTCAAGGGCTTCGGTAGTTTAAATTTTATATCGAAAGTATTCCGAAAAAAATCTACATCTTTGAAAATATAATTCATAACTAAGCAGAGCATTGCCCATAATACCACTTTACAATTAATGTCTGGCAGTAAGTGTTTGAAAAAGATAGCAATGTTTTATTACAAACTAAAGTACACAAAAATATGGATTATTTAATTCACGGGCCTCGGTAGTTTAAATTTTATATTGAGCATACTACGTCATTGACACAAAAACATATAGTTAAAAGGCATTTTTCTAATCAATATCCATAAATTGTTTAATAATGAATTTTTGAACAGTGCAATTTTGTTTGAAGAATATGTAAAATGAAATTCACATCCGAAATATAAACAGAATCATACATGTTCTGCCTCAATTAAACATGGTGTGTCCATGGTAACAAACTGGTAATGGTTTCTGTAATCAAAAGCAAACATACTAATCCATATCCGAATCACAATCCAGAAGCAAAGTAAAAAACTTTGGAACTGACAAGTTAGGTTATACACGTGAACTTCCACCAGGGAAGTGAGGCCGGGTGCTCCGGAAGGATAAGCACCTCCTGTTTAGCTACCTACACCCGCCACGTGTGTAATCAAAATTGTGTGATTTCAAGGAACATGGAACTATGAGACGTCAAAAATATCCAGGGCAATCCTGGACACAGAGACATCAAACTTGTCAACAATACTGTGATGACGGCCATAAAAGTTTTGAGGGCCTGATGAGCCTAGGCTTGCAATATCCCTGAGTCAACAATTTATCAACTTATAAAATATCGGTATTAAAATATTGAGGAAAACCAGTATGAATTTTTCGTTTGACGAACAGTATTTGAAGGGAAGGAAATAGTGAGCGATGTTGGTAAAATGAAATTCACATCCGAAACATGAAAAGAATCATACATGCTGCCTCAATCAAACATGCCTTTATTTCCATGTTGTGTCCATGGCAACGAACCACTGATATGGGTTTCAATAACTTATAAAATATCGGTATTAAAATATTGAAGAAAAAAGTATGAATTATTCGTTTGACGAACAGTATGTGGAGGCAAGGAAATAGCGAGCGATGTCGGTAAAATGTAATTTATATTCGAAATATGAAAAGAATCATAGATGCTGACGCAATAAACATGCCTTTGTTTAGATGGTGTGTCCATGCCAACGAACTAGTGGTATGGGTTTCTATAACTTATAAAATCTAAATCTCGGTATTGAAATATTGAAGAAAACAGTTCGTTTGACGAACAGTATATGAAGACAAGGAAATAGCGAGCGGATTTTGTATCTTTGGGCTTTTAAAATCTTAATTGCAAAATGTATCAAAACATTAATAAATATATCATATCAGGCAACTTCATTCTCAAGAGAGTTAAATAACCCATGCAATGAATGACAGAATCCCATTAGCTTGTAATAACTCCTACTTTACGATCACTTCCTTATGTAAAGAAGTAGCTATGCATGTTGCAGTATACACAGTGGAAATGATTTCGACTTTATAACACATGACACCTGCTAACGCTATTGTTGCCGCTAGTAAGGGAAAATGACGCTGTGTAAGCATCATTCGTTATTGAAAGTTTGCGATCAACATTGGACGGTCACTCTTTCCAAAACTTTTATCCAGTTACATGGTTTAAGTAAGTTCGGGAGACGATTGAAAACTGGTACTCTAATGCGCTTACCAAGTAAATTCTAAGTCTACAATAACCGTCCCTTTTATTTTTCAACAAGTGTTTTCTAAATACTTTCATTTAAAGATACAGGTCTTTTTAAAAACTATTCAAAGAATATCAAGATCGGCGAACTTCGATTAAATATTCATCATTGTTTGCATAGATAGTGCAAACATGTCGAAAGATTATCAATGATTTATTAGAAAAGGAAGCAAAAACTCGGTTGTCAAAAGGCCGAAATCTGGATAGCTAATGACCGGAAATCTGCTGAAAGATAGATAACAGTCGTCAAAAAGCGGCTCGAGATATAACTAACGAGAAGCTACCAATTGGGCACTAATTTGTTAGCTTAGTGTTAAACTTTCGATAAGTCTATACTGTATTTTGCTTATACAGTTTAATTCCCGAAACAACTCCTGACATTTGTAACATGGCGGTGTTAATTTCCCTGCTGTCATATTTGTGCCAAATCAACATCATTAGATAAGAGTTTATTTCTTAAGTTTAGTGTTATGTCAGAACTTTAAACAATCATTTTTGTTGAGAAAGACACATAAACCCACTGTTATCGATATAATTTTGCAAAAACTATTTCAACAACTTTTTTATCAACGCCCTCAAAAATATATGGTCATCATCACTCTATTGTTGATAAGTCTTAGTATGATGTCACTGTATGCACAATTACCATAATGCTTTGCATTTTTAATTCCGAGTCCGGATTTGAACACGAACCGGTAAGTTTGTGTTTGATTTACAGAAAAAGACATTACTTGGCAACAACAACAAACGACATAAATAAAATTTTATGGGCTTCATCAAACTTTTTCGATACTTTGATTATTTCTGGATTTTACTTTAATATAAGGTTCGTTAGTACATTGTACATAATTTACAAATGCATCGTCATAAACTTTCAAAATATGAAAGGTTTGTATAATATATATTATTTGATATTCCCATATCCTAAGATAATTTCCTCAAAAATTGACATATACTAGACATGATAAATTTTGAGACGATCGATAGTTGATGTAGCAACATACGTTTTTATATTAAATTACAAGACATTGATCATAGATTATTCAAACAGCGACATTTATTGTCGAAATGACACTTTGAATGTATGGCAGTGGTGAGTTTAAAAAACCGAGAAAGCATATATAGGACGAGTATTTGAGTATCTCGATTTTTAGCATGTTAAATGCATATTACATATTCGGTTAAATATACTATTTTTATTTTACAGCACTAGACGGCCGTTTCGGACAATTTCTCACCAGTAGTGCTTGTATCAAAATTGTGAAACCAAAATGTTTTTCAAGATGTTGAAAAGATATCCAAACGATCAAAATATATTATACCAAATTTAGCTAAGGAAATAGAGAGGACCTTTTTCTAGTTATATGTATATATGTGATCGGATACTCCTTATACACTTGAAACGTATCATACAAATGTGATACACTATTCAGAATCATACAAGTATGTGTAACGACTCCTTATGAAGTCTAAACGAGAAGTCAAACACAGTCGTTTAATATTGAGAATAATTTTACTTTGTAATACTTAAAGGTTTCCTGTCTTGAGCTTCAATATTTTGACCTTAATAGGCGTCGAAATTTTCAACGTCTAATGAAGTTCTGACTTCATTAGGTGTTCTTATTTCGACGCCTAATGTAGTCTGGACTTAAGTAAGCTTTAGACTTCATTAGGAATTGTTACATGTATGTTTTCGAATCACACAGTGCTAGATATTTCGCTTATGTATTATACAATACTTCGAATCACACGTGTGATAAAACACTTCGAATCGCAAATTGTAGTGAAATATTCTATATTGACATGGATTAGTATGTTCGATTTGATATCATAACCTAATATGCGTGATGCAACGAGCATTATCTTTAATTTTGATAACCATGGGTATCAATTGCCCAATGCTTACAGACCACAGAACCTCTCACCAATTAATTTTGATAACCATGGGTATCAATTGCCCAATGCTTACAGACCACAGAACCTCTCACCAATTAGGTTCGACTTCTAGGCAAATCTAAGAGTGAACATGTTTGACATTACACTTGGCGGAGATCTATGGTTTTCCGCGTATATTAGACATATAGACTGGGGGCATCAACTCACTGTACTTCACTCTTCTTTATCACATGACTGACAGTTTGATTAGCATGAGCAGCTGAGCAACACTAAGTAAGAAGCACGAAAACCTTAGTAAAAAGTATGTAAGGTAGTTTGATTAATGGAAAATGGCTGTAAACAATTTAATAATTAATTTGATACGGGTATATGGTAAAGGCAAAATGCATAAGAGGTTTTTTTTTTATCTTATGTGTATGTTTTAATAAAACTAAGAGATTTTCAAAAGACTGGTGATGGAATATATAAAACTGGTTTAATTCTCGTCCTTCGTATCCCAAGTAACAGTTACTGCACATGCTCTTTAAAAAACTGTAATGGGACAAATGTGTGGTGTAAATGTAACATACTAGTACTTATAAACCTAAAAAGACCTTTGAAAAATAACAAAATTAGCACCCAACCAATATTACAGTGCTAAAAGATTCATTACCGACAGAAAGTTTAACACTTATCAAACGAGTACGTGCCAATTTTGCTCCCCACTTTGATCTCTTGTTAGCTATACTGCAACAATGATTTGTAGCCGCTATATCTATCTATTAAGTCATTTGCCCCCATATCTCAGCTCGTCGGCAGCCGAACTTTGGCTCTTTTTTTGTAAACTAGGTGTTAAACTTTCGACAGGTCTTTACTGTAATTGTGCAAATTAAGCAAAAATTTTTCAAATACATGTAATACAGGATTTGTATTTTTCCAGAACTTATTTTTTCAATCTTTTAGGAGAAACAGTAATTCCTGTTTCGATATAGTACATTTATTAACAGTCGAAAACAAGGACACACACAATTGCAATGAAAACTACGACTCAATTTTACCGATGGTCGATATTTAATACTCTTGCTATCGAAATGGTTTATTAAAGCATACCAGTATTATAAAAATATAATATGGATTCGTTAAAAAAAATTCTCGTGGTAATTTTTCGTTATGTTTCGTAGATACCCTGACCTGAAAATTCACATGTCAAAGCAATAATACATTGTACAAACTTGCCTTAAACTGAAATCACTAAGCACAAATTTACCACCCCTTAAGCTTGAAAATATATTTTTCTTTTAAAAAACATGAAAATAAAACACCTTAAAAATAAATTATATAATAGTTTTTTAAACTAATTTCTAAATTATTTTCTATTATCAAAACATTTAAAATATTATAATTAAGCAATTTACCTTTCATTGTGGTTAATCATAATGGCAAATATCCCTTTTAACATATAAAATTACATCCCATCACTCTATAAATCAGATTTGCTGTAAAAATCTTCACACCAAACACTTTATAACACAAATGATTACTACATAGATAACATTTGCCTCAGAACTACACACTACACCAAATGGTATCTAATTTGTCTGGACACATGAACGGAAGCTGATAAAGTATGATCTACTCCAGTTAAGTGCCCTCTATAACTAAAATTGAAAAACGTATACGACAGCACGGATTCAATTATACTTTTTAACCCATTGCTTACCTAATAGAATATTGCTGTGTGCTGTATCAGTCTTGCTTGAATAGATGTATTTTTGTATAATTCCAACTCCATTTACAAAACAATTTTCCTAATCTTTTAGAAGCCACATAAACACACGAAGAATAAAAATGTTCAATTCTATCCATTGATTCATCAATTGGTTCTTTTCTGTTTTTAATTTGAATTTGAATCATCCTTGAAAGATTTTCATAATTACCATATTTAACTTTATGTACAGGCACTGATAGAAAATAATATTCCGTAAACATAAATCTGATAAAATGCCATACATTGGTACGATAGATTTTTTCACACGTTCTCTCAAACAGATAAATGTGTCAAAGAAGAGATTAACTCCACATAATTATATGCAAGGTTATATATGAATTAAATATCTGTTGTTTATAGAAAACATTTGTTGGAAATAACTCAACCATCCAAGAATAAACTACAATAAAAGTAACGTAATGCCTTAAATGCTGAATTAATTGAAAACTATTTTCGCTATTAGAAAACAAATGAACCGTTTTTACGTTTATTTGATTTAGAACTCTGTGTATCAATTGAAATGGTTTGTTAGTTCTAGAATAATTAATGATTTGTGAGTTATTTAATGAAGTAACTGAACGCGTTGATTGATTTTAGTGGCGTTTCTATACACGTGGTACATACAAACCTTGTAAAACCAGGAAAAAAAGATTGCTAATTTAAAAACCAAAAAACCTTAATTGAGTTGCTGACACTTGTGAAACAAATGGTTAAGTACAAATGTTTTTATAAGAGGCAAGGGGTTATGATTGCATAGAACTACACATATTGTTGCATTATTAAGTTTCTGAATAGAGGTTTTGATAACTACAATACAAATGCGTTGTTTAAAAAACATACCAATTGACATTGTGAAATCATTAAATGCAGAACCCTCCCGGTGTTTTATATCTTATTCTGTTTATTTTGTTTATGTTTTAAGTGCTGACAAAACTTCACATGAAACATGTTTATTGCATTGCAATTAACAAACAAATTAATTCAAAGCAATCAATATACATTTAAATGGAAAACAACATTGCAAGTGTCATGTCAGCACTGCGTGATGTTTGTATAATTAAAACATACGGATTCTGGCTTCTTAGCTCAATAGGTTGTTTCAAAATAGAGGATACGTAATAAATGTACTATATGAACACAATTAAGACAGCTACTTGGTTTAAGCAAGCAAGAGGTATTGCAATGAACCAAAAACTCCACATACATTCGAGAAAGCTGAAATATTGTACTATTTAATGTACATTATATACAACCTTTTTGGTTTTTATGTTGTTTTTTAAAGAGGCATGTATTTTGATTTACGCACTCAATATTAATAATTTTAATAGCATTCGTTTTTTAATAATGGAATGAGATTTAATGTTAGGATATGAACTGTGCTTTGAAGATGTATATTTATAACTTGTAATGTTGAAAGTCTATTAAAGTTATGGCCTGGAATAAGGGTTAATGGTAAAAAAAAAACAGGGGGGGGGGGGAGACGCAGGGTGCTTTTAGTGATTTCAACAAAACCTCGTTTTTTGCTTTAAGAATTGTATCAAAAACCTTACTTTGTACTTATTTTTAACTGTGATACGGAAATGTTTGAAATGGTTGTGACTTTCCAGTACCAGTGCCATCATCATTATAATTATTATACAAGTATATCAAATAAGATACATTAAAGAAATAATTATATTGGTATTTTATGGCTTTTCTCCAGGAAAGCGTAATGTGTTTTAATCTTTTACAATAATGCGGAACTAGTTAAAATGAATATGCTGTGTTTTTGCGCTGTCATCTTCAACATCATAAATATACAAGTATATTAAATTAAATTCATTAAAATGATTAAAAGACATTTATACGCTTTTCCCCATCATTAACAAAGTCACTAGTTGCATTTACAAAAATATGAATAAAAAAAACAAACTTCAAAGATTTGAAATAATTTTAAAAAAAAGTACAAGCAATAAGAAATTTGTAAGAGAAATGGCTTGATTGATTAATGGTGCTTTTTGTTCCAATCAATACTGTTTTACTTATATCGGGACGTTACCAACTATAGGTGAATTGACAGAATTTTTTACATTTGCAATGGAAGATTTTTAGCATACCACACCTATTGTGACATGGGCCATCGGTTTTTAAGGTCGCTCCCGAAGGTCCCCGTGACTTTTCTAAATATAAAGTGCTTGGCAAAAGAACAGTCACTACCTATTTCAAGACCCGGTCACGACTGTAACCCTGACTCACCACATATGGAGCGACACTATAACAGGACACCCTACAAACTGAGCTACGGAAGTGGTATCAATATTAATTGAAATATTTATTCAGATCTGACAACATCAATATCAAGAAGGGGTTTACTTTGGCTCAGTTCCTATTTTTAAGTCTTGGCCAGCCCAGACCCGGTCACGGTACGAACACAGACCTCCCGTGCAAATATGGACCGAACACTCTACCAAGTGAGCAACCTTAGTGGTGTAAATCAATGAAAACAATTCTTCAAATCTTGGAACAAGAAGGCTATAATATCGCACAGTCATATTTTTAAGTCTTGACAGACCCGGTCAGGGTTTGAATCCTGGCCTGGTTTCACAATCATTCCTTAAAACTTCAATTTTGCAAAATTCCAAATCTTCACAATTTCGGTAATTTTCAAGATATTCGGGATCTTGTCATTTTAAGATCACCTCTAGATTTAAACATTTGCATTTAGTTTTGACAAAAATATTCATCAGTAGTTCTTAAAAGAAATTAACCAAAATTGGCTAAATTTAAGTTAAGGAACATCTTAGCCCAGGCCCTGGTTTCAAAATCATTCCTTAACTAAGATTTTCCTTAATTTAAATTTAACAAATTTTGGCAAGCTCTTTTTGTAATTACGAATAAATATTTTTGTCAAAACGAAATGCAGATGTCATAAGCTTGATATAATCTTTAAAATAATACCCCAAATCTTCAAATATCTTAATAGTTAACTACATTATAAAGTTTTTTCGTTTGCCATACTTAAGTTAAGGAAAATCTTAAGTCAAAACATGATTGTGAAACCGGGGCCAGGAATGATTGTGAAACCGGTGCCTGACACCCTACATATGGAGCAAGCAACATTCTACCAATTGACGTTTAGCCGACAACGCCCACTATGTGCCGACAAAGGGTCGTCATGCTTGAATTACACGCAAAAAGAATGAAAACTCGACCTGAATTGTGTTAATGACGTCACTGGCACTAAAACGTAATTAGGTACCGTAATGGCGGCCAGTGTCGGAACATTGTGGGCGTGGCCGGCGATACGTCAATTGAGGTACCGTAGTGGTGTTAAAATCAATGGAAACAAGTATGAAAATCTTTAAAAAACAATATCAAGAAGTTCTATACTAGACCTCAGTTCTTAGCTTTGTTGTTTGACACTCGTTGATTAATAATAAATGTAATATTTTCCTAATTTAGTGTTATAAAATTGTTATATGAACATTTGGCACGATCTATATTCAGCTATCGATTTCACACAGAGAAATGTCGATATTTTGATATAAAGAAAAGTTTGCAATAACGATTCCACTAAGTGAAAACATAAATACATTTTCATTTAATGTTTTTGTATATAATAACCATTGTTTGAACAACATATTCAATTTATTTTTCAATTGTGAAGTTCAGTTAATATGTCTTATTTGTTATGTACTGTTTTCCTCCTATTTAGGTCATAAAAACTATTTCGGGACTTAAAAAAAAGCATGATACATAATTGATAATACAATGCTCTTCTACATGTATTAGTATTTTAAACATTAATTTTCATGATAAGAAAAAAAAATTCGGCAGAAATATCTCGTAGTCAAGTGCTCAAAGAAAACATGAGTCATCGAAAAAGCAAAACTCGTTTTAATGCCCCTAAAAACTCCCCCGTCTATCGCTTAGTATTTTTGAGTATCAAAGTCAAATTCGTTTGTGTTCGTAATAAGTCCCTGCTAATCATTTCGGTTTATCATCAGACCTTTACAACGCCAAAATCTGACTAAGCAAATGGAGGCGATAGGTAAAGGTTTACTGCATATTTTATATCCATAGACAGTTCGATTAGCATCATGATAAAATCAACAATGTTCATGTGGTGCTTTAGTTTTGCGTATTTCTGATTTGCTTTGTAGTAGTTCATTCATTGCTACCTCTCCATAAATATAGACGACCCCTCGTTAAACTGATATAGAGTTAACCAGCAAAGACCCACAACAAAGATAAATCTATTCCCTCTTAGGTTCAAACGGACCAAACCCACTGCTGCGAAACACCTAGTTTATTCATGACCACCTCTCAATATACTGATACCAAGCCAACCAGCAAAGGCGAAACAACAAGGAAAAAAATCCATTCTCCCTTTAGTCCGAACGGGTCAACCCCACTGCGGCGAGACACTTTGCTTTGTACAAGTTTATTCATTGCTACCTCGCAATAAATGTAGACGATCACTCAGTTCATTATACTGATAGCAAGTCAAGCCAACCAACAGAGGCCTACAACAAGCAAAATCAATTCTCTCTTAAGTGCAAACGGGTAAAACCCACTGCGGCGAATAAAAGGCTTAGGCCTTAACCACTCGACCATTACAACCCTATGTATAATCTGGAAAAATTACTTGCAAAGGCTAATTGTATAAGACTAAGTAAATAGTACATCATTATGTTGACTTCATACCTTTGAAACAAAAATAGCAGTGAGCAAGAAGACTAAATTATTGCCTCTGGAAAAACAACTTTAGAAACACTCTAAATGATACACTTCTTGAACAGTCTAGGGCCATTGTGGCAACTCATAATGAAGTTCAACGCCTAAAGCAGTCCAGACTTCTTTAGGCGTTGACAATTTCGCAATTTCGACGCCTAATGAAGTCAAAAGACTGAGGTTTCAGACGAAAAGTCAAATACATGTACAGTGGTTCATTTTGAAAATAATTCTATTTTGGGATACCAAAAGACTTCTTGTCTGGACCTAATTCTTTGTGCTTCATTAGACATTGGACTTCATTAAGAGTTGTTACAGGCCATAATGACGGTGCTTGAATTCCAAAAGGTGTGGCACTATGAAAAGCATTGTTTCAGATGGTCATTATATTACAGATAAGAAGCGCCTTGTTGTCAATTTCTGAGGATGCGATTGAATTCAAGATGAATATCGATCACAAAGAATAACTTGATATAGTAAGTTTATATGTTTCATTTGGCGTGTTTTGATAAATTATTAATACTTTATCAGGAGTTGATTGTTGTTGTCTTGTCTGAAGAGAATATTACACAGCAGTATCGAAAAAAGCATGCTGACTCAGTCATGCGGTTCTGGTCATGATCACGAGTTCTTGGTTAGACATTTATGAATGCACCAATAATATTATGCGAGACCTCAGTGTTAATTCCCTCGTGTGCCAAATAATAATAATAATAATAATAATAATAATAATAATAATAATAAATTATAATAAATAAATAGAAAATAGACCGCATTGTTTAACCAATATATTAGTGGACCCTATTTAACATTATATAAATGCAAATATATTTTAATGCTTTATCGTTTTGTTTTCAAATTACCCCCTTCTGTAAACCCTAGATTGACCACCAAACGTTAGCAAACTTTCAGTATCGGCGTATCTTTTTTTTCAAAATTGTCGTTGGGTTTCATTTCCTAGGTTTTGAGTCAATACATATTCAAAACAAAAAATCCGCACACGCAATGATGCGTGAGTGATGTCAGAAATGAATTATTTGTTTTATATATTCTTTAAGGCGAGCGCAACCGTGTAATAAACTGCAAGCATGTCCAAAAAAAGCGCTTCAAAAAGAAATAGTATACTTATACTAACACTGGTTGTATTATAAAAAGCCCATGTGAAATGAACAAATGATGTTGCATATGCAGTTGTCAGTACGTTGTTTTTGAGGATTTTCATATTTTAAATAGCAGGAAATATCTGACAGTACAAAAGTATTGCCTATGTCTCGGTTTATTTAATTTCAAGGCAGTAATTTAAAATACAGCCAATGTCTAATATCATCAGTGGTCTGTAGCAACCCACTTTGAAAAAATTACGCACCTTGGAAAAAACATTTCGAAGTGCGTTAATGTTTGTCCCGGATTTAACGCAATTGTAGTGGGTTGCTACAGTGGTCTTAATATGCATGGGTTTATTCTCCTTTCGTACTTTAATACATTTGCTGATTCGTACTCTCATATGCATTGCACTTTTGTTTTTGCAGCTACTAAATCTTTTATTTAATTTTCAAGACAGTGATTTGAAATGCAGACAATGCCCTTATCTTTTTCAAATTCCCGATTTACTTCCCGGAATATCACATAATTTTGAAATAAATTGGATTTTCCTGTGGCGGTGGTCAGATCAGTACAGCCATCTAATTTCATTAGAGAAGGATTACCGACGAGTGAGTTGATTGATTGCCTTTAATTAAATGTCGCACGGTATCGGTGTAGTCACGATGCATTGTATTGTGCGGAATTTGTAAAATAGGAAATGTGATATACAAGGGATTATCCCGAACACAAATTGATTTTTATCCGATTAATTTTGTCACATATAAGTAAAGAAAACAACTTAAGAAAAACCGGAGCTTTAAATGATTGGACGGTTGTGAAAAGCTTCACGCCACACAGCGATGTTTTAATATATATATTTTTAAATTTTTTTACTATATCATTGACATGCTATTGTTCAAGTCATTGTGTATGTGACAGTGAATTGCACTTTATTTCCATAGAAAATCAAATAAATTAAAAAAAAAAGGTTGTTATTTTTCACTTATTTGTGCCTAGTTGTGAAAGGAAATCTGTATACACATCCGTGATTAACCTGGAACATTTTTGCAGTTTAAAACGTTCATGCTATGGGGATTCAACATGTTGAAAAACCAGTCAAAGAATATGGCGGACCCTCTTGCGCATAAAACGTCACCAAGGACACCATGTACATCCGGTTTAAACATCGCCATTTTCGCCATGAAAACCCCTTCTAGCGCCAACATTTTCCTTTCTACAGAAATACCTTAATACAATCGTGAATGCGCATACAGATTTTCAGTTACGAATAGGAACAAGAAAAAGAACGAAATCAAAAATTATTCATGTTTATTTGATTTTCTATGGAAATAAAGCGAAATTCACTGTTACAAACACAATGACTTGGACAGTAAATCTAGATTGTTTGGTAAGTTTAAGAAATAACTGTTTGTCGTTTCGCCACGCCTGTGTGATATATTCTTTCTCATATGTGTAATTCGACGATATACTATGAAACGAAGTGATATATTCTTCCGCATGGGAATTCCGCCCGCATATTATTTGACGACACACAACGATTAGACTATTTCTATTAAACTAGCTAAATAGACACAATTTGAATCAGGAATATCAGTCAATTTTTAAATACTTTTTATACAAATGATTGCTAGTTCAAAAATAATTCATTTACCGTGAGTAACATTGTCTACATTGACAAGATATGAAGACGGAACCAGGAATTTGAAAAGGAAGAGTATAAGACAATACCTCTATAAAAGTGCATTCGAACCTGTCTTAAAGGCCATCTCTATATAAGGACCGCCTGCTTTTCAAGGCCAGAAAGATATCCCGATTGCTATTTATTCATCTTATTTGAACCTGAATATAAGGGCACCTGTCTATAAAGATCACTTTTACAGGTTCCCTAAGGTGGTTTTTATAGACTAGTTTGACTGTATTGCGCTGACAGCTAAGGGGTCCGGGATCATTCTAGGGAAATCTTCACTCTGTTTGTTTCTCTCTCTCTATGATTCTCTCTCATTTTAAAAAAAAAAAACTGAGCCAACTCCGGCCAGTAATACTATGATTAATGCTACTGAAAATTTTCACTAATTCCAGAAAGAACCTCATCTTATTTTCTTGTTACTTCGTAGAAACAAGGACAATAAGTGAAATTAAAAAGATCAGTTTTACTGCCTAACAAGATTATCTAACAAGGCGATAATCGAATCGCCTTCAGGTGATACCGGAATTAACGACCTCATCTGTCCGCAATTAACACACATTCATTAAGCGTTGTAAGCGAATTCTTTAAATAGTTTTAATGTGATACGTTTCTGACGTCACTGCACACATCATTGGAAAACGAGTTGATTGATGTAGCTGCCAGCGAACTTGAAAAATAAATTTATCAATATCACAGTACATGTTGTATGTATTTTATTTCGATTTTAACACATGTTATTTTGCATCAGTACATAGTCGTTAACAACTATTATGTGACCGAAATGCTAGTTTTTGGATCTGAAATATCATTATTTAGTCCAATCTTGTTCGCTTAGTTTCAATCACTTTCAGATGTAAGCTTACTCTGTAGAAAACATTGAAGGCGTATTTGATTTCAAACTATACTTCATGCGCTTTTTAGAATGAAGAGAGAGATAGAGAGAGAGAAAGAGAAAGAGAGCATCGATTTTGTAGGTTACTCTTTTTTCAAACTATACTAGGGTGTTTTAGAGTACATAGAGACAAAAGGTATCGGGTTACAGTCTTATTCGAAAGAGTTTTATATTATTAAGATTTTTACATTTCTGGTGTGAGCAGGAGATATAACCACGCCCGGACAACATTATACTTTAGAAGGCCTGATGAACATTTTCTCTGAAAATGTCCAAGTTCCGAGCACTAACCTGGTCTTCGAAAGTCATAACCGCCATACACTATCATCAATACTGGGTATACAGCGTCTTAACAATTAAAAACCGCAAAGTACTTATAAGAACATTGCCACCACGAAGGGAACATTTGAAAAGGCTTGCTGAAGATCGGTAGGTTTCTCGGCCTCTTCATTTCCTCCAACCCCCCCCCCCCCCGAACTTATCCTTTCCTTGATATAGTAAAGAATTTGGTATGTTAAGCACAATTACCCCGTCACAAGGACATTTATAAAAATAAACTAACTCACCATTTCATAGCTTCTCATGCAAATAATGAGCCAACAGAATTCTTAAATATTCGTTTTCTAAATGTCTTGTTTTATTAAGTTGAATATTTTAATTTCGTACCAGAATTCAATTACATTAAGGGAAGCGGAATAATTATCTTTTTCACAGGAAGAAATTCATTTAGTAATTTAGAATCATTTCTACATGACAGGTTGTAGGTATTTCCTTTACAAAATCTAATTTACTTTAAATTCAATCAGAGTATGCGATAATTAGTTTCAAATTACAGTACAGACCTGTCGAAAGTTTTACACTGATATGACAAAAAGGCGTCTAAGCTCGGCTGTCGATTGGTCGAGATATGGATAGCAAGTGACCCAAAAGTTGTGAAGAAATGCATAAATGTAGCATTTGAGGAGATATAGACATTCAGGGGCCGAAATGAGCTGCCGATTCGGCACTAAGTCGTTAGCTTAGTGTTAAATTTTTGACTGGTCTGTGTTGTAGAATTATTTACGTAATTTTGAAAAAACATATTCAGTACAAAAACCCTGACCAATTCTTCTACTAAGTGTAAAAATAATTTAAACCAGATTTGAAAACCAAACTGAAATGGCCCGAACATTCTTCAAACAAAATTTACAAAATTTTAAAAATAAGTGCAAAAAAGTCTTGTTTATAAGTACAGCACAGGCCTGTCGGAAGTATAACATTAAGCTAACGATGATAAATAGTCATCTTATCTCAGTTTTATATATATCAACAGCTTTTTGACAGCTATATCAATGTCGTTCACTAGCTATCAATATTAAGCCATTCGGCAGCTATCCGTCGACTTCTTTTTGTTAGCTCAGTGTTAAACTTTCGACAGGACAGTACTGTTATTACAAAACCAAAACAATCTTAACTAAATGCCAAATGCTGGAAGATTTAAATTGTTATTCTTGAGTTAGATTCAAACCTTATGAAAAAATTAAACATCAAGACTAACAAAAACACTGACCAATCTCGTACTAATTATAACATGGAAAACAAACTTAATTTGAATGTCAAATCCTGAAATTGTTAGACGTTATTTGAAGTCAAAGCATTTCTGAAAAAAAACCAAACCAGAAATTGTTTACATCCTTACTAATACAACTACGATAATTCTAGATTAAATAAGATTACAAAGACACCTCAGTTGCTGCTTGCAAATAAATTGTTGACGCGGGGGTATTGCAAGCCTATTCTTTTCAAGACCCTCGAAAAGTTTTATGGCCGTCATCACAGTATTGTTAAAAAGATTGATGTCTCTGTGTCAAGGATTGCCCTGGATATATTTGACGTCACGTAGTTCCATGTTTCTTTCACACAATTTTGATTACACACGTGGGGTGTAGCTAACTAAACAGGTGGCGCTTACCCTTCTGGAGCACCCGGCCTCACTTCCCTGGTGGAAGTTCTCGTGTCAAACCTAATTAACTTGTTAGTTCAAAAGTTTTTACTTTGCTTCTTGATTGTGATTTTGACATGGATTAGTATGTTTGTTTTTGATTATAAAAGTGCTCACTTCGTGTTTTTCAGTCAGTGTGCAGGGAAATACGCTATTAAAATTGAAGGTTGTAAAAGTTATTATATATATATATATATAAACAAATGAAAATAATAAAAGGAAAGGAACACAAGTATAGCACCAGACTTTGCACAAGTGTACAACTTTAAATCATGTCGTAGGTGCGCAAGGCTAGTGGTTTTGATGCTGATCTCCGAAAAAAATTGAAAATTGGTGGATGTTTTAGCATTTTAATAGACTTATTAAAAGTTAAAAATGGTATTTTGAAGTTTCGGTGTGTACCCCTCAAACCTTCTCCCCATCATACAGATCTGAACACCATCAAATTCGAGATGCTGTTAAAACCTCAAGAAGAAAAATATCCCAAAACTGTCCGACACGTTATATATGCCTAGCAACAAGAATCTCCTTAACATGGCAATTTGCTTGTATATGACCTCCTGTAGATTTTATCGAAAGTAAGTGAATTGGATTTCTATAGAATAACGAAGTTGCTATATAAGGTGAATTAAATTTCGTATACAATAATGTAGTATTAATAATGAGATGATGACAATCAATAAATAGTAATTACAACAGTTATACTTGTTTTTTATATTACAGTAAGTGCATTGGGTTAATATCCGAGATTCTATTCCGAAGATGCAGCTTATAAAATGAGATCTTTCTAGCTTTAGTGTTGATATTAATAATGTAGAATTCCGTCATTTTAGGACTCTTCAAGCCATTTAAGTCTATGTACAATTTCGGACAAATATTTTTACACAAATGTTTAAAATGGCACGATTTCATACATTTATGGTTGCTTATTTTATTTTATTTTTATTTTTTACTTTTTTTTCAGTCAAAATTTTAGTGTATGTCCTTCCCGAGAATTAAACAAAGTTACATTTGAATGGTTAGAAGTTTGCAGTTATTATTTATTTGTTTGTTTACTTATAAAGTACTACGCACATGTATTTGCATTTAGTGAATTTCAAATCAAAACCATTTTTTCTCATCCCTAACGTTCGAATCCAACTAGGCTTGATCTCAAGGTCCATGATCTTCTCGGTTGCTCCTTGCAGAAGTGACCTGCTCTATTTAATAGAAGTAATCTTGACCGGGGGTTAAACACTTTACTCCACTATGTTATTTTAAAATATTTTAAATTGGTACATAAGCTTCATATACATGTCATTAGCTAACATTGACAGCTTTGTGGATTTGAGCAATGCAAAACAAATTGTCTTGTCAAAAAACAAACAACGCAGTCCAGACTGGGTTCGAAACAACACACGAGACACATATAAATCATACTTGACAACATCTTTACATAACATTACGCCGTATATAGTCTAAGCACCTCGAAGTACAAAGGGAGATAACTGTAACTGTTTAAATCTACATCAGCAGCATTGATATTGAACTCCTTACACCAACATCTTAAGTCAATCTAATAAAGCATCTGTCTCTCTCTCTCTCTCTCTCTCTCTCTGTGTGTGTGTGTGTGTTTCTTGACGAAAAAGAATTCATAACACCAATTGTCTCGTGTATATATATGACCTCTGTCTCTTTTGTCTGCTATTCAGTTTCTAAACATTGTAAAAACAGTAAAACAAAATCTAAAATGCCATTTTCTATCTTGTTTTTTTAAAGACATTGAATCAATATGTACTAGATATAAAAAAAACTAATAAAATTGTAATAATGTCATTATATTGACTATCTTACTATTTTAGTCTGATGTCACGAATCAGAGTATCGAAATACGACATCACGTGTTGATCGATTTAACATACAGACCTGTCGGAAGTTTAACACTTAGCTAACGATTCAGTGCCTTATCAAATCGGTAACTCATGTCTGCCCCCGTTAACTATACAACGTCAGCTTTTTGCAATTGCAGCTGCTATTTTTCCTATCACTAGCTAACCATATTTCGGCAGTCGAGTTTCGTCTCCTTTTCGTTAGCTCATTGTTAAACTTTCGACGGGTCTGTACCGTATCAGCATACTGATACATTACGTGTCCAGGAAGCCGCTAAAACAGATCAATTTTCTTGTTTCTAGGCAATATAACACCTTCTTGTTAAAGTTCACACTAGAATAAATTTGGATTGAAATTCAATATTTAATAATAGACACAGCAACCGCCAACATTGTATGGAACCTACAATCGCCTTGATGTATGCTGTCAACATGAACACAGTACAGACCTGTCTAAAGTTTAACACTCAGCTCACAAATTAATACTAATATCGGCAGCTCGTCTTGGTACCCTCCTTAGCGATATTTCGACAGCTGTCTTCTATTTCTCGGCAGAATTTTAATCACTAGGTATCTCGACCACTCGGTAATCAAGCTTCGACTCCTATTCGCTAGCTCAGTGTTAAACTTTCGACAAGTCTGCACTGTATTTAATTCCAAAGATTATGGATTTCATTTAATACGAACTGATTATAATTGTTGGATAAAACGCGATGTCTCGACGATAGCGGATTTTAACAAGTGATATACTGTTATTATTTCAGCATCTAGGCGTAAACCATACAAGTTGTCACTAAATTGATTGACTGTATTTAGACAAGCAACAAAAATCTATTTTCTTTGCAAACAATCAATGAGATAATGTTTGAAAAGCATTTAACATTTACATTGCGCATACTGTCAACATATTTATTTTAGCAGTGGTCTAATTTTAGCGAGTTTCGCGATTATAAAGTACAGTTAATGTAAATTAATCGTTACATTAGATATGATCACAGTGCACAAGCGGAACCTCGAGGTTTACGCTAATTCAAATCATGTGAATGTATGCTAATTATGAAATAGCGCTAAAATTCATACATGCTAAAATTTGTACACTCTAAAATAAATAAATTTACATTATATTCCAGTTTTTTTTTATCCATGAAAGAAAGGTTTGTTTAAGGCATGTATTGTTTATATAAATATATTCTTAAACATCTCGATATTTGTATTGTTAGCATTTTGTATAGATCAAAGCTTTTTTGCTCAGTGGTATTATGTACCTCGTCAGATCGACAATCTAACCTAAATTGGGGAGCATCGGCGTCCCAGTTGTCTAAAGTCCGCACTTACTTATCACAATTCCTTTAACCGTCTAGGTTTGAAACCCACTGGGCCAGATCCTAGAGTTAGAAAGCTTGTCATTTCGCATGTCGAAGGTCATTGGTTATCTCCGGACATTCAAATTTCCCCCTACATCCCTTAACTGACCGCGCCCCTTATAGGTGAAACATTCTTGACTTGGGGGTAAATTTCAATTGCTCCACTCTATATCTAAAATCTATAACACATGAATCATAAATCTATGACCTTTATCAATTTGTCGGATGTTTTCAGATGAAGTTCTTAAGTCTAGATGAGCTTGAATACATTAGACAATACTCTAAAGCAAGTTTCGTCGGCTATTATATATAACTATAGTTCAGACCTGTCGAAGGTTTAACACTGAGCTTACGAAAAGAAGCCGAAGCTTGGTTGCCGGGAGACCGAGAAATGGATAGCTCGTGACCAAAAAGCTATCGAGAGATAGATAGCAGCCGATGAAACCTTTCAAAATAAAACTGACAAGGGGGCGAGATGTGCTAATAATTTTTAAGATAGTGCTAAACTTTCGACAAGCCTGTACTTATTTGAACAGAGCATTAACGTTGTGTAATTTAGAATGACAATTCAGCAATAAAACCCGGAAAATGGACATTTGTCAAGTTCAAATGACCATCTGAAAATAGGCAATACCATTAATCACAGAGAGAGCACATTAGGCATTTAATACATTAACCTATAATGTGCCTTTGGAACACAAAGTTATTGAACTGGGTAAGGTTGTATGTATGAACAAGAGAGAGAGAGAGAGAGAGAGAGAGAGGTGCTCCAGTCGTTGATTTTGGAAAAAAATATTAGCTCCATCACAAGCATAGTGGAAACTACACAACAATGTGTGGACAAATCTCGTGCCAACTGACTGTAGTTGAAATGTCTAAAAACGCTATTTACAATAAAGTACTAGTATAGGGTTAGTTAAGATGGGGACATTTTATTAATATTGTTGCTACAAAAATGGTTTTTTTTATTTTATTTTTTTTTTTATTTTTTTTTTTAAAATACTGTTTTTCACACAATTATGATGTTTAAAATTGCATTTTACTGATTATTAGGGGAAATACAATCTTAATTATGCATTGTTTCATTGTTTATCTGTCATATCAGTCGTTACATATATATTTCACATGAATGCAAAGTATTGGTATCAGTGTCATCACCAGT
Source organism: Anadara kagoshimensis (assembly GCA_021292105.1). Taxonomy (NCBI): domain Eukaryota; kingdom Metazoa; phylum Mollusca; class Bivalvia; order Arcoida; family Arcidae; genus Anadara; species Anadara kagoshimensis. The sequence continues at coordinate 19,262,096 of CM037871.1, read as the reverse complement.
AGCACAGAAACAAGAAGATATATGTTCACTATTGATTTCAGCTTTAAACATAAAACGTTTTCAGACGATTTAATGACATAACGTCTCTTTTTATAATCTCTCTTGCTATATATAACTATCCAGTTTGCTTGTGGTACACTTACTTGTGACATTGTCAGCGGGACACGGCATGCCTTCTCTACTGGCTTGAGTTTTGTCATACACATGTTATTGGTAGCAGGACGAGGCACTCCTATTTGCGTGTGTTCCGTCTTACTTGTGATATTGTCAGCGGGGCACGGCATGCCTTCTCTACTGGCTTGCGTTCTGCCATACACATGGTATTGATGGTGGGACAAGGCCCGCCCACTTACTTGCGTTTTGTCTTACTCGTGATATTGTCAGCGGGAAATATCATGTCTTCCCAGTCTTGCCAGCCTCCTTCCTTAATAGTGGTAGCGGTACTTGCGTTTTGTCTTACTCGTGATATTGTCAGCGGGAAATATCATGTCTTCCCCAGTCTTGCCAACCTCCTCCTTTATAGTGATAGCGGTACACGACATACGTGCACCCTTAAGCTACCATTTATGGAATACCAAATAAATGTCTTTAATAAAAACCATCTTGGTCGTTTTTGCTCTAAGCAGACCTATTTAGTTCGCAACCAGTGAAACAGAAGTCTTGTCAATAACAACGAAATGCGTAATTACTTTTTTACAAGTGTATCGTGAATTGAATCTCTACTGCTACTCTACGTGTTGCCAGTTGCTTTTCACGAGAACGCTATAATGTACACTTTAATCAAGCAATACTGACCTGTTCACTTGACCTTTTCCTACAAATTTTCCAATAGCACAATCCACACAGTACATTTGTCGTGAAATGATTCAAAGTTAATGCATAAACAACGCATGTTTCTCAAGATGTGGGCAATACTCGTACTTCTTAATCAAAAATGAACCAAACCGTAATGACTATTTAAATCAAAGGTCAAGCGTACAGGTCAATTTTGTTTTCCTATATGGTTATGTCTATAACCTTGCAACGAATATTGGTGTTAATGTGGTTGTATCAAAAGTTCAGAAACGAAAAAGCGAAAAAGGGTACAACCAATAAAAAATAAAAAATAAAAATAAAAAATAAAAAAACGGTCCAAATCACTATGTCAAAAACTCCCCAAAACAGGCAAATTATGACTATTAAACATGCGGCCTGCCATTAGGGAAGCATCTCCTGTTGAGCTATCTTACGCATAAAATTTAAATGGAGAATGAAAATAACATAGAACTCACAGAGGTCAAATATATCCAGCGTAGTTTTGGATATCCAATATTCTACCCTGGATATATGTTACAACTGCGAGACATCATTTATGTACTTATCAACAATATTGTGATGATGATGAACATAATCCATAATTGAATAAATATGTATTATTTATATAATTAATTAACGTAAGTGTCCCATGGGTCTTAAATCAGTCACCTGAAGAAATCAGAAATGTAATAAAATAATCTCCATATGGCTTGTTTAGTATGTTTGTTGTGTGCGTGTGTTAGGAGATTGTGGTTAATGTGGAGTGACTAACATCCCAGCAACGCTACCTTCGAAGCATACACTCGCCCAAGTGTTTTAGAGAAGGATAAAGACTTTGACAATAAAAAATAGATGTTTGGCATCAGCCACCTCGTGTTTAACAAATGCAAGAACGAAATACATTACAGTTTTTGTTAGTGAAATTGCAACACATATTGGGTCACTGATGAAAATCCATTTGATTACTGTGCGGCTTATACTTCGTGGTATCAGTTTCAATATATTGGAAATGTTTTAAATACAAATATCAAATGGCATAACCAACTGAGTCATTCCAAAAGCATTTTGGTAAATTAAGGGTGTGGTCGCACTTGAGGTTAGAAACGTACAACCTTGACGCAGAAGAGTAATACAAATCGAATCAACATTAAATAAAATAAGATTTCACTTTATCAAACAAGAAGGAATATAAGAGTATAAACGTATCGATTTTTCCGAAAGTGTAATTTTGGAATATTTTTAAATCCCAGTACTACATTGTTTTGAAATACAGCAACATTTCTGTACTTTCTTAAAAAATTATATGACAGTAAACGTTATTTTGCAAATTGTGTATCATTATCTTCGTTTGTCGGATAGATTGTACACTTCACAACTACTTTGACCACTACAGAACTTGATGCATTCGGACAAAATTGCACCCCAACATTTTGCCTTTGTCCGAATTCGCCATATAATCGGTCATGTCCTTTCAGCAAGAAAACCTTTTTCAATAAATTAACATTCCGGTTCAGTGAAGGATGGACAAGTTTAGAAGGAGTATCATAGCCATTTCAATAGCTTTTTGACTAATTGATTGTTGGTGCAAAGAAGCAAAATTTTAGCAGGATTGCGACAGTCCTTTCAATAACCAAAATTGTGACTAATGAAAATATTTCATAATGGTATAAGATTATTCAAATCGACCATAACTGTCCATGTTTAAAAAAAGCAAATAAAAACTTTGAAAACTGGTTAATAAAGTTAAACAGGTGAACCTTCACCCGGGATGTGAGACTGGCTGATCCGGAAGGGTAAGCACCTCCTGTTTAGCTAGCTACAACGCAATTTACATTGCATTTTGATAGAACTGTTTAGTTTCAGAATTATGCAGTTATATGAGCAGCTTAACCTTTCATTAAACTGCTTTATCAATATTAAAAAGAAATCGGATTATTTACCAATAGCTTCATATGACATGTAACCTTTAAAACTTAATGATAATGATACAGAATTTACATATATCACGCAACCCAGAGTTATAAAACAGGAAAACATACACTAGATGACTTCAAAATAAAATATAAAATAAAAAAATTATAATACAGTCAAACTTGTCTATAAGGACCACCCAAGGGAAACAGTAAAAGTGGCCTTTATGGACAGGTGGCCTTTATATACAGGTTCAAATAATATGAATAAGGAACAATTGCGATACAATTCTACTGGCCTTTATAAGCAGGTGGCCCTTATATAGAGGTGGTCTTTAAAAAGGTTGGATTATACCACAAAACAGTTTGATTTCAGTAGACGATGAGCATGTTATTGCTTGAATTATAAATTCATATATAAAGACATGTAAGGAGAGTCAGTCGGCGAATTTTTTGGCAAAATATCGCTTTATTTCTTTATATTTTAGACTATTTAGTGGGATAGTTGGGACTCTCGACAATTGTACTATAACCACACCATTGAAAATTTACTCCAATGCCCAAAACAGTCGGGGAATTTGTAACCAGTGGTCCCGACATAAGTCTGTCCATTTATTTGTATTGTGTCTTGTTCTGGTTGCGTTGGTTGTTGCCAAGTAGGCGTTTTCATCAGTTTTGTTTCTTCTATTACGATTTATTATATAATCTACTCAATAATCCATGTAATACAGTCATACAATAAAAATCGTATTGAATGAGTATGACGTCATAAAAGCATAGAGTCATTCCAGAGTGACGTCACATAATTGACCTAGTTCACAATTGTTTGTTTCATTTCACACTGTTTGTTGTTTCTAATTTAAGCTGAAACTTTTCTTCTAAAAAGAAGATACATTGTATTTAAATTGAAAATGTTTGTTTTGTTTCTGTATCTTGGGGACAGACTATTGTTTACTTTTAATATTTCAGTAGGATTACTTTTGGCGCATGTACACAGTTACGTGAACTTGTCGAACAACTTGTGTTTCAGTCAATCAGCAGTTTTCTTATAATGAGAAGACAAGTTTTAAATCTACGTAAACCCGTTTTTATGGGATTATATAATAAATAGAATCTTGCATTCGTGTTTATGCAATATTGAATTTATTAAACTCGTTAAATAATGTTTTATGCAACTCGCCAAGGCTCGTTGCATAAAAAATTATTCAACTCGTTTAATAAATTCAATATTACATAAACACTCATGCAAGATCCTCTATTTATCAATAGTATTCAATAAGAGATGGTCATAAATACCAGACACCTTGTTGATGCGTGGAGTAAAACGTATCAGCACATCAATCATTGCTGGCCAAATTCGTAATCTGTGCCAGATAAAACGAAAACGGCTAAAGTCATTTCAATAACATTTTTGATAATAAATCAAGTTATAGTGCAATAAAAAACCTAACATATCACCACGACTCTCGGGTTTTGTTCTGAGTCCCTAACAAGACAGAACACCTTTGAATTCCAGTATCGATTTGCCTCCCAATAATTCACAAAATATTCACTCTACGTCGGTAAACCATATTCATTATTACTTAAACCCCGTTTTCAGATATTGATAGCCATATTGTAAAAATACAATTTTTCTAGAGGCATCAGTTATTAAGTAGTACAATGACTATGTCATTCTCTGCTCAAAATTTTATTTTATTAAGTATATGTATGAACGCTTTGTTAACATTTCAGTTTTACTTGAAACTGAAAATCTTCTATTTCCAGGATTCTCGTCTTTTAATCCTTAAAAAGAAAGATTGATTGATAACTGGTAATGTGGATGGCGTTACGACTTCCTTGGCCGAATTATAATGATATGGACAACAATCAACCTTTAGTATGTGGCCAGGTGTCCAATTTTTACAGGGTATGCATTCTTTATGAAAAAAGATTAAGAGCATTTAAGCCACTTCCTATTTGAATGTTGCCACTAGAAAAAAAAGTAAAATTTTGTAAATCTGAAAAAACGAGGTTTTAGTAATATTGATAGTTTTTTTGCGTCACAACATATAGCAAAAAAAATATGTCTTTACTTATCGTAGTTATGGTTCTTGATTAATTGATTGCTTAATAAAGTTTAGGTATGTTAACTGGACATGTTGCACGGGTAATCTATGAGTAGTTATTCGGTGTATTATTTTACCTATATCTCTATATAACGTACAACCTTTAACAATAATGGTTTATGTCACAAGATTTACATATATCAGTTAGCTGAGTTATAGAGAACATGTAAAGCTTACACAACAGATTCAAATCGATTGAAAGTTCCCTTTGTCTTTTATAGTATCGATGGAACAATTATTTACTATCTTTAGAGCTCTTTGTTGTCGCCCTACAATAGTTTTCTTGGAAATATTGACATTCAAACATCTTTTGACCTTTTTAGTTTTTTATTTATTATTTTATTTACTTATGATAGAATATAGGATTATTCTTATTTACACCCTGGAAACGAAGTTTAGGGATATATAGAAATCACCCTGCCCATCTGTCTGTCTGTCCAGGCCGTTCCAATATTGTGCCTATTCAATATCTCCCAAGTCTAGATCTATGGATGGATATTTTGATCAAACTTGGAAGAAATGTAATAGGATGAACTTCATACCAAATTTAGGTGTATAAGTGAAGGCCACAAGATCAAATCTTGGAAACAATCGAATCTCGAAAATGTATGAATAGGAGTTATTTATTTCTTTAGAGATAGCTCTATTTAATGTAAAAAGAAAGTTTATACTATATACATCTGTTTCTCAATTTGTTTTAAAAATGTTTTACAAGTATTGAAAGTAATAATATGATATAAAGAAGCTATAACTGAAATAGGATGCCATTTCAAAAAGCGTTACCCAAAAGATCCCCAACTAGGAAATCTCCAACGATATGCATGATCAACAGGAACAGCCAATGACACGTCTAGTAGTCATCTACTCTGCTAAAAGACTACTGTTGTGAAGTTTTATAAAGATCTGCTATTTTTTTTTTTCGAGAAAAGTGGCGGACAAATTGTTTGTGGAAGAAATAGAGTAAACACTATATATCTCCCTACGTTCACTTCGATTGGTTTTAAACAAATTAGAAACGGAATTGTCAAATGTCCAAATTAGCGCAAATGTTTGCACAAACCGTTAATACGCATATGAGATATGTATATACCTTGTTCATAACTGTTGATTAATAGCAAGTCGACTTACAGTCGTAAATATTACACAATCAATTTTATGACGTAAAGGCTCACCTATAATCGTTAAATAATTTTGCGAAAGTTATCAAGCTGGTCTTTAATTAGACACTAATTAAATAGTCTGAGTGTTTTTTGTGTTATTCATATCTCAATTTGTGTTATTATATCTCAATAACTTGTATTTAGCGGTGTTTGATGTGGGAATTCCAAGTTGTTTGTACAAATAAATCTGGGTTGGTTTGGGTTTTTTTTTTGTTTGTTTGTTTTTTGTTTTTTTTTTTTTTTTGTTTTTTTTTTTGTATTTTAGCTACAGTACAGACCAGTTGAAACTTTTACACTAAGCAAACGGACAAACGAAACGGAGTCTAAGCTACACTGCAAAGTGGCTGAAGTATGACTGCAAGGAGGTGGATAGCAACTACCGAGAAAGCTAACGAAGGACTTAGATAAACGGTTGACTCGGCACTACTGTAAATTTCATATAACAGTTTTGATTTTACAGCACAAGACGGTCGTTTCGAAAATCAATTCCTCACCAGTAGAGCTTGAACCATAATTATGACACCAAAACTTTTTTCAAGATGTTGAAAAGAAACTCAAAGGTACCAAATTTAGCTAAGAAAATACTTTGCATTAGGGAGTATATACCTTAGTTTTTGAGAATCAACTTTTATTCGCGAATATTTACTTTTGCGATTCTTTTGCTAAAACCATTTCGCGACTTTTAACTTTAGAGATAGGGGCTTCATCTGAATATTTGGTATAAATAAAACTATTTTCGGAAACAAGTTCGCGACAAGTAACTTTTGCGATTATTTCGAGCTCGCGAAACACGCGAAAATTAATCGCACACGATGGTTGGTTGGTTGGTTGAATGTTGCTTAACGTCGCATCAGCAATTTTTCAGCTATTCGCGACGAGAACTATTTTATTAATCTCTATGGATTAATCTATGAACAATTTTTGTGTATGCGTGTGAAGTGCGAGTGTGTTGTATGGTCTACCTTGTACTAGCGCGCACTCAGGGCGACTTTAACGTGCTAGGTCACAGAGTCAGCAGCCGCAGACAAGCGTACCACTCCCCCAGTCCATTATACTGATACCAGGTGAATCAGTAAAGGCCAACGGTAAGGAAAATTCACTTTCCCACATGTGGTCCAAGCGGGACTCGAACTCACAGCGGTGAGAGACCCTGGATTTGAAGACTGACGTCTTACCCATTAGGCCACCGCGCCCTCCAATCGCACACGAATATGAGTTGGTTTACAGTAATTCATTAGCTTAATGTTAAACTTTTAACAGGTTTGTACTGTTGTTATTAAGTTGTGATTTATCTACTTATTTAGCAATAAGCAAGAGTTTCGTTCACAACTGTTTATTTCACCAACTATTTGTCCACATATTTAAGAATTAAAATATAACCAAAACGGTTTTAAAACTCTACGCTGTATCTTATGTACTGTTATTTTTGTCGCAGCAGCATGTCAAAAAGTGCACTTCTAAATTAAGAAAATGATGTATTTTGTCACCGTTACAACAGATTGAAAATCTTTAAAGTGTTAGAAAGTGTACCAATTATCTTTTACTCAGGGGAATCTGGCAATCAATAAAATGGAATGGGAAAAGAACTTAACATACAATTACAATGAATTGTCAGTACGTGAGCGCTTTCTAAATCAACCTGATACGTTTGAAATCATTAATAGATGACACGTGCTTGTTTTACTAAACCTTAGCAGATCCCAGTCAAATTGTAACACATTATTGCATATAATTTAGTTTGTCCAGTAAATTATGCCATGGCTTGACCTTTGACCTCAGATTCATATTGCAAAATGAAACACTACAACAATTTAGTAATTCAAATCTGCCTTAATTTTTTCAACCAAAGGAAGAAAAATATTCCAATAATATTTAGTAGAATTTTTTTAGTCTAAATTCATAGACTGTCTTGCATCTGCAATCATTCTTTGTCGTGCATCTTAGAAAAAATCATTTTATAGGATGGATCAATTTGTGGTTTGATTTCAACATATTTTTTATTTGCCAGTCAAAGTTACAATTGAAATATGCATTCTTTATGTTTATCAATACATTGTTATATAGACACAGGTGTCATGTGCTACTTTTGAATTTTTATATAAATAATGCATTCAAAAAACACATGACAAATGCTATCTTTGAATGCATTATTTTTGAAATGTGCTACTAAGTTTTATAAAAAAAAGTGCATTCAAAAGTAACACATGACAAGTATTACTTATAAGTGCATTATTTTATAAAAAAATCGAAAGTAGTATATGGCACAGGGTTCCGGAATAAATGTCTTAGCGTTGTCTCTCTTGGTTACTGGTTTTTAATTCTTGGTTGGTGGTTTGCACTTAAGGTAATTTTAGGATAATATGTACATTTTCCTTGCCATGTGAATTCGTATGTTAGGAATCCACAAAAAAAAAAAAAATAAAAAAAAATAAGACAACATTAAAACTAATGATTCCATAGTATTCATGTACGGAAACCGCAACAGGAGTCCGATAATCATAATGAAACATCACAAACTCAATAAGCTGTTATATTGGATTTAGTAATCTAAGTTAAGTTATCCCTTAAGCATACTTAAATAAACAGTATTGTAGTAAAATGGATTTTAATGATGTATACAACTATTCAATGGGACCAGTGAGGATATATACATCATACTTCGAAATGAAACCCTACTTAGGTGCTGGTGATAAAACCACAAGGTTTGATATGTCAAAACATAATACTAATGTTGAAGTGTATTGAGGCCTTCAATTGTTTTTATATCTCAAGGGTGTTAGAAAAGTTAATGTATATATTTTTATGTGTAATTATTTTTTTTTATTTTACATTTCATTGTTCTCGTGTTTAAGTTTTATTTTGCATTTATTTTTTCTTAAAAGTTCATACCGACCCAGTCAAGATTATTTCACTTATATTTGGACTTCACCAACACCAACATCTTTTCATAACTGACAGCAAAAAATAAAAAGCCAAGCAATACCAACAAAGGAAGCAAAACAATCATAATTATGAGTAGAACACATTTAAAGGAATATAAATTCATTCTCATTCTAACTTGTACCTAGTACTGTTTTGTGAGAGTGTAAATTTGTCGTTTAAATTAAATAATTTATTTGTCAGTCAAATTTACAACTGAAAGAACATTACATAATATAATTAAATTATAATAAAGACTGGTTGGTTATACAATACAGAGATGATAATAAAGATATAATTATATAGACAAAAGAATGCCGTAGTGTCTAAGTATTGCTAGTATTCTGTTTTCTGTGGTTCGTAATTTGTATTCGTTTTCTGTTTTTCAGTACATCTAATCAACCGCAATCTAAAGAGGAATTACTTTACTTAAAAACGTGATGGGATTGCATAACCGCTGAAAACAATTTTGTATATTAACATCTGTTTTAATAACTTTTGTGGATTATGGTTTCTGTTTCATGTTTATTATATATTATATCGGTGAATGTTACTTCGTAGTTCAGGATATACACGAAAACAGTCAATTTGAACTCTGCAAAAATTAATGATGTCACAATATGCATGGACAGAAACTGCAACATAAATCCAATAATGAAACATCACAAACTCAATATTAGATTTAGTAATCTAAGTTTAGTTATCCCTTAAGCATACTTAAATGAACAGTATTGTAGTAAAATGGATTTTAATGATGTATACAACTATTCAATGGGACCTGTGAGGATATATACATCATGCTTCGAAATGAGATCCTACTTATGTGCTGGTGCTAAAACCACAAGGTTTAATATGTCAAAACATAATACTAATGTTGAAGTGTATTGTCAATTGTTTTTATATCTCAAGGGTGTTAGAAAAGTTAATGTATATATTTGTATGTGTAATTATTATTTTTATTTTACATTTCATTGTTCTCGTGTTTAAGTTTTATTTTGCATTTGATAGTTCTTAAATATTAATACCGTCCCAGTCAAGAATATTTCACTTGTATTTGGACTTCATCAACGCCAACATCTTTTCATAACTGACAGCAAAAAAAAAGGCCAGGCAATACCAACAAGGGAAGCAAAACAATCATAATATGAGTAGAACACATTTAAAGGAATATAAATTCATTCGCATTCTAACTTGTACCTAGTACTGTTTTGTGAGATCGTAAATTTGTCGTTGCAATTAAACAATTTATCTGTCAATCAAATTTACAACTGAAAGAACATTACATAATATAATTAAATTATAATAAATAATGGTTGGTTATACAATACAGAGATGATAATAAAGATATAATTATATAGACAAAAGAATGCCGTAGTGTCTAAGTACTGATAGTATTCTGTTTTCTGTGGTTCGTAATATGTATTCGTTTTCTGTTTTTCAGTACATCTAATCAACCACAATCTAAAGAGGAACTACTTTACTTAAAAACATGATGGGATTGCATAACCGCTGAAAACAATTTTGTATATTAACATCTGTTTTAATAACTTTTGTGGATTATGGTTTCTGTTTCATGTTTATTATATATCATATCAGTGAAAGTTAATTCGTAGTTCAGGATATACACGAAAACAAAGTCAATTTGGACTCTGCAAAAATTAATGATATCACAATATGCATGGACAGAAACTGCAACAGGAGTCGGATAACCATAATGAAACATACTCAATAAGCTGTTATATTGGATTTAGTAATCTAAGTTAAGTTATCCCTTAAGCATACTTAAATAAACAGTATTGTAGTAAAATGGACTTTTAATGATGTATACAACTATACAATGGGACCAGTGAGGATATATACATCATACTTCGAAATGAGATCCTACTTATGTGCTAGTGCTAAAACCACAAGGTTTGATATGTCAAAACATAATACTAATGTTGAAGTGTATTGAGGCCTTCAATTGTTTTTATGTCTCAAGGGTGTTAGAAGAGTTAATGTATTTATTTGTATGTGGATTAATTTTTTTTATTTTACATTTCACTGTTCTCGTGTTTAAGTTTTATATATTTTGCATTTGATTGTTCTTAAATGTTAATACCGTCCCAGTCAAGAATTATTTCACTTGTATTTGGACTTCATCAACACCAACATCTTTTCATAACTGGCAGCAAAAAAAAAAAGCCAAGCAATACCAACAAGGGAAGCAATCAGTATGAAACAGCTGATTATGAAATCACCGCCATTTGGCAATGAACACCGAATCTACATTTATAATAACAATTATATGTACCTAGCTCCACATACTAAATGAACATACCGGTATGTCAATTTAATATACCAAAAACACGCAAATTTTCAAAACCAATGACTGGCATGCATTTGTTTTAATAAAAACATGAAAGATCAAAATGCTTTATACACAAACGAAAATACCTAATTACAACATGTTTAATTGGCAGAGATGTAATGGATATTTGCATTATTTTTAATCCTGTCAACCCATTAGCAAATTGAGTGTTCAAAGACCCATCATTAATTATTAGTAAGACCTAATGAGGAATTGATCAAAATTGAATTTCGTTAATACAAAATAAAGGGTAACGAACTACAAAGTTCACAAAAGTAAACCTTGAAATGTAGTAAAATTTGCCTTAAATGCCACCTCTATAAGGGCCACCTAATTTTATAGGCCAGTAAAATTTTATCCCAATTATTCTTTATTCGTGTCATTTGAACCTGTTTAGTCAAAATTGTTGATCGACAAACGCAATGGGAAACGGTTTATGTCTGTGCCCACACTGTAGTTTAACTCCATTTTAACGCCTTGGATTTTCGGGGTTTTTTTCGCGTTTGCCACCTTCTGATATATTCTTTCGCATATGAACTTTGACCCGTGTATTATTCTACGATATACCACGGGTAAATGCTGATTATTTCAATTCCAACATGACTTAAATCAAAATCATTATTACGTTATGAATTCTTTATACTATTTTACTTTAACTATTTATTTACATAAAGGTTCATTGAAACAATTCGACTGTTGAGATTACCTCCATTAGCCCAAGAGCTAGTGGGGTTTGAAATATGTGTCAATGGCCAAAAGCTTTGAAGGTTGTTTCTGATAGAAAAATGTCTGTAGTTTTCGAATTTGGGCGTCTTGTGAATGAACTCGTTTCCGATTTTTTTTCAGACGCGAGTTTTTACACTAGAATCGCATTTTTCAGCCGGTTTTTCGGTAATTTGATAATTCTGCATTATGGACGCGATATGGCCTTAAAATGTCTTATTACTGATGCGGTTATCAAGAATTATGATCATTGTTGACATTTAAGTTAAAAACTTCTTGATACATTTCAGATTTTTTTTTAAAATAACTATTTTAGGAAAAAAATAGACCAAAAATTTTGCGTTTTTAATATTTTGCCCTCTTTTATGTCTTATAAAAAATAATAAAAGCATTTAAGTGAAATGTTTTACCATATTGTCACAGCCTAATGTGTTTTGCATTCAATAAAGTAGCTGCATATCATTTGGTAGGAAATTGCGGCACCCACAGTGGAAAAACTTTCCCCTACCCCAAAATTGCAAATTTCTCAAAAATCGATCTTTACTACAAATTTTGCTATTAGTTGCCATACTGATTGTTATACCGTGTAAGCTTTAATACTTGGGTGACAACATTGAAGACCTCTAACTAAAAACTTCTTGTTAAGCATTCAATCTCAATTTTGTGGCCAATTTTAAACAACCGAGTTTTGCGTTTTTACTTAATCTTTATTCGTTAAAGTCTTGTAGCGCATTCAAAAAAAGCCTGATTATCAATATACTATTTTATTTAGAATCCCTGATGTGTGTGCTTTATTGTGCAAGTATAATGTGTAACAAAATCGTCACATTAACCCATTACCCACGATTTATTCTTCCCCTACCCCAATATGCTAACGATATGCGAATTCACGGGATATACTGTGTTAGTGCTCTTAGACAGGCTGGTTCAAAATAACTCGTATTCATTCAGAATTATAATTTCATTTATCATCAGTGTCTTCACTATCACTACTGTCGGATTCACGTACATCCTCATCTTCTCCCATGTCATCCTCTGTAAAAGTTGTACTGTCCATCTTCAGTCTTATATCTTTCGGAATCTGTTCACCTTCAAACCAGTGAATCGCATACTTGTTATTTTCTTTTTTCCATCCATTTTCTTGTGGAGTATTTAATGTAGGACAACTGCAATTGGCATGTTTCCAAAAATATGCAACATATTCTGTTCGGAGGATTTTCTGAACAAGAACACTTTTACAAGGAGGTAGTGAACTCGGATCGGCTCCTTTGAGCTTTTCTAATGGGTCAGTTTGATTTGTTGGAGCGTATTTCTCTCTGAAAATGGCAAATCGTGCCTCATTTACTGTTTTAATGTTTTTTTGCCATACATTTCACAGACAAAAGATTCCATTACCTTCATATCTCTTTCATTAACTCTTTGATTTGTTCCAATATTTGAGAAAACGCTTCTGAAAGTTGCACTTTTTTCAACGATATTATAAGGCCTAATTTTACCTTTTCTAAGAAATGCTGCAGTATAATCACATCCAGTGAAAGCATGGATAGCTGGAAGAACTTGGCACATTTCGATCCCAATTTCATTGGACAGTTTTGTTAGATCAATAAATCGCCTAGTATTGGTGCCGTCAGTGCCTGAATCCATCCATATGTTTGCATGTATTTGGTGACAATGATACAATAAAATAACCATTACATCCGTGTCATTTGCTCTAACCACTACGTTAGGAGAATCGGACCTTGAGGCAATGTATTGCACATGTAAGGTGATCCTGGTATCTGCCTCCTCGTGGGTACAGGCAAGATTGGACACTTCACTGCACACTACTGTTGCATCATTTTCGCAATAGAATTGATGGCAGTGGTCCTCTGTTGCATAATATAATGTATGGCCTGCAAGAATGTCAGCATAGTTATCATTCTTCCATTCTTGTAGCAAAAACGATAGTAATGACCTCTTGAAATTAGCAGATTTCAAAGCTGAACGGAAATCATGAGGTCGCTTTTGTTTTGGGCCCATTACTACAATATCTGGTCCACTGCTCTCTCCTCGCATATCTCTTTCAATATCTTTGATGGATGGATGGACATATGTGTCACAAACAAAGTGTATTTCTTTTGCCAGTTTACATAATAGCTTGAGAATGGTTTTGGCTACACCTTCAAAAGTATCTGGTAGGTTTGACAGCAACTGTATAAGGAACATGGCATCAACGACATAAGCATCAATTTGATTTGCAGCTGGAGGATCAGAATGAGCCTTGCTCTCTAACATTTTCATAAGTATTGATTTGTCGGTTTATTCATATTCCCGTCAATTTGTGCAAGAGCTGGCGGCACGGGAGTGAGAGGATATTCAAAAACTTTCTGCAAGTTTATATCTGTTGTCGTTGCCAAAAACAAAAGCCTACCAAATAGATCACGTGAACACTGTAGCTGTATGATTTTCTTTGCTTTCACCTCAACCCGAACCTTAAGTGCCAAAGATGCAAAAGTGCGCAATTTGTTTCTTGTAATAGGTTTTTCAAATCTAGAGGGATCTGCAAAACAGCCATTTCTAAAGTCGTGAAAAGATTGCTCGCCATATTTTACACAACTAAGTATCTCATTTTTCACATCATCTTTGACTCTGTTACCAGTTGATATGCACAGGAGATCCTCATTTCTTATCTCTGTATCAAACGGATTCTTAGTTGCTTTAATACAGTCGATCAAACTACTTACATCTTTATTATCTCTCTGAATTCGCGACGGCTTGAGCTCTTGATTCACATCCCCCTTTTTCCGGATTCCAGTTTTTGAGAGAAGAGCACCAACGATAGCACTGCGGACACTTCGTGTAATCATCCATCTTCGCCTGGCCGTATATGACTGGCTGAATGCAGAAATGCCAGTTAGACGAGATGCAGCATCAGCATTGATTGTCTGCTCAAGTGTCATGTCCACTGGAATTCTGGAAAATGATTTATTCGAGCGTCTTATAGACAAACCACCATTCTCAAGCATTGCTCTTGCTTGTGGATGACTTATATCAATGTTAAGTAAATTTAAGTGATAGCGTGTCATCCATCTTGCATAGTTTGGTCTATTAGCTGCAAAAAATACTGGACACATTTTTCCTAAGCAGTAAGTAAATAAAGGTAGATCGTTAGTTCGACAAGATCTACTGAAAAGTAACAGAAGTTCAACTAATTCAATATACATAAACCAATACTGTGCTGTTGATCCATGGTTTCCAGTTCTTGTGTCATTGGAAAAGGCTTCATACATATCAAAAATAGATTTTAAATTTTCTTGCTCTAGAACGTTTTGCATTTCTTCTGAAGAAGTATTTGTAATGAATTGTTCTAACTGCTCGTATAAAGATTCAGATATCTGACCATGCTCTTCCAGAAAAGACCGAAAATGGAGAATACGGAAAGAAAGAGATAATATAGTATGCATTCTCTGACATCTGTTATAATGCTTCCCTTTTATGAACCCATTTAGAGACCCTTCTGCCAGAACTTTGGTCTCGGTTAGCACATATGGTCCGCCAGAGCCCTCAATTAAGTGACCAAGAGCGCCAAAATATGCCAACATTATATGGAAAGGACCAAAACATATGAAAATATTGTCGTACTTTGGTGATTCTTCCGATTGTATCTGCATCGCTGGTTTAGCTATGGCAAGATCATAGTGGACAATTGCTGTGTTATCAGAACATTCCCGTGCCACAATCTGCGATCGACGTAATGTTTCCGACACCACATCTAATCGGGTCGGTGGCAAACTTATATTGTCCATATAGCCTATCACTTGCTCTGGTAGATGATCTACTGTGATTAGAGAATTCCATCCTGACTACATGGGTATATTAGAAAATAAATGGTGACAAATCACCCATGTTAAATCCCTTTTTCTGGTCTCATTTAAATTAGAGGGGTCCGAAATTGCTTTTACGGGATATTGAAATTTTGTTATTTTTGGACGCTTTCTGTAAGATTCTAAAATAGGGTCCTCAATATCTAAAGAGCGTTTACGTTTCAATGACTTTGTTTGTGTAGTGGATACTTGTGGAATTCCTAGAGAGTCCCCCATTGAATGTTGTTCGTCGGGAGTGTTCTGGTAACATATTCCAACTGTGTCGTGCAAAGTTCCGCTTCCAGACAAAGTCTCGGTGTTTTCATCATAATTATCCCAAGCCGTTCCGGTTGACAAGTTTGGAATTTTCAGTAATCCATCAGGAGTTAGCTGATTCCTGTCTGATATTGTCATTGCAAGTTCAGTTTCAAGTGTCTCCGCAACATGGTAACTTATTGAGTGCCCTAAATGATTTAGTACTTCAATAATTTTCCTACTACCAGTCATACTTTTAAAACCCAGTCCAAGACATAAATGTTTTGATGGCTTTATTTCGCCATTGGTTACAGCAAACAAAGCATCATCTGCTGCTGAACTGATGCATCTATTCATTCTTTCAGAAGGTTCTTTTGTTGAAGACCCTGTATATAGAGTTTTAAAAAACTGCATAAGTATGTCTGGGGGGTTAGCTTGGCCTTTCTGTATTTCATTTACAGTCAATGGGTTCTGTAATTGGGGACATGTCTTTGACATTTCTAATATTGTATTTCGCAACTGGTATGCAGCTTCAGTGACTTTGGAATTTAATAAAAACGTATTATGGAAACCTATAATCTGATCTGTATCTAGAAAGCTTGGATATAATATTTTGCCTTGTCGTTTACCTATTTTACTCATGCAAATATCATCTTTGAAGTGATTTAGAAGTTTTACTTCTAAAGTCTGGATGGTATATGAGGAGCAATCAAGACCAATGTCCATCAGCATTGTAGTGTAATATTCATACAAGGAGGCAATTGTTACAGCTTGACCTTGTGCTATAACGTTTTTATTTATGTATTCGGTCAACCATTTAAATGCTTTTTCGTGTCCTAGCCTAATGTTGCCATATTCTGTCTTAGCAGACCCGGGTATACACCTCTCAGAAAGATTTAAGTAATGTTTTCGGCAGCTATGGTGATATTTAACCTCTTTAGCAACAAAATCTATATCACAAACTCTGGCAATCATATCTGTATCACCCAGAACCATTGCAGCATTTTTTATTTTTTCTCCCGCTTCCAAACTTTCACAATTGCCTAACTGTTCCCTTTTCTTACCCTTCGTCAGGAGGCCACAAAACAAACATACGGGAAGAAAAATACCGGAGGAGGAAGTTTCGTCCGATAAATGTTCAGTGTGGGATCTTAAAGTGTAAGAAACTTCTTCTACTTCTACAGTGGAAAAAGACTCTAGTTCTTTTTTTGAGACAGCAGTGAAGTTCTTGTAACACATTCTGTGATAACCATTGGTTTTAGGATCAAAGTTTTGAGGAAGATCTTGACAAATTTGTTTATATTTGTGGGATTTTGTTTTCGAAAGACGATATTCAGCAACTTTTGCCACTTTACTCCATGTTGTTTCATCAAAAGGTTTAATTTCTATATCTTGGAAACGTTTATCGACATGAAGGCAACAAACAAGATTTGTTTCATCTGTGCTATCGCCCTGTAATATCTGTTTCCCCTTAGATGTATCCAGCCGTGTGCTGGCCATTTTGCAACACTTCTAATTGAAATGACAATGAGTTATCACAAACAAATCGCAAAATATTATTTACAGTGATTTTAATTCAGTCACGGAATCAAATAGAATTAACAAACAGATTACTTATCTGCGTCAAAACTTCATTGATTCTATTGTGAACACGGATTCTTTTTAAAAACAAATATTAAATAAAATCAACTTGTTCACACGAAATATAAACGGTAACAAAACAATAGAAAAAAGGGGTGAATAGTTTTTTCTTACTTATCATAAACAACAACCATATGAAAGTATCTATAATTGCAACCACGTGTGATTTGCAATGACAGAAAACGTAACACAAACGCTTTGCGCAGCGCCATCTGCCGAGTCATACAAAAGGGCGTGGCACTATCATTGCTTAATAATACAAAAAATCAAAGCATTGAATAAACAAGCTAACAGCGTAATTTACTATATGTTTCAAGTACAAATTTACGTTATAACACTCTACCGTGTTTAAAATCTCACTGCCTGAGAACGCACAAGTGTAAAATCAATATCTCGCGAACTCGCTTATTTATTGCATATGGGGTAGGGGGAAGAATAAATTGTGGTGAAAGGGTTTGTGTGACGATTGTGTTATACATTATACTTGCACAATAAAGCACAAACATCAGGGATTCTAAATAAAATAGTATATTGATAATCAGGCTTTTTTTGAATGCGCTACAAGACTTTAACGAATAAAGATTAAGTAAAAACGCAAAACTCGGTTGTTTAAAATTGGCCACAAAATTGAGATTGAATGCTTAACAAGAAGTTTTTAGTTAGAGGTCTTCAATGTTGTCACCCAAGTATTAAAGCTTACACGGTATAACAATCAGTATGGCAACTAATAGCAAAATTTGTAGTAAAGATAGATTTTTTGAGAAATTTGCAATTTTTGGGGTAGGGGAAAGTTTTTCCACTGTGGGTGCCGCAATTTCCTACCAAATGATATGCAGCTACTTTTATTGAATGCAAAACACATTAGGCTGTGACAATATGGTAAAACATTTCACTTAAATGCTTTTATTATTTTTTTATAAGACATAAAAGAGGGCAAAATATTAAAAACGCAAAATTTTTGGTCTATTTTTTTCCTAAAATAGTTATTTTAAAAAAAAATCTGAAATGTATCAAGAAGTTTTTAACTTAAATGTCAACAATGATCATAATTCTTGATAACCGCATCAGTAATAAGACATTTTAAGGCCATATCGCGTCCATAATGCAGAATTATCAAATTACCGAAAAACCGGCTGAAAAATGCGATTCTAGTGTAAAAACTCGCGTCTGAAAAAAAATCGGAAACGAGTTCATTCACAAGACGCCCAAATTCGAAAACTACAGACATTTTTCTATCAGAAACAACCTTCAAAGCTTTTGGCCATTGACACATATTTCAAACCCCACTAGCTCTTGGGCTACATGGAAATTATTGATTTTATGAATGAAAATTACATCACAATCATTGCTCGCGACACATAGTAGCATGACGTCACAAGGTGAATAAGAGTAAAACAGGAAAACGGAACAGCCATGGTATATCTTTATTTTTTTTTTTTACCACAGATGCTTCATGTTTCATATGAAGGAAAACTTCGGTCACATTACACTTTTCCTTAAATTGTCGTAAACATGTGGCCTTTGGTACAAATCAGCCACCATACATTGGCCATAGATATGTGAGAAAGAGATTAGCAGTGGCAAGGGAAATTGCCTTCGTTTTTTTAAATTTAGATATTGCTTAGATATTGCTTGTAAAGGTCAGAAATGGCTGAAGGAGAATTGATCTTCCTTATATCACCTTTGATAAAGAAAGGAATGGTTTTACGCATTGAAATATAACCTAATCAAATATCAATAGATTGCATAATAACTGTCTGTCATCGATTTATTTGTGTAAAGTAAATAACTTTTAAATCTCATAAATATCAAATAAACCTGCTCAGTTGATATTTAAAGTGAATATCGGGGTAATCTTTTCTTTGCTTCTTTTTATGTCTTGCATTAACAGGAGGTACATACCCTTCCGGAGCACCTGGCCTCACTTCCTTGGTGTAAGTTCACGTGTTTAACCTAACTTGTCAGTTTCAAGGTTTTTACTTTGCTTCTGGGCTGTGATTCGGGAATGGATTGGTATTTTTGTTTTTGATATATATGCTTATATTCTCTTGAGTTTTTGTTCTGTGTTTGCTTGTTGTTTCGTGTCTTTGGATGTGCTGATAATGCCTATTGTTAACTTGCCAAAAATATATCCCCCCGATACATATTGATAGCTTCGACTTAACCACCGATTTTAGGACAACAGCATCTCTCACTGTCACTACCTACGTTCAAGGAACATATCCTCTTTTAATAAAGTCTGTTAGTTTGCTTGTTAAAATTACATAGTTTTCTGTGATATAGGGGACATTGTAATGGCAAAGCAATACTCCTAGAATTTTTGTATATATATATAGTTTATATAGAAAACCGGTCGGGACAAAATTGTTACTTCGAGTTATCCGTGGTATTCGAGATATCGAAGTTCGAGTTATCGAAGTTCTACTGTACATAGTTTTCTGTGATATAGGGGACATTGTAATGGCAAAGCAATACTCCTAGAATTTTTGTTTCGATTTAAAATGATTCATTTTAAACTCTAAACTTTTTTATTTGATGATTTTTTTTTTAATTTTCGAACTGCATGTTTAGTCGTTCAACGGTATGTGGGTTTAAGATTGCATACGTGGCTTGTCATTACCGTGTTAGCAACAGATCATTTGAATTGTGCATGATAACATACGGTTTTATTTATATCAATTAGCTGCGTACAGTATCATTTTAACTTGTTATCAGTTTCATGCCTGCCAAGCCTCAGGGTGTGAAATAAACTTTAATGATATTACAGATAACTAGAACTGTCTCTTGAGAGCTATATACACCCGCCCCCATCATTTAATGTTTTTCTACGACCTTGACCTTTCCTCTATGACATTGGTGAAATGCCATGACACACCTTTGGGCCATGAAGATTATTCATGTAACATTTAATGACAGTCATTCAATGCAGCTATAAGATATGGCCCGAACACGATTTTCATATATACTTTTCCGCGTTCTTGGCCTTTGCGATATGACCTTGTTTCAAGGCCATAACACATCTTTGGACCTTGAAGATAATTCATGTGAAGATTTATAACAGTCGTCCAAAGCAGCTATAAGATATGGCTCGGACACGATTTTACACAAATGGTGATTCCTATATACAAACAAGTTTTCGGGGGCGGGGCTATGATTAGTCTCCAGAAAGCTTTAAAACGATTTAAACCACCCCATGTAATTGATGCGTTTTCTTAACTTATGAACATCAACAGTTTGTGAAATACTTTATAAATCAAAACGGAAATTTATTTTCTCAAATATCAATTCAGAACAGCTTTAAACGGTTTTTTAAACATTGTTTTTGCATAATTTAATTACTCAACTATTGGCTCAAGCTCAGTATTAGAAACACATGTCTCTAAATTTAACTACATGCCGTTTGTTTCAGGATTTGAAAAAGTATTAATGTGTTATTGCAACAAATTGTAATACATTCTTGAAATAGCGAACTCCCTAGTTTTTGGCCGGTTTATTTACACAACAATTTTATGTTGACAAAATACTGTAAACTTATTTAATTTCGCGTGTACTAATTTTCGCTTATTTCGCATTCGTTTGTTTTTCGCGAAATGAAATACCGAGCAAAACTTATATTATGCTTATTTTGTTATAGGACATTTTTAAAAACGCGAAAATTTAACTATGTGGATATGTCTAAATTTCATATACCTCGAAAATAAATACATGCGAAATAAAATAGGTTTACAGTAACAATATAAAAAACAAATTATTGTAGAATCCTTTATTTTCGTGGTATACATACAATTTTCGAGATTCTGAGAAAAACTTCCATTTTGTTGGATGATTAATTTCTGGTGTTATCAGTAACCATATACTGATTAAAAATGACGCTGGACACTTGTGATGCAAGAGCATAGTACTTTTGAGCGATAACATAATGGGCACTGGGGTTGAGTAATGGTGTTTATCGTCCCAGTCAAGAATATAACACTTATATGGAGACGTCGCCAGCTATAGACAAAGGTGCAGAAAATTTGCCTGTGCGTTGCGCTGATGGCATTATACAGCAAGGTTCAGTGGGTGCTTGGCAAAAGAATAGTCACTACCGCTTTCAAGAATTGTCAGACCCGGTCGGGATTTGAACCCATGACTTTCCACTTATCTATCAACTGAGCTACCGCAGTGGTCTAATAGAAATTGAAACGACAGTTTTAACCCTCAGATGTTATCTAGACTTAAGTCTACTGTTAGCCAGACTGAATTCATAAGGATTAAGTCACCTTAAGTATGATATACTATATCCTTGACATGTAAAATCTTGATTGTCATCGAAAATTTGTAATGATTTCACAATAAAATTTTAATGATTACAATAATGCTAGCATTCCCAAGATTAAACTTGGTATTGGATTATTATTAATCACCCAATGATATAATAAAGACCTTCAGAATCAGGTGCTGCGCCCATGGACAAATCCAGAAATTTACAATTTAAAAATTTTAATTGAATATTTTGTTTTGGTAGTGTTTAAGCTGATTGTAAAATAACTAACCAAACGAATGAATAGCGATGAAGACGAGGAGGAGGAGGAGAAGGAGTGTGAAAAGGAAGGGGAGAGGCAGCGTGTGAAAAGGGAGGGAGGAAGGAAAAAGAAGGAAAATGATAACTAGATATAGATTATAATGTTACATTTTACACAATAAGCGGCATTTGACTGACGTCATCAACAACAATCCGAACAATATCTCAAAGGAATATGACGCTTCACCATTCAATCGTGATACAAATAACAGGATCTACCTTTTTGTTTATGCTTTCAATATTTCCAAGATACACAAATGACAAACACGTGTCTGGAAAACGTATATACAAAACGGTTCTTTGCCTAACTAAATAAAACACAGTTTATATTCATATACATTGTATATATAATTCAAAAATGGTGTAGTCACAGAGAATGATTTTAATGCTTAGAGAACATCAATAATAAAATTATATACATAATGTATAGATTATATATAGCATATCTACCTTACATAGGTAAGATTGCAAAGAACAGCTCTTACAATGGAAAATTACACGGAATTTTAACCATACCTAAACTGCTTGCTCTCAATATTTCGGATACACGACTAATTTTAACGAAAGACAAAAAGAACCGCTAACACAACTTAAAATCATTTATTAGTACTGACTTCAACTACACCTGAACTGCATGTTTCCAATATTTCGGATATACGACTAATTTTAGCGAAAGACAAAAAGAACCGCTAACATAACTTAAACTTATTATTAAAAACATAGACTTCAACCACA
This sequence comes from Anadara kagoshimensis, assembly GCA_021292105.1. Classification (NCBI taxonomy): domain Eukaryota; kingdom Metazoa; phylum Mollusca; class Bivalvia; order Arcoida; family Arcidae; genus Anadara; species Anadara kagoshimensis. The sequence goes on along the minus strand of CM037871.1, from coordinate 19,239,094 downwards.
CCTGAACTGCATGGATATATCATTAATTTTTACTAAGGACACAAAGAAGTCGCTATCATATATTACTAAGATGGACTTCGATTCAACCACACCTCAACTGCATCTTCCCAATCATTCGGATATATCACTAATTTTTGCTAAGGACAAAAAGAACCGCTAATACAACTTAAAATCATTTATTAATAACATGGACTTACACTACACCTGAACTGCATGTTCCCAATCTTTTAATCTATCACTAATTTTGGCTAACAACACACAAAAACAGTTTTCCAAACCGAAAAAAACCCAACATATTTATTAATTATACCTAATCCAATCCTACATGATCGACTTGTTCCCTAAATTCTGGATCTTCGATTGATTTTGCTGAGAACACAAAACAGCTCTTAAAACAAAATTATTTCTCAATCATACCTTATTATCTGGCCTTACCTGATTGACGTGCTCTTCGTAATCCATATTTACCACTAATTTTGGCATTTGAGCCATCCATTCCTCCAAAAATTCCCGTTTTTGTGAATTCATTATTTTTTTCTTTTTTAATCACACATTGTCTTTATAACTATCACAATTAGTACATTTATCATATAAATATTGTACTCATAAATACTGATAGTAAATATAAACACAGCCTCCTCTATCTGTCATTGATCATGTTTGTGAATTAAACTGTGCTATAGAGAGTTTACTTATTACTGATGTATCAATCATCATCAATCATAACGTACACTACAAAAGCTAATTACCGGTAGATGTATAGGTATTAGTATTTGCGCGCCAAACCTCGCGCGCTTCAAGACGCGTCCTTGGAGATTTAACTACCTCATAGGTATAAAGCCAATCACAGCAGGTCACTTAAGCAGAAATATCGCAATTATAATTTTCTTTTTAGATGTTTGTTATGTTCGATCAATGTGTGTAATTCCGATGGAATAAACCAGTTTCAATACCATTTATTTCCATAATATCATGTTGGATAAAACCGGAAATCCTGGTTAAATTTATGAATTATTCAGTTTTTGCATTCATGCTTTGATTATAAACGTTTGATGCACGTACAGCTCTTATTTATGCGATCTTTATTTTATAAATGTGCTTCATTGATTTTCGCATCTCTGGGATGACTTAAGAACATATTTTAGTACCACTGCGTATCACATATCATCATTTGAACAACGCAATTTATCCATGTTCCAAGTATGGGATTAAATTGGACCCATTCCAGAACTTGTTGTCGTCGTGTGTTGTACGTTAAAGTTCCTAAACAATAGTCAACTAAGGAGAGAATCCGTACTCTGAATGTATGGAACGATATGTATATATATCGATTTGACAATGGCTTAAGTTTATACAGATGACATCCGCCCCGTACTCTATCAGACGATGATGATAAGAAACGTAATCACTGTATTTGATGGTTTAAGATTGATTGATTGATTGGTTGATTGATTTGTGTTTTACGTCCCAGTCAAGAATATTTAACTCATATTGAGACATCGCCAGCTATATGTTAAGTGGCAGATTTTTTTCAAAGTTTTCAGTGCAATCGGGGCAATGTGCAACAAGGGGGGATCTTTCACCAGCTGTTCACGTTCCAAACCTGCTGTGACACGGGACACCGGTTTTAAGGTCTCCTCCGAAGGAACCCGTGACTCTCATTTCTAAATACCAAGTGCTCGCTTGGCAAAACAACAACCACGAAGAATCGGACACCGGCCGGATTTCGAAGCCCAACGAACTTCCGACTGCTTTTGAAATTTGATGCTAATACTAAACATTATAAAACAAATATTATGTAATGATATTTGCTGGATAATCGAAAACAAACATACTAATCCATGTCCGAATCACAATCCAGAAGCAAAGTAAAAACTTTGGAACTGACAAGTTAGGTATGACACGTAAACTTCCACCAGGGAAGTGAGGCCGGGTGCTCCGGAAGGGTAAACACCTCCTGTTTAGCTAGCTACACCCATGTGTAATCAAAATTTTGTGAAAGGAACATGGAACTATGAGACGTCACACAGAGACATCAAACTTATCAACAATACTGTGATAAATTATGATTTCTCCGAGTGAAAACCAAAACAGCAATGTATTTCAAGTCTTGGTCAGACAGCGGCCGAGTTTCTAAGCCCCACAGCCTCCACTGCTTTAGAAATCTGATGCTAATAATGAACATTATAAAACAAATAGACTGTAATGAGGTTAGCCGGATATTATGATTTCTCTAAGTGGGATTAAAATCTATACAAAAACATGATTAGGAAATTTGTCCTGAATTGATGTATGTTATGATTTGGCTTTTCGCATTTACTGAAGCTCGATTGCAACACGTATTTTATTGCCGGATCAATTTGCTCAACTACATCCCAATAAGTGCCAAAGTAATCACATAGACAGACATTTCTATATTAAAAACAATATTATGTTATATACTTTAATGAAACCTTGATATGATGCAGTAAACTATACACTATTTGCAAATAAGTTTTCATTTCTGATTTGTTTTTATCGAAGTAATCATCAGGGCTATGATGTCTATGTTTACTAAGCAATTGCCCTTGTTTCACTTAGTTTATAAAAATATTTTCTTTGTACTACTACAACTATGCGCTATGGTGGCACAGTTGGTATAGAGCTTGTTCGGTATACGGACCTGGAAATTCGGGTTTCCAAACCTGGCCTGGTATGCAAGACTTGAAAATACTGGTATGACTATTCGTTTGCTTATCACTCAGCGTTTACAAATACAAATCATGGTGTTTGTAACAAATCCTAATGAAGCCAAACGCCTAATGAAGTCCGGACATTATTAGGCGTTTGGGCTTCATTAGGGGTTGTTACAGGGGTCCTTCGAAAGAAACATTAAAACCGTGGCGCGTGTCACTAAACAACCCTTCCTGTACATACCGGTATATTCTTTCCTGGGCGCACTGCAAATTAAAGATAACAAGTTCTGTCACTCATCCATTGCTGATGATGTTTCTATTGAATTTAGTGAAATATTCTTGTCATGGACAAGATAAATGAGTTGCAGACGTGCCTAATTAAAATTTACAACTTGTGATAATTCTAAGAATGCCTATCAATCATGTGAGGTAATGTATTCCGGAAGGGTAAGCACCTATAATACATTCCTGTACTCGGCATCTAATCGTGAGGTAAAAAATGCCAGGTGGAAAAATAAATATACACATTTGAAATTTGACAATGAAAGCAGTCTGCACGTCCCGATAATTCTAGGAATGCTTATAAATTTCTATGATTTAACATGGCTAATTAGATGTATTGATGTGACCAGCAATACATTCTGATCTTTATCTTATCTTCCTGTTAATATCTGATAATTATCAACCATAATACAATCTAAACAAATTGACAAAGAAAAGAAAACAAGCAACATGTAAGGTGAAATTACTGCCTAATTATTATAATCATTGTTATTATTATTGCTGTAATACAGACCTGTCGAAAATTTAACACCAAGCTGCCAAATCGGCCGTTCATCTTGGGCCGAGATAGCTTGATCTCAGCAACCTTTTTTGGTACACGTAGTGTCGACAGCATTTCGGCTTGCATTATAATCATCCTTGATACCCAATCAATAGCTGTAATACAGACCTGTCGAAAAAATTAACACTACGCTGCCAAATCGGCCGTTCATGTTGGCCCGAGCTAGCTTTATCTCGGCAACCATTTGGTGCACGTAGTGTCGACAGCATTTCGGCTTTTATTATAATTCATCATTGTAATACAGGCCTGTTGAAAGTTAAAAACTAAGCTTAAGAATTATTGCCGAATCGGCAGCTACTATCTATCTTTCGACAGTTTTTCGTTCACAAGCTATTCGAATCTCGGCCGCTCGACAGCCGAACCTTGATTCTTTTCAGTTAGCTTGGTGTTAAATTTCGACAGGCCTATACTTAATGTTAACAATGTTCCAGCACAAAATCCGATGTTGAGACATGTCTAATTCATTTAATAACAAGAACAAGGATACTTAACCTAATTCTGTAAAACAAGGAAGTCTGTCATATTCTGTCCAATAAAACAAACTATTTTTATGGATGCTGCAAATTTCTAAAAGAGAAACTGTAATTTTCCAACAAAGGGAATCTAAATCAACTAATTAAGGGTAATTCCATAATGCATCAAGAAGATTAGATACTTCAAAGTCTACAGAACTAAGCTCACTAAAGTTTACAAATGTTTTAGCAACATGTGTGCGCATTTAGTAATTTCTGCATGTAATATAAGATACATTGTTCAGATAATACTTCAATCTTTTGTATCACACCACCGGGAACCACTGTGTCGTAATAATCCGCCCAGTGTCTGAATTTATACCAGTTAATACCAGATGTGATTTTATTTATTTACTTTCTTTATTTTATTTATTTACTTAAATTTATTTATTTACTTAAATTTATTTATTTACTTTATTTATTTATTTATTCCTTCATTTTACTGACAAACTCGAGATTAGCGAGTCTTAACTTGGTCTAAAACTCCATTACTCCATTCCATTAACTTATACATCACTCATATGTTTGAAAACTTGAATGCAAAAAACTTAACTAATACGGACGACAATGGCGACGACTAAATTACTGCTAAACACTATCTCTCAAGCTTTTCAGACAAGACTAAAAAGCGAAAAAAAGGTATATTTCTTAAAGCGTTTAGCAGATTACAATTTGTAATCATCCGGCAATATGTCTGACGTCATTTTTTTCTAATACCATCACCGAAGTAACATGAAAACAATAATGACCTGTCCGCTTGACCTTTAATTTAAATATTTATCACGGTCCTGTTTATACAAGTATAGGGAACACAGTCCGTATTTCGTCTGTATCATAGAAAACATGCATTGTTTATATATCAACTGCATATTCTGCACTACTGTTAATTGGCCGCTGTTAATTTGGTTAATCTTCTATATGGATATTACAACTGAAAGGTCAAGCCGACAGGTCAGTGTTGTTTGCCGATAACAACAAAACCTAATATGATTAGTCTTGGGTTCGTAATCAATCAAACTTAACAAATTGTAACGAATCTTTCAGTTTAGAAAACAAGATTTTCTAAACTGTTAGGGGAAACACATAATAGCGACTACTATTTTGATATTGAATTAGTCAATGCACACAGCATAACATTGATCCGACTCTCTAAAGTACAGACCTGTCGAAAGTTTAACACTAAACTAACAAATAAGTGCAGATATTGCTGGTAAACTCTGACCTTGGTTTAACTATATCTCGACTTAACTTTCGGTAACTGCCGTTTATCTTCCGAGAGTTTTTTGGTCACTAGCTAGTGGACACTCTGTCACTCAACAGCCGACCCTCGACTACCTTTCATTAGATCAGTGTTAAACTTTCGACGGGCCTGTCTCGTAAATCGTATTCACTAATTTCCGTTAGCTCAGTGTTAAACTTTCGACAGGTCTGTACTATATATACACTAATTGAATATGTAGCAACTTTCTGGTGATAATCCAATTTATTGGGGCTAGTGAAAGTGCAATATGGTAAACATATCTTATTAATTGGATATAATTCATATAAAGATCACGATCGAGAGGTTTGAAGAAATAAAAAGAAGACAGTACTAAATGTTTAATGCAGTGCAAGAGATCAGTAGAACGCAAGTCTCGATGAAAAGGTGGTCTTTTGTCAGTTACTCGTGTTCAAAAATAAAAATCATACATTTTATGCTATTTTGTTTTAAATTTGTAATAGAAAACTGATTATCCATGAAAGTTCATGTAGGTCAAAATGATAATTATTTCTATTCACCTTCTGAACCAATGTATTTAACATGACCTTTGATTTATAAAAAAAAATCCCAGATATATTAAAGTAGGTCACATTGATCTAATTTTCCATTCCTGATATAGTTCTTGTTACGTTGTATTATCCTACAATATTTCAACATATCAGATGAAATAGCATTGGAATTACTCATTCAGCTATAATAACTTCATTGTTACCTCCCTTGTAACCCAAGGGACATAACCCGCAAAAAAGGATCAGCACAAAAACATGAAACTATGAAATCTCTACACAATTTTGCTATTTATCATAATTTTAAAACACAAGGTATATGAATTTCATTTCAGATCAAAGTCATTCTCAAAACTTGATTATTCTTTGTTTTAAAAAAACTATTTTTTATATTTTTTCAGTTTATATATATTTAGTCATAATCCGCCAGACTTCAGCATCCCTTAAAAAACTACATGCATATATACATATATATTATATTCACATTGCAATCAACTAAATTTGTTTAAAATATATTTTCCCAATGATGACATTAATCTCCTATTCAATATCTTATTTTTGTCTGCAAGCAAAAAAGCTGAAACTGACCACACAGGTCCCAGTCTCACAATTATACCTTAACTAAAATTTCCCGTAACTAAAATTTAGCAAAACTGTATCTTAGGATCTTTCAAGATATTCTATACTTTTTGGTGTAATTTTGAAGATAACCAATAAGAAAATAGACAAGTTCGAAAACTAGAAGTGCCTCTTGAGACCCAAATAGCGTACCCGAATATCTACAAGGGTTTAATGTTTTCCCGAGACCTTGAACTTTCCGATTTGACCTTTGTTCAAGGTCAATATCGGATTATGGATATCGATATGACCTTGGTTCAAGGTCAATTCCAATGGAATAGTATGGATAAAGCCCGGACAAACAGACAGATATACCCCCTCAAACTAGTTTGCGGGGGTATAAAAATGGCACATGTATGTGACAGTATGATTGTGAAAGTAGGACCCAATGCACTTTTAACGTCATTAATTACCACACATCATAGATAAGCAAAGAATTACAGAGCAGGTTACACACTCAATGTGGCAATTAAATGACTCAAATTAGCAGTTAGATTTATTTTTGTCCTAATCGCGATAATTGTCTCCGTGTAAATAATGATTTAACAGCACATTCACGATTGGATTGCAAGCCAAACATACTGCTTTAATGAGTGTTACATGGTTTATAATGAGTAAAGATATTGTTAACGCTTTCAACACATGCAGAGCAAAGTAATTGGATTTGTTGCGCAAATTTAAGATTGGCTTACGTATATGGAGGAGGTCAGTTCAAGAATAGTAGAAAAAACCAGAGTGCCCTGAGAAAACCGCGGACCTTTGACAAGCGTACTGACAAATTTTTCATGTTCAGAACTTTCTTCAGTGGGATTCGAAACTAGTCGGGGAGAGACGTTCTGAGCTGTTACCCTGCACTTCCGATAAATCAGACACCGACACATGTCTCAAGACATGAAGACAATTTATTTGAAACGATTTATAATTATTTTTAAAAATATTTTACAAGCATTGTAAAATAAATGGCTCTGTTCTGAAATTTATTTGATTGTAAACATTACCTTAACTTAAACACATTATCGCAGTAATCGAATGCATCTTTCTAAAGTACAGACAGGTTTTAACTGGTTTTTTTTTTGACAAGGTAATGTCTACATGCCACGTTTCAATGCAATTCAAATATCATCATTATCAATTATTCCAAGTTAAATAGCGCAAAGTAGCTACATATTCTCTTGTTAATTGCATGCATTTCCGATGATGGATTTCGCCATTTAAACACAAAAATCATGTTCGCTATCAAATGACGATTGTCATCATTAATATTGCGATATTATATTGCCGCCACCAAAATGCATTATTTTGTTGGATGTTATGGATAAAATACTTATTATTATATTTTTCACTCTAAACTAAAGGTTTTTACCCTCCGAGAAAACGCAACTCATCCAAAGGTGTATGCCCCCCTCCCCCCCCCCTCCGAACGCAAAGTCTCTTCCCTAGTGATTTGCCTCATTTGCTCATTTTAAAACATCTTGCTTTGTTTTTGACATTTTTATTTGGACATGGTCTTTTATTTTTTTGTATTAGTTTTATATTTCAAGTATTATCTTTGAACTCTAGTAATGCATCAAACGGTTATATGCAAGTCAATTTATTATTCGTTGAAATACACAAAGACATGTGTGTTTCAAACGTGTTTTAATTTCAAATATGCCTTAAAATACATTATTGCAGTAATTGAATACGCCTTACTAAAATATAGGAATATTTTAATGGGTTTTTGTAAAATGTTATTTTCTATTAGCCACGTTTCGATGCAATTTATACGACACCATTATCACCTATTCCAAGTTAAATAGTACAACGTAGCAATACTATCTTGTTAATTGCATTGGGTCGTTGATGATGGATTTCGTTTTTTCGTTATTTTAACACAAAACTGTTCGCTACCGCATAACTATTGCATCAATAATATGGTGATGTTGTATTGCCGCCATCAAAATGCATTATTGTGTTGGATGTTACGGATAAAATACTTAATTATATATTTTTCAATCTAAACAAGAAGTGCTTACGCTCCAGGAACCCGGCATTACTTTCCTGGTGGCCATGATGTTTACGTGTTTCGCTTATTTTGTGAGTGTTAGTTTTGCTTTTGGAAATGTTATTTGGACACGGACTCGTGTGTTTGTGTTTGTTTTTCATACTTCGATTATAAGCTTTTGAAGTGTAATTTATCAAACAGTTTTATGCAAGACAATTTATATGTCGCAGTCATAAACTTTTTTTCTCTGCAGTATATATGCTTATTACGATCATTTTAAAGTACCCCATTCAATTAATCATCATTAATCTGCCTTTTGACATATTAATATCAATAAGGTATTCCATAGGGAACAAGCAAATTCAGTGAATTAGGATCTATTTTAATTTCAAATATGCCTTAAAATACATTATTGCAGTAATTTAAAACGTCTTACTAAAATATAGTAATGTTTTAATGGGTTTTTGTAAAATGTTATTGTCTATTAGCCACGTTTCAAAATGCAATTCATATGACACCATTATCACCTATTCCAAGTTAAATAGTACAACGTAGCAATACTATCTTGTTAATTGCATTGTGTCGTTGATGATGGATTTCGTTATTTCGCTTTTTGAACACAAAAATCCTGTTCGTTACCGCATAACTATTGCATCAATAATATGGCGATATTGTATTGCCGCCATCAAAATGCATTATTATGTTGGATGTTACGGATAAGATACTTAATTATATATTTTTCAATCTAAACTAGTGGTGCTTACGCTCCAGAAACACAGTATTGCTTTCCTGGTGGCCATGATGTTTACGTATTTCGCTTATTTTGCGAGTGTTCGTTTTGCTTTTGGAAATGTTATTTGGTCATCAACTCGTGTGATTTTGTGTTTGTTTTTAATACTTCGATTATAAGCTTTTGAAGTGTAATTTATCAAACGGTTTTATGCAAGACAATTTACATGTCGCAGTCATAAACTTTTATTTATCTCCAGTATATATGCTTATTACGATCATTTTAAAGTACCCCATTCAATTAATCATCATTAACCTGCCTTTTGACATATTAATATCAATAAGGTATTCCATAGAGAACAAGCAAATTCAGTGAATTAGGATCTATTTTAATTTCAAATATGCCTTAAAATACATTATTGCAGTAATTTAATACGCCTTACTAAAATATAGAAATGTTTTAATGGGTTTTTGTAAAATGTTATTGTCTATTAGCCACGTTTCGATGCAATTCATATGACACCATTATCACCTATTCCAAGTTAAATAGTACAACGTAGCAATACTATCTTGTTAATTGCATTTGGTCGTTGATGATGGATTTCGTTATTTCGCTATTTCATCACAAAATCCTGTTAGCTGCCGCATAACTATTGCATCAATAATATGGCGATGTTGTATTGCTGCCATTAAAATGCATTATTGTGTTGGATGCTATGGATAAAATACTTATTTTCATATTTTTCACTCTAAACAAGAAGTGCTTACGCTTTTGGAACCCGGTATTACTTTCCTGGTGGCCATGAAGTTCACGTGTTTCGCTTATTTTGTGAGTGTTAGTTTTGCTTTTGGAAATGTTTTTGGACATCAACTCGTGTTTTTGTGTTTGTTTTTCATAATTCGATTATAAACTTTTGAAGTGTAATTTATTTAACGGTTTTATGCAAGACAATTTATATGTCGTAGTCATAAACTTTTATTTCTTTCCATTATATATGCTTATTACGATCATTTTAAAGTACCCAATTAAATTAATCATCATTAATCTGCCTATTAATATTTTCTTTGACATATTAATATCAATAAGGTAATCTATTCTATCGAGATTTAACCATGTTGAGCTTCACATCAATCTGACAGAGAAGTTTTTGGCTTGGCTTTTTAACATTATTTGTGTGCTTACCGCTCACACGAACAAATAATATACTGTGATTGGTAGATATAGTTTTGTAGCTTGTTTAGGCTCTTCAGAAAGCTTTTATTTCATCTCAAGTTGTATAATTTTCTTGCTTTCACGTTTGAGTGTTTTTGGGGATAATTGGGAAACAATACCAAAACTAGCTGCTGTTGTATTGTTTTGATGTCTCTCTATCCATATTTAGCGTCGCATGGTTCCAATTTTTATATCACACGTGACTATGTAGCTAGCTAGACAAAAATATTTACCCTGCCAAAGCAACCGACCTCGCTACCTTGGAATTCATGTTTTAACGGTAAACTTTCAAAGTTTTTACTTTGCTTTTGGAATTGTGATTTTTGTACATGGGCTCTTAAGCCTGTTTATGATTTTAGTTTCTTTTGAGTGCTAAAAGAGGCTAATTGATTACAATTGTATACTCAATGATTAAGATAAATAAATAACTAGATATTTTCAATGCAGACCTTTATAAGACCCAAGATAATTCTAAATCTGTGGGTAATGACTCGTAAAATGTCATCTTGAGTCATGTACATGTATCTTTTTTCCTTGAATTATAAAATTGATGCTAATGACTTGCAGGTAAATGACATCCTGACAGCATAAGTTCTAGACCTGGCTTTAATGATTTTGGACAAATGCCATCTCATAGTGCATCTCATTTATGGGTTTTTTCCAAAACGGTTAGATCAGGAAAATATCGATATATAA